>SJYA01002623.1:0-141554 GCA_006410615.1 Neotragus moschatus | reverse complement strand
AATTTTCTTGAAGAGATCTCTAGTCTTTCCCCTACTATTGTCTTCCTCTATTTCTTTGCATTGAGGAAGGCTTTCTTATCTCTCCTTGCTATTCTTTAGAACTTTGCATTCAAATGGGTATATCTTTCCTTTTCTCCTTTGCCTTTTGCTTCTCTTCTTTGCTCAGCTATTTGTAAAACCTCCTCAGACAACAATTCTGCCTCTTTGCGTTTCTTTTTCTTGGGGATGGTCTTGATCCCTGCCTCCTGTACAATGTCATGAACCATCATCCATAAATCTTCAGGCACTCTGTCTGTCAGATCTAATCCCTGGAATCTATTTCTCACTCCCACTGTATAATTGTAAGAGAATTGATTTAGGCCACACCTGAATGGTCTAGTGGTTTTCCCTACTTTCTTCAATTTAGGTCTGAATTTGGCAACAAGGAGTTCATGATCTGAGCCACAGTCAGCTCCCAGTCTTGTTTTTGCTGACTCTGTAGACCTTCTCCATCTTTGGCTGCAAAGAATATAATCAATCTGATTTCAGTGTTGGCCATTTGGTGATGTCCATGTGTAGAGTCTTCTCTTGTGTTGTTGGAAGAGAGTCTTTGCTATGACCAGTGCATTCTCTTGGCAAAACTCTATTAGCCTTTGCCCTGCTTCATTCCATACTCCAAGGCCAAATTTGCCTGTTACTCCAGGTGTTTCTTGACTTCCTACTTTTGCATTCTAGTCCCCTATGATGAAGAGGACATCTTTTTTGGGTATTAGTTCTAGGTCTTGTAGGTCTTCATAGAACCGTTCAACTTCAGCTTCTTAAGCGTTGCTGGTTGGGGCATAGACTTGGATTATTGTGATACTGAATGATTTGCCTTGGAAAAGAACAGAGATCATTTTGGTGTTTTTGAAATTGCATCCAAGTACTGCATTTCAGACTCTTTTGTGACCACGAAGACTACTCCATTTCTTCTAAGGGATTCTTGCCCACAGTAGTATATATTATGGTCATCTGAGTTAAATTCACTTATTCCAGTCCATTTTAGTTCACTGATTCACTAGTTCAACATCACTGAAATGTTGATGTTCACTCTTGCCATCTCCTGTTTGACCACTTCAAATTTGCCTTGATTCATGGACCTAACATTCCAGGTTCTTATGCAGTTCAGATCATGAGGTTACTACCCACCTAAGGACATTTTGCCATCCTAAACTGAAGGTATAGCTTTAGGTGGAAGAAACCATCTTTTGAGTGCTGAACTTGCAAACAAATATATATATATGAAAAATAACAATTAGATAACAAAGATGAATCTAATGAATTAGTAATTTTTACCTCTAGTGTAGGGCAAAATGACTAGACTAAATCTTCAAGAAAGATACTTAACTTCCCTATTGCTGCTATCTCCAAGGACATACTGTGATTTTGTGGCATGGGAGTGGCTATGTTATATTGAAATTCTTTCAGTTCTCACTGATACAGAAGGAGTTCTAAATGTATCTCAAGTCCTGGGTTTTAGTAGATGTAATATAACAAGAATTCAGAGTAATTAACTTCTTTGTTGTTTGGAAAATTAATTGGAAAAGGTGCTAAGGATTTTGTAGATAATCCTTGTCAATGGCAATATTGTCAGTATTTAAGTATGGTTAACATAATAATAATGTTAAATATTTATATATCATCCTATCTCCAAGGAGCTCTAAGTGACTTACAAACTGTTTTAAAATATGCTTGTAGCTCCCAGATTCTCTGGGAAGCAAGCAGGGACAGGTTCTATGAATACTGTTTTAATACAAGGAATTTGAGATTCATTGAGTGGCAAATCCAGACTCATCCAGTGTGTAGTGTCTGAGTTAGACCCTTTTGACATCCTCCTTCCTGTTTTGTTGTTTTCAGTGGGGGCCTAGAGGCTTCATTTTTATTTGAGCAACTTTCTTCCTTCTTGCCGCTTCCTAAACCCTGTCAGACCACACTGTATTGCATGAAGTTCAAGGCAAAATGGAATCTGTGCTTTTTAGTGAGGGATTGAGATTATTTTGTTCTCACAGGGAAATTTGCCAACAATCACAAACACATTGTTCTGGGTAAATCTCTTTTAAAATATAAATATTTTGTGGATAGCAAAGAATAAGGGTTTTACTGGATCTGAGAATTTTACCAAATGGAAGGGAGGTGATGGGGTAGAGTAGACAGAATGCTTGATTGAGGGATCTGGGTTCTAGTCTTCAGCAGAAATCTGGGAGCTGAGCTGGAACCATGAGAACCTTTCTCAGGAGATGGGGATTCAGGAAATGCAGTTGATTTGTAAAGAAAGGCATAAGTGGGCCTTTTAGCACTGGGTCCTTTCTGTAAACACATAGATTTCCCCTCCTCTCTAGTCACTATTACAGGCTTTTGAATTTTTTTAAATGCAAAGACAGACTGAGTAATAATTGCTACTATTCTTGAGGTCTTTACTCATATGCAGTCATTATAGCCTTTTATCCTATGACCTAGGTTTTAGCTGTGTGACCTTGGACGAGTGGCTCAATCATTCTGAGTCTCAGCTCCATTAAGTATAAAAAGGAGAAGTTTGCCTGGATCCAGTGGTCCTGTGAATCTCTGTGCATCAGGGGAGAGTCCGCTGGAGCTTCTGAGAGCATCAAAGAAGAAACTACATGACTCGTTTCCTCAGGCCGTCAATCCTTTTGGTGTTGTGCAGTCAGTCGTGTCCGACTCTTTGCAGCCATATGGACTGCAGCACGCCAGGCTTCCCTGTCCTTCACCACCTCCTGGAGCTTGCTCAAAGTAATGTCTGTTCTTCACCTCATTTTCAGTCGTAGGCGCCCTGCTTCTAATCTGTGTTAAATAGTGGCGTTATTTGAAAATCAACTTCTCACGAAAAAGTTAGTTTCACTTCTGTCAAAATGGATTAAAAGAGATTGGATTTGTCATTCCACCTGAAACAAAGATATAATATATGAAACCATGTTTTCAAGAAATACTGGACTTCAGCCTATGCATATGTGGTAATTACTTGAGTCCAAAGAAAGAACCATCCTAAAGGATCAGAAGGAATAATCTCTGGTACTGACAGAGGGCCAGGAATAATTCCTCTTCTAACCAACCAGATTGGAGAGCCTTATAATTCTTGGAGCACTGGATAGAGTTCCCAGAGAAGTCTTGTCTCAGTACTGGGAAATAATTAGCCCTAGGCTAAGCAATGCTCTGGTGCCGTCTAACAAGTCTAAAGCAAGAATAAAAGAGACCAAACTGTTTCCTTGTAATTTAATTGTATCCCTGAATAAAGCACAAAAATATTTATAGGAATATTAAAGCATTTAATACCAAACAAAATAAAATTCACAATGACTAGAATCCAGTAAAAAAAATTACTAAGATTGCAAAAAAGGAAAATATAACCCATAATGAGGAGAAAAATCAATCAAAACTGACCTAGAATTGGTGCAAATGTCAAAATTAACAGACAAGGACATTAAAACAGTTATTGTAGTTAGATTCCACATGTTTAAGAAGTAAACTAGAGACATAAAAAATATTTTCTTAAAAAGCTCAAATCAGGATGGGGAACACATGTACACCCATGGTGGATTCATGTTGATGTATGGCAAAACCAATACAATATTGTAAAGCAATTAGCCTCCAATTAAAATAAATAAATTTAAATTAAAAAAAGCCCAAATCAAACATCTAGATATGAAAATTGTAATGTCTAGGGTAGCAAGCAGAGAAGGCGATGGCACCCCGTTCCAGTACTCTTGCCTGGAAAATCCCATGGATGGAGAAGCCTGGTGGGCTACAGTCCATGGGGTCGCTAAGAGTCGGACACTACTGAGCAACTTCACTTTCACTTTTGACTTTCATGCATTGGAGAAGGAAATGGCAACCCACTCCAGTGTTCTTGCCTGGAGAATCCCAGGGACAGCAGAGCCTGATGGGCTGCTGTCTATGGGGTCACACAGAGTCAGACACGACTGAAGCGACTTAGCAGCAGCAGCAGCAGGGTAGCAAGTACATTGGATGGACTTAGCACATTAGACATTGCACATTAGCACATTGCACAATGTCTAATAGCACATGAGACATTGCAGAAGAAAAGACTGGTGACTTTGAAGACATAGCAATGGAAACTATCAAAAATGAAACAAAAACATAGAGGAAAAAATAATTAAAATGAACAGAGCATCAGTGTGCTCTAGGACAACTTCAAGAGGGTGTGTATTTTTTTGGAGTCTCTGAAGGAGAGGAGAGGGAAGGACAAAAATATTTGAAGGAACAATCTGATAAAACCTATAAACCCTGATACATTACTTTCCTGTTGTTGCNCACAATGTCTAATAGCACATGAGACATTGCAGAAGAAAAGACTGGTGACTTTGAAGACATAGCAATGGAAACTATCAAAAATGAAACAAAAACATAGAGGAAAAAATAATTAAAATGAACAGAGCATCAGTGTGCTCTAGGACAACTTCAAGAGGGTGTGTATTTTTTTGGAGTCTCTGAAGGAGAGGAGAGGGAAGGACAAAAATATTTGAAGGAACAATCTGATAAAACCTATAAACCCTGATACATTACTTTCCTGTTGTTGCTATAACTAATTGCCACAGACTTAGTGGCTTAAAAATGAGACAAATTGTCTTATACAGGTACATTAGAGATATTACAAGTTTGGTTCCAGACTNGGCAGGAAGGAGAAGGGGACGACCGAGGATGAGACGGCTGGATGGCATCACCAACTCGATGGACGTGAGTCTGAGTGAACTCCAGGAGTTGGTGATGGATAGGGAGGCCTGGTGTGCTGTGATTCGTGGGGTCGCAGAGTTGGACACAACTGAGTGACTGAACTGAACTGAAACCAGCAAGATCCCCCCAAACCAAAAACAAATTGTACTTCTTAAAACTATAGTTTTTGAAGGAAATAAAAGCCCACTTCTATGTAACACATAAGTAAAAGAGGGAATAAAAACTGTGTAGACATGTAATGTAACTAAATGCAATGCGTTAAAGTCATCGATATGGCCAGCATGGCACTTGGATAAATATTTGCTATAATTGTACTTATTAGAAAAAACAAGGAAGACAAAAAATAAATGAACTAACATTTTAAATCAAGAAATTAGATACATATGAAAAAATAAACTAAAAAATATAAAGGAATTCATAAATACAAAAATAGAAATTATTTACACAGAAATTAACCAATAAAGAAATTAGTAGAGTTGCTCTGTAAAAACAAAAGCTGATTCTTTGCAAAGGCCTGAGGTTTGTACAATTTCAGTGACTCATCCAAGTTCATGAAGCTATTCAAGTAACAATGGTTAGATTAGAAGTCAAAACCCAAACCTTCTTCTTATCTGATGTTCTCAAAACTCCCCCAGGTTGGACGAGCTGGACCCATGCCTCTGCGTTTTGCACATCATTCCTTTTTCTTGG
The DNA here is from genome assembly GCA_006410615.1 of Neotragus moschatus. Lineage (NCBI taxonomy): Eukaryota > Metazoa > Chordata > Mammalia > Artiodactyla > Bovidae > Neotragus > Neotragus moschatus. The sequence goes on along the minus strand of SJYA01002623.1, from coordinate 136,139 downwards.
AACTACAGGCCAACGTGCCTGCCCACTTTGAGCATCTTGAAACCCCTACTCACTTTCTCTTAACCTACTCGTCTCATCTGAGGGTTTCCTTGACCTGAAAGAAGCAATTTCAAGGACTTGGGAAAAGTGATGTTGAGGTCGTGTTTGGCCTGAGGATTAAATCTTTAACTCATATAATTTTTAAGCCTTTTCATAATCTGCATGACCTAGTTGTAGCTCCCCCTCACACATCTCACTCTCTCCTTCTGTCCATCGGCCTTTTCCTTCCCACTGCTCACCAAGATCTGTTTTGTACCTGAGCTGAATGCAGTAGAGTTCTTTCAGAGCCTCCTGGTATGATGTCTGCAACTTACTTTCAACAACTGCAGCACTGGTAGTATGATATTATCAGAGAGTCAGTTTAAGCTACAATCTAGAGATGGCCAATTTCTCTAATCACGAATATATACCCTGGGGTAGTCAGCTTCTATTTAATCAGAAAAGTCATACTTCAGAGGGCTCTTCAGTAAGTCATCTCCTAAACTTCCCTGGTGGTGCAGTGGATGAGTCCATTTGCCAAGGCAGGGGACAGAGGTTTGATCCCTGATCCAGGAACATTCCAGATGCCAAGGAGCAATTCAGCCTTCATGTCACAACCTATGAGCCTGTGCTCTGGAGCCCACGAGCTGCAACTAATGAGCCTGTATGCTATAACTACTGAAGCCAGTGTGCCTAGAGCCTGTGCTCCACACCCAGAGAAGCCACCACAATGAGAAGCCCATGCACTGCAATGAAGAGCAACTTCCTCTTGCTGCAACTAGAGAAAGCTTGAGCAGAGCAGTGAAGATGCAACGCAGCCAAAAATAATTAATTAAAAAAATAAGCCATCTCCTATTTGAAGGATTAGTAACTCACATGATGATGATTATATTAGTAATGATAATGGTATCCAAGATAAGTGGGTGGCCTAAGAATTTTTTAGGCCGCTCTTGTAGAAGAAGGCTGAAGAATTAGTAAGGCCTCGGGGATGGTGCCATTGGTTTGCTGGTAAATGTTTCACAATAGGCTCTTTGGGGAAATGTGTAGTGTTTGCTGATTTTTTGTGTGTGTTTGGTCCAGCTACGAAGATGAAGCCATTAAATAAGGAGTTGGGAAGAGATGTGTTCCTCATACATTTGCCTACACAGGTTTCAAACAGCTGGCCACTTACAAAGATGTTTAACCCAGCTATGGCAGCTCTTCAGCTATTCACACTAACCCAGACATTAAGAGGACCAGTCTCTGAAATCTTTCATGTCCTGCTCCTCTTATGATAAACTTGACTCAAAACTATGCAATACAAAACTCAAAAGCAAATCAAAGGGATATTAGCAGGTGTGTTACCTCTGGAGACAGCTAATCCTTTTGCAGACCTTCTGAGAGGCTGGTTAGGACACAGCCAAGGATTGTCTCACCAAGGGACACAAAAACTGAGGTCTTCACTCATAGTTGGTGAATGAGTATCTCATTGCTTTCAAGGACCAGGCGTGCGTCTGAGTCCAGAAGAGACTAGACTCAGGCATGCTTCTGAGTCTAAAACCACAGGCAGAAAGAGAAGCAGGTCTTTGAGGGAGGAAAGCTTTTACATGTTCGAGAACCAACTACTGGAGTTACAGATGACCTCTGAGCAGGCTCAGGAAATACGGATAGGGTCAGACCTGCAGCAGGACAGACTGTCCAGCTTACAGTGGAAGAGCCTCCCCAACATCCTGGCAGAACACAAGGTCTGCACTCTGGTCAGGGTTGTATAGCAGTGGGGCAGGGGGATGAAGGAGGTCAGCACCTCTTCTCTACCCTGCTTTAGGGTGAGCAGCCTTGTACTGGGCAAAGGGGTGGGAGCTGCACCCCAAGGTACGGGGGAACTGAAGGGAAAGAGTCTTGACTATTGTTTACTCCCCCTAACTACTGATTAGTTCTGTTGATTGTTGACTATGGTCCCAGTGGATCTAGCAGCTAGTCTACCTATTGGGTCCCCACCACTACCCACTTTCACTCCATGGGGAAGGGGAACCCAGTTCTGTTCCCAGAAATCTCCACAGACTCTCACACAGTCTTTTTTGAAACAACCAAGCCTGTGTCTCTTTTAAATTCCAAGCGTTGCCACTGTAATCCCTTCGTTACACACACCAGCAACATGGAAGAACGCCACTCTTTACGAAGGACAGCTCCATAGTCCCCATATGCAGGTTCTTGTCTCTTCAAGGAATATTTGTTTGCACTTTATCTTAGCTGGCAGTGCCCCCCGGCTGTTGAAGGGCAAGATGCCATGTTTAAAAACTCTGCAGAAGAAAGCAAGACCTCAGCAAACCCAGAAGGTATTCACAGTTGGCTGAGGTCAGAGGATTTAAATGAACATCAGCTTCTCTGTCGTGAAGAAGAACCTCCAACTGAAAATTAAATCAGCCTAATACTAACCATTTGTTCCTCTCACCGCACACACTAGTTGGTAAAACTGCCATCTGCTTCCAACCAGTACATTTTATTCATTTCTGGTTGCATTCTTGTCATCCCAGTTCAATATGGAAATTTTTGTCCTGGAGCTAATTAGTTTCAGCTGATATTTACTGAGCACCAAACGTGTTTTGGCGATAAATACAAGTAGAGTAAGACAGTTGGTTTGATGGAATTTTTTTTCTGGGTTTTTGCAATCCCTACTGTTTTCTTTTACTACATTTCTTTAAAGATGGAAAGAGAAACCTTAAATCTTATGAAATCTACTGGTATAAGAGGACAAGAGCTCCACAGGAAAGATAACAGGGGGGGAAATCATTTGTCAACTCCTGTGGTGGGTTCTAAGGAAATGTATAGATTTATTTCTATTGCAGGAGTATGTGAGATGGATGGAAAAAGTCCAGCCTTGGTATAATGGGTCAGCTGACAGCGCGAGATTTCTGTACCAGGGACCTCAAGAGTTGTCAGTGTTAATAAAAAGAAGTTTTCTTGATAATGGTTCTGGTGCACTTTATGCAAGCATGTGCTATTCCTAGTGTTGGTTAGAAAGAGACTCTAATATGGAATGTATTATACCAAAGAGCCAAAAAAAACATCTGTCTCGCAAAGAAGAACGATCTCATTTCATATCTCTTATTTGACAGCATCTTTTTTTTTCTTTACTGAAAGATTATAGTTTTGTATAGCTTACAGAAATAACATTTAAACATCGCATGTGATTTTAGACTCAAATGAGATCTACTTAATAAAACGCACAAGCAATTAGAGAACTGGGTTGTAATCGCTTCTGAAACCCCAGAAGGTTCGCATGGGCTGGGCTGAGTTGCTGCCTTCCTAGGCTTTTTCGTTTCAGAAGCTGAGAAGAGGAACTCACCACTGTCCACATCACATGTACACATCATGTTTACCTAGCAGTACAGATGTTTTTGAACTTCAGGCTGCTACTACTTGGGAGGATTTCTCATTTTCAGAATAAAAATTGTGTTTGCCAGGGATTAGAGTTTGGTGGACACAGAGGTTAAGCACACTTGGCAGACCCTCTCAGAGATCTTCTTAGGGACTAAAGAAAGAGTAGGAAAGAAATCCCAGTTTTCTGTTCTTAATTTTATGTAGCAGAGGGGTTACCTGGTTCAGCTGTGAGCTAAGCTCACCTCTTTACATTTTTTTCCTTCCAAATGTATGAGCTCTGCTACAGGTCCAAAGCACGCCGATGTGAAGGTGCAATTTTGGCAGATGTCTTTTGACAACCATTTTACTATCATTAAGATTTGCCTTACTGTTAGATCTCCTTCTGTGCTTTAGCTATTTCTATCAGAAGAAGCTGATATTTCCTGCTGTCATGACTGTACCTGATGAACTTCCAGTCATCAGTTCTTATCGTTATTGTTTGGTTAGAGATCACAGTCTTTGATTTGGGTGCCCATATCTATTGGTCTAATCATCTCTTGGGTGCCCAAGAAGAATCTGGTTGGATGAACAAGTGATCTGTCATATAAGTAATTTTGATCATTTAAAATGGGCAATATTGAGGTGGTAGAGATGGTAGTGGTGTTAGTGATAGTGATGGAAATGGTGGAGGTAAAGTCTATGGTAGTGTTATTGGAGGTGNGGTTGCCATTTCCTTCTCCAATGCATGCAAGTGAAAAGTGAAAATGAAGTCTCACAGTCGTACCCAACTCTGAGCAATTCCATGGACTGCAGCCTACCAACCTCCTCTGTCCATGGGATTTTCCAGGCAAGAGTACTGGAGTGGGTTGCCATTAAACATTGATTGCCATTGCCTTCTCTGAGTAAAATGCTACATGGCCGTATTTGTGACAAATATAAGCACAAATGATCTCTCTCTATTCCTTCAATAACTCCTGTGAAGCTGATAATATCACACTCATTTAGTAGATGTGGATACCAAGGCTCAGAGAAGGTAAGAGTCTTGTGCAGTATCTTAGTCAATGGCAGAGCCAAGATTATGAACCTCAGTCNATGGCCGTATTTGTGACAAATATAAGCACAAATGATCTCTCTCTATTCCTTCAATAACTCCTGTGAAGCTGATAATATCACACTCATTTAGTAGATGTGGATACCAAGGCTCAGAGAAGGTAAGAGTCTTGTGCAGTATCTTAGTCAATGGCAGAGCCAAGATTATGAACCTCAGTCTGGCCATGTTTATAATCACTATTTAAAAAAAATATTGCCATGATATCTCATCCATCTTGGCTTGCTTTTGATCCAAATTTCAGTTTTGTGCCTCAAGGAGAATTAGAAAAAATTAATTTAGAAACCTAAGTAATATTAACATAGAAGAAAGGAATGCAACAGAGAAAATGTGGACCGCACAAAGTGTTGGGTATCCCCTTTTTCTTGCCAAAGGTACTTTTCCAGTAAAATCCTGTTTATATACATCAGTTTTGGTCATAGAAAAAGAAGATAAGTGAAAACCACACTGGCTAAATCTCATCTATTTAACACAGTAAACACTTCATTAAACCAGACTTATTTCTAGGTTCGAGGATAGAGTGGGAGAATACCCTTAAATGAACTTACAGTATTTGTAGTATAAATTTTTCAAAGCAGTACAGTTTTATTTAGGTAAATAGTAATTTCATGGCAAATACTGTTGTTTATAGCTCCTGCTGCACAGTTATATGATAATAACTAATATTTTGCTCTCACTTGTTCCCCACCCCCTGCAGAGGGGTTATAATGGAATAAGTTATTTAAGCACAGCCTCCAGTCATTGTTCATTGTTAATTTCTTTAGAAAGATAATGATAGAATGATCCTAAATTCTAGACTCCAGGGTCTTTATTATTGAGATTTTATAATCCCTCACTCCTTGGGTTTTCCATACAACATTTTTTTAGTTTTAATATTAATAACTTATTTTACTTATTCCGGTATCTTCAAAATATGATCACTTCAACATGCAATGAACATAAAAATAATTAATGAATATTTTACATTTTTATATTAAATCCAATGTGAATTTAATCTTAAATAGCACATCTCAATCTGGACTGGCATTCATGCTTTTTTAAAAATTTTATGAGTTTTTTAATTGAAGTATAAATTTTAAAAATTTTTTGTTAATTTTTTTTTTCTCTCAGCAATGTCTGGCTATAACCATAATTAGCACCCACTGTTATGAGCACTGAGTATAGAAATAGTTGCTTCCTCTCTGCCTCAGTGTCACAGGCGTAACAGAACAGCTGCTCTGATGATGTTGGCAGGTCCAATATGTGCAGAGCAGCTGAAGCACAGTTGGTTTGCAATGTTGTGTTAGTTTCAGGTGCCTAGCAAGGTAATTCAGTTTTTTATATACATACAAAGACATTGATGCTGGGAAAGATTGGGGGCAGGAGGAGAGGGGGACGACAGAGGATGAGATGGTTGGATGGCATCATCGACTCGATGGACATGGGTTTGAGCAAACTCCGAGAGATAGTGAAGGACAGGAAGCCCAGCATGCTGCAGTCCATGGGATTACAAAGAGTCGGACACAGCTGAGCAACTGAACAGCAATAACAACCCTTTCCTCTTTGGCAACCATAAGTTTATTTTCTATGTCTGTGAGTCTATTTCTGTTTTGTAAATAAGCTCATTTATATCATTATCTTAGATTCCATATATAAGTGATATCATGATATTTGTCTTTATTTGACTTACTTCAATTAGTATGATACTCTATAGCTCTATCCATATTGGTACAAATGGCATTGTTTCAATCTATTTTTATGCCTGAGTAATATTCCATTGTATATAAGTACTACATCTTTTTTTACCCATTTTTCTGTTGATGGATGTTTAGGTTGCTTCAATGTCTTGGCTCCTGTAAATAGTGCTTCTGTGAACACTGGTGTGCATCTATCTTTTTGAATTAGAGCTTTTGTCTTTTCCAGATATATGCTCAAGAACGGGATTGCTGGAACATATGGTACCTTTATTTTTAGTGTTTTAGGAACCTTCATACTGTTCCCCAGCTGCACCAATTTACATTCTCATCAACAGTGTATGAGGGTTCCTTTTTCTCCACACCCTCTTCAGTGCTTATTATTTGTAGACTTTTTGAAGATGGCCATTCTGACCAGTGTGAGGCACATGAAACTATTTCATTGTACTTTGCATTTTCCTATGCGAATAGTTGATTCACTGGAAAAGACTCTGATGCTGGGAGGGATTGGGGGCAGCAGGAGAAGGGAAGGACAGAGGATGAGCTGGCTGGATGGCATCACTGACTCGATGGACGTGAGTTTGAGTGAACTCTGGGAGTTGGTGATGGACAGAGAGGCCTGGAGTGCTGCAATTCATGGGATCGCAAAGAGTTGGACACGACTGAGCGATTGAACTAAACTGAATCATAAGTGATGTTGAGCATCTTTTCAGGTGCCTGTTGGCCATCTGTCCTTATACTTTAGATCATTGTCACCAACAAGCAACAAAATGCTAAACGTGTCCCTTTCTTGTGCACATGCTAACAAGTCATAAAAAAAGAAAACCCACTGGAGTCAGATACCAATTCTTTGTTATCAGACTTTGGACCAAGTGGCCTGCATAATCTACAGCCTGGATAATTTGCCTCTGGACTCAGTATTCTGTTCTGAATGTACATTTCAAAATGTTCAGTTTCTGTTTCCTTTTACTCTGTCCAGTAAAGGAGACTCAGGCTGTTTTTTTTTTTTAACATTTTCTTCCTGGAGCCAATCTCATATGACCGAGGGTTTTCTGTCTTTTATCCTTTACATCATAAAGTGGAATCATAATGTGCCTCCACCAAATGTTTGAGAGCTGTAATTACTCTGAGGAGCTTAAGACCGGTCACTTTGTATGTATGGTGACAAGTGTGTCAGGTAGGATTGATGGTTAGCCTTCTGTGTCAGGAGCTTCCTTGCTGAAGGTGGGCTGTTGTTGCATGCAGCCAAATCTCCATCCCTGAGGATAGGCCAGTGCCAGGACCAGACTCATGGACAGATAATTATTATCATAGTAAAGTAACTTCAAAGGAAGAGTGGAATTCTGTGGCCATGAGATCACAGTAGATCTGAGTGTAACTTTTGCAGTGTTTCATTAGTTTTCCCCTGGAACAGTCCAGGAAGTGGCATGCATGAGGCTTTCTGGCTCACAGATTTGCTGTGCTTCTGGGGAAAAAAAAAAATCGAAGTCTTAAGAAATGTGTTTATGGTGCCCATATCTTAAGAAGCTTTTACTTGATCTTGGCAGGGAAAGCTGTTGTTCGAACAATTGAAAACATCTTTTTTAACTGTTTCCAGAAAGCATTTGCAAAACACCCCCAAGTAAGGTTACATATTTACAATGCAGCTCTAAGCCTCAATTAAAGCTGTTGTTGTATAGCGTTTGTAGCGTCTAATAGCCTGACACCATAATAATATTATACAGTATCCCAAGATAATGAGACGAGTCTCTAACATCTGCTTATACTCGGAAAACAAAGGAGAATTGGAAGGCTGCATCCTGCAACTCTTGTGAAGCACCATCTCTGCTAACTGTGTTGCCAACACAGGGTGGCTTTTCCCAAGGATTGTTTCTCTACCATCCCAGGGCAATGGCAGAATGATCTGGAAGAGACTGGAGAAAACGTACTAAATATGCTGCTCATGCTGGGAGCTCAGCTAGAATGACCTCATTACCCCATTAGGGAAACCATTTCTGAGCTCTAGTTCAGACTGTGTTTTTATTACTAATTCTTTTTTGTGTGTGTGTGGTGAGAACATATAAGATTTACTCTTCTAGCAGCATTCAAGAATATAATACACTCATTAGTGATAACCACCATGCTGTACATTGTATCCCCAGAACTTGTTAATCTTATAACTGGAAGTTGGTACTCTGGCCAACAGCTCTCCAACCTCGCCTCTTCTTCCCTTGCTTACTCTGATAATCACTGACCTACTCTCTGTTTCTCTGTGTTTGGCTTTATTACATTCATTTGTCTTTCTCTGACTTATTTCACTTTACATAATGCTCTCATGGTTCATCCAGGTTGTTGCAAATAGCTTCCTTCTATATCAGGGCTGAAAAATATTACGTGGTAGCTGTATACTTCATCTTCTTAATCCATTCATTCATTGATGGACCTTTCAATTGTTCCCATATCTTGGCTATTGTAAATAATGCTGCAGTAGACTTGGGAGTGCAGATATTTCGGTGACATCTTGATTTTAATTCCTTTGGATGTATATCCAGAAGTAGGATTGTTGAATAAGATAGCAACTCAATTTTTAATTTTTTGAGGAACCTCCATATGTTTCCCATAGTGGCTGTACCAGTTTTCATTCCCACCAACAGTGCACAAGGATTCCCTTTTCTCCACATCCTAACCCACACTTGTGTCCCTTGTCTTTTGGATACTAATCATTCTAACAGGTGTGAGGTGATATCTCATGGTGCTTTTGATTTGCATTTCTCGGATGATTAGTGATGCAGACGTGTTAGCTACTGCTATGAGGTAATCACTTTTATAATATATGCAATGTATCAAGTCAGCATGTTGTATACTTTAAATTTACATAATAGTAGTATGTATCAATTATATCTCAATAAAGCTGGAAAAAATCTTCAAAATGTATAATGATAAGTAAATTGTATCTCTTTAAAATTTATTTTTTTAAATTAGAGGATGATTGCTTTACAGTGTTGTGTTTATTTCTGCCATTCATCAGCATTAATCAGCCATAACAGTCCTTTGGACTGCAAGGAGATCAAGCCGGTCAATCCTAAAGGGAATCAGTCCTCAATATTCATGGAAGGACTGATGCTGAAGCTGAAATTCCAATACTTTGGCCACCTGATATGTAGAGCCTACTTATTGGAAAAGACCCAGATGTTGAAAAGACTAAAGGCAAAAAGAGAAGAGGGTAGCAGGGGATGAGATGATTAGATAGCATCACCGACTCAATGTGTGTGAGTCTGAGCAAGCTCCGGGAGTTGGTGATGGACAGGGAAACCTGGCATGCTGCATTCCACGGGGTCACAAAGAGTCAGACACGAGTGAGCAAGTGAAATGAACTGAACTGAACCGAAATGGTATCCATGTCCCCCAGCTCTTGAACCTCCCTGCCACCTCCCACCCCATCCCACTCCTCTAGGTTGTCCCAGAGCACCAGATTTGAGCTCCCTGTATCATACAGCAGATTCTCACGGGCTATCTATTTTTCATACGGTAATGTATATATTTCAGTACTACTCTCTCATTCATCAGTAAATTGCATTTTTAAGTTAGTTTATTAAATAAAAGTCGTTGGTTTCCAGATGGTGGAGAATACTCCAGAGGTCATGATCTTTCTGACTTGGATCTTTAATATTCTCTAATGTTGAATGTTGTCTTTTGGAACTGAGTGATGGGGAATGATGTTGAATATGCCCATCTGACACTTTCAGCAAGAGACCACTTGGAAAGAGGTTTAAGGCAGATCTACCTTATACCGTGCTTTACTTTCCTGGGGTTATATTCTCTAGGGACAAGGATCATCATCCATGGTCTTCATTAAGTAGGAATTTGCAGTGTAATGAAGGGAAACTACTTGTGAAAAGAAACACAGCAAGTAGGGGAGGGAATAGCAAGAACGGAATCCATTTATGTGCTTCCTGATTGGCCAGGCAATGCTGTGCTCTTGTCTGTTTAACAGAACTGTGGGAGAAAGCATACTTGACTTATTAATTCATTTAAAGAGAGGAGATAGTAATGACTAGAGTGGGCATCCATTGGTTGACTTTCTAGTGCTTTCCAGTCCTACCTGTTCCTTTTTCTAGTGGAACTTTAAATTTCCTTCCTTACAATTTATTGGGACTTAACCTGACCAAAACTTTAAGTAAAAGCAATTTATTTGGAAGAGATACTGATGGGGAAGTGTGGCAGTGTGGCAGGGGGAGGGAAAGCCAGTTAAGGGTGTATTAGCCAGTCACTATGGAAACCTGGTGCTTAATGCCCCTGAGAAACTCGGGGTACTATGGAGAATACACCTCACAGTCCTTCCAGCTGAAGAGTGAGGATAGTGGCCTATTTGTCTGCCAGTTTCCTGCTAATCCTTAGTTGAGGGCTGCTTCTGGGAGCAATAACTCTGAAACTTCTAGCTTGCTCTGTGCATGGGCCAAACATACTCTTGTGGCTGGGGGTGGGGTGGGGTTGGGGAAATGCTCTCAAATAGAGAGTGGCATAGGTTTGAGTAGACTGAGGCTGAGGGGAGATGTATGGATAAAAACAGAGAGTACATACAGCAGGACTTGACTCTACCCTCATCTCAAGAGGGGGCCTTGATTGACTCCAATCTATTAACACAGTCCCAGCCCTTGGACACTGTCCTAGATTTATTTGGGCAGGTAACTCAAATCAGTCTACCTCAGGAATGCCACTCAAATCCCAGACTTTAGTCAGCTGCCGGGAGAGCTGACTCTCTCTTCTCCGTGAACTGTGAAGAAGCAAGAAGCCCTGGAGATTGCTGGGAGCCATCTTGGGAGCAGTGAGAAGAGCCACCTGAATCTGAGAATGTGTGATGAATACTGGGGGAGAGAAATGGGGGTGTAGGAACTAACTGAGCCTTGCATTAAGGTTCATATAAAGCTGAAAAAGGCTGCCTAGGGCTGCTGTGATAAAGTACCAGAGAGTACATGACCTGAAACAATAGAATTCTACCAGCTCACAGTTCTGGAGGTCACAAACCTGAAATCAGTGTCAGCGGGGCCAAGTGCTCCTGAATTACTCTCAGAGGAATCTTTCTTTGCCTAGTCAAATTAAGACAGCAGCCATGTAAGACAGCTATGTAAACAGAGCATTTATTCTAGTGCAGATGGTAAACATAGCTATATTTTATGAAATTATTTATTGCTCTTAGATGGTAGCTACATAGCAGACAATAGTGACTTTTCAGTATCCATGTTGTTAGTGATAATAGTGCTTGAACAAAGGAATAACTTCAGGAATGTCCCCTTCTCTTGCAAAATTAAATTATAGACATTTACAGCCGATGTGAATTTTTAAAAATTTTATTTATTTGGCTGCACCAAATCTTAGCTGCAGCATGTGAGATCTTTGATCTTTGTTGCCACACATGAGATCTTTAGTTGTGGCATTCAAAACCTTAGTTTTCAGTGTGTGGGATCTAGTTCCCTGAGCAGAGATAAAGCCCATGTTTCCTGCATTGGAGATGTGGAATCTATCTACTGGACCACCAGGGAAGTCCCCTGATGTGAATTATTAAAGATTCAATTCAGGATGCTAAAAAAAGAGAGAAGAGACCAAAATTCAGAGGCATAAACAATAGACAAGATTGTTGTCTCTGATGTAAATCTAAAAACAAGTGAGTAGTCCTGGTTGGATAGGTGGGTCTACTCTCAAGGTCACCCAGGACTAGGTTGCTTCTGTCTTGTGGTTCCGTCATCCCTTAGGTTTTTGTCCTCATCTCTCTGGCTGAAGCTGTCTCAGCACCACCATGCTTGCCCTCCAGCCTTTAGGAAGGGGAAGGAGCAATTAGAGAAGCAGCAGCCATTTTACTGAGATCACCTGCATGTTGAACACTCTCTTCAGCTCACATTCATGTGGCCAGACCCTAGCTGCAAGGGAAGCTGGAAACATCTCTAGCTGTGTGCCGTGTGGCCTTATTCCCTGCCAAAACTCCTGGGGTTCAGTTACCCACAAACCCAAAAGTTAGAATGGATGTCAGGAGACAATTTGCTGAAGCAGATATGCTGTGATTTCTCTCAGAAGAAGGAATGAAATTTGGACATTGAGAGCTGACAAAACTCGGGGAGGTGTTCATTTACTTAACGACCACCATGTATTGAGGACATAATGTTTTCCTCATGGTTATACAGTCTAGTTGGAAAGAGAAGCAATTAAGTAGAAATTAATAACATGTGAAGATGTTCCGATTGTGTGACATCTGTGAGAACTGTGAGATATACTGTGAGAACACAGAGCAGAGGGACCTGTTCTCGTCTAGGGGCAGAAATATCAGTAATGGTTTCCTGGGGTGACCAAAGCTGGACTGAGGCTTCTGAGCAAGATTCTATTTGCATAGGAAGAAGATGTTGTAAGAGTGGGAATCAGAGATACAATATAACGTTAATGCATCTTCCAAAGACGGAAGTCATTTACAAGGCTGCTGCAAGGAATCTTAACCCGAGGCAGGAGCAATGAGAAAGTTATGTAGAATTTATCCAGAAAGGAAGAAGGATTACTGAGCTTGGAGGAAATTTTCTTGGCACCAGTCTTGTAGCAAAGTATAGAGTCATGATGAGCCCCAGATTCTGGGTCATCTGCAGTGGTTTGAAACATGGACCTGGTTATTCTTTGGCTGCAAGCACCAATAAATCGATCAAGCTTTTCAACAAGAATTAGAATATTCCTATAATTCCCCATTAATCACGTCTCTTGGAAAGGTAGGAAGTGGTAGGAGTCACATCTGTTTGGTTGTTTGGCACCAAAGTCTTAGCTCTCCTAGTGTTTATCTGGTGTTCCTTTACTAAAAAAATGTTGTAACTTTGAATAATGATGAAATCTATGTTATTTGGAGGGTTGCTTTTGAGAAAGGATAGCAAATTGTCCTTAAAAAAAGTAGTTGGAGGGGGGAAATACTACAAGATAACAATTGGGTAGACGCAGGGGGACTTGTCAGTTTTTGTTAGTTTGGAACAAAATGTCTCTCTCTCTCTCTCTTTTTTTTTTTTTTTTGTCTGTTTTGGAACAGGGTATATCCTTTTCTCTATATATTTTATTACGTTTTTGTTTAACTGCAGGTTCTGAGCTGTTGCATGCTTTTAATTTTACCTTTCTTATGATCATTTATTTGCAAGTACTTATTGAGTGAAGTGAAGTACTTATTGCCAGAGTGAAGTGTTGCTAGCTTTTGCCAGGTGTTGCAGGCTCTGGGTGTTGCTAAGGGGCTAGGTAACTAGGCTATGACAGTGAAAAAGGCAGACTTGGTTCATGCCCAAATACAGCACAGCCCTGGACATGGCAGTGCACCTCTCATCAGCTTTATTTCTGAAATGCTGTGTGTTTTGGGGCCAGTTACTCAGCCTCTCTCTTCTGTGAAATTCCTGACCTACAATGAGAATGATCGCAGTCTTGTTTTTCCCCCTTTCACTCTTCATTCTCACCCTCTGGCAAAATTCTACAGTATCTGAATCTTTTGCTGTGGCTAGGACATGATTCATTTTCGATGAAGCCAAGTATGAAATATGCCAAGGGCGCCTCCTTTTTGAGATTTCTTGGAGAAGGATGACTCTGAAAGTATTTGCTAGAAGGAAGGATGGCCTCCCCAGGGTAGACATTCCATGTTTTTACTCAGAAGACGGAAGCTTAGGTATCCCTAGGAATTCCATGTCCAGCTGAGGTCATTTCCATTGTTTACTACACTTTAGAGACATTCTGAATGGAAGAATAGGATGTAGGGAAGTTATTTCTCCCAGCATTTGGCAGGAGTAGTGGCATGGAACAGGCATTAATGAATTGAGTTACCTGCCAGGCACTATATATTACCTTGTCTTGTATAAGGAACAAGCCAACAATGAGATACTATTATTCCCATTATAAAGATGAATAGGTTGAGGATGGGAGAGGCTCGATAAAAGCTGATAAAATGCGGAAGCAGGATCAAACCCCTCTCTTAGACTGCCATGTCCATGCTGCCTTTCAGCAAAACATTTTTCCTCGAGCTGATGAAATGCAGACACTAATTAGTCTGGTTGGGTCGGCTCTGCTCCTTTCAGGAATCTAGGTGAGTCTCAGCTGTCTGGAAGAACAAATTCCTCCCAGGCTGGGACAAAATGGGAAAGGAAGTTGACTGGAATGTTGTTGCTCAAGCTGCTGTCTTCCTGGCAGGAACAGACCATTTTTATTTAGCAAATGATCAGAGTTCATCATCCTGTTTTCCCTTCAGTTGGACCTTAAGGATACCAATAAAACATTAAAATTAAAAAAAAAAATTCTGTGGTTTTGAAAAGTTGTTCCAAATTGAGATCTGGATCAAGTCTACAGAGACCGTGTGTGTGACTGCTTTGCACACAGCAGAAGTTGTTCTTGTCCTGTGTGTGTTGCGCTGTGATGTTTTTGACTGGGTTTCTGAAGGGCAGAGGATACAACTCAGTCGATGCAAGATCCTGAACACCTAGCCCAGTATCTGGCACATAGCACTGCAAATGACCATTGAAATGAAAGTGTATCCCTTTGTTTCTTGTCCGTGACTAAAGAAATCAAGTTTAACTTCAATCAGTCAAATTTAAAGAAATCAAATTTAATGTCAGTCAAGTCAATTCCAACTCTTTCCCTTCCTGGGGCAAGTGTGGGCTTAGTTTACTTTGAGTTTTACTTATACTCCACCTTCTTTAGGAGAAAGCCATGTACCCGAGGTACACAGATTTCCAGTGTCACACCTTGTGGACCAGCAAAGAATTTGATTAGTGGTTAATGCAGGAGACTGCCTGCAATGCAGGAAATGTGGATTTGATCCCTGGGTTGGGAAGATTGCCTGGAGAAGGAAATGGTAACCCACTCCAGAATTCTTGCCTGGGAAATCCTGTGGACAGAGGAGCCTGGCAGACTGTAGTCCTTGGGGTCACAGAGTCAGATACGACTGAGTGACTAAACCATCACCTCCACATTTGTGATATATCCATTTGATTTGCAAATATAAGCACCAAATTTGCCAGGCCAAAAAAAAAAAAAAATAAATAAAAAGGGAATTTGGAGAGAAGTTAGGGGATGCCCATAGAAATATTGAGATAGATTAAGTTTGAAGGACTGCTTGGGAAGTGGTTACGTTTTCACTAGCACAGGAGGAGCAGAGAGAAACGCATCAATGAGGACAGCAGCTCTGCTGTCTGAGCGGGTCCATTTGCAGTTTTGCTGGGAGGGTTGCTATGGCCTCTTTTTACTGAAGTTGGTAATGCTCTGGTGGTTAGTTTCAAAGATTTTCTTTATTGTGATTTGCAGATCAATCTCTTACATGGTTGTTCCATTTAACCTGTATTCCCTGGGTTATTTCTTAAAGCAATTTATTGGACATTATCCTAAATTGAACTGCATTTACTATCCCCTGACTCAATTACTTAAGTGGTCCACATCCATTTGATTTTGGTCGTCTGCTCTAGCTGTTTGCTTTTCTTCTAATTTCACTATCAGTTGGAAAGAGAATAGTTCCACTGTCCTTTCCTCCCCACACCACTCTCTGCACCAGCAGTGTAATTTATAAAGGCAGCTGTTCTAATCTGAAAAAATCCTACTTCTTTCATCAAGTATGGTTTATTTCAGCAAGTCAATTCTACAAAGATTTAAGGAGTGCCTACTTTGTGATGGGAGTCAGCTAAAAGCTATCTGCTTGCCCTCTGTCTCCTTTAGAGCAAGTTTGTTAGGCAAAGGTCTCTAATTTCTGAGCAGCACATCTTAGCTCTGATCTTTTCAGATGGTTTTCCAACACCAGTTTCAACTCCTGGGTTCCTTTTCACGTCTCTCACAATGCATATCAACTGCCCATCATGTTGGTTGGCTGCCGTTATTTCATGTGTGTGCGACTTCTAATTTGTGACCTGGCCCCGTTTCTTCAGGTGTTCTTTAATCATAGACTTTAGCATAGTGTCTACTCTTTGTCTCCTAACATTTGTATAATGTGCTTGGTCCTGGTTCATGTCTTGAATTATTTTTTTAAAGGTTAGTATCAATACAATTTGTCACTTCCCACCCTTAGAATTTCCTCTTTAAACTTCTGAACTCAAGGAAGATTCACCATCTTCCTTCATTTCTCCTAACCCTTGTAAACCAGCACTGTGTTTTTATTGGCCTTCAAACTTGTTTAAGTAGAGCTAGTGGTGGGAATGGAAATGTCTCTTTCTGGGAAACTTGACTATTTATATCCATGAGTAAAGACATCTTTAAACAGGGCTTCCTTCTGGTCTTTTCTAATTTCTCTCCTGGTGTGAAAGTGACATCTTGTTAATCTTTTCCATTATCTGTTACTTTCCATGTCCATCTTGGGAGGTCAATGGTGCTGCCACCAATTTGTTGCTTAAATCTCATTACAACCAATTCTCCACTAATCCACAGAGAGCTTGGTCACAGGTAAAGCTTGCCTTGCCTGCAGTGTCCTACCCTTTGGAGTCTCAGGCAGTACAAACAGGATCTGACCTGTTCTCATGAGACAGAGGGAAATCTTGTCTAAAGCCACTTAGAGCTCAATAGCTGAAACCTAGAAATTCCAGATTTGGGAATATTTGCCCTGATCACTCAACCATGCCACAGTTCAAGCCTCGGGTTATATTTTGAATGACAGCGATTTGATTCAACCATGACATTGAATAGGAGATTGAATTACCAGGGTGTTGAGTTTACTGACGAGAAAGACAAAACAAAGTAGGAGAAATGGTAGCGATGGAGAGAGGCAGAATTTGGTAGCAGAATGGAAGGAAATGGAATTAATCTGTTATTTGAAAAAGCCTGAGAGAGACTGGACATTATGCTAAGGAGCACATGAAGTGCTCTTTAAAAATTTATGTGCAATTCAGGGCCTTTGTGAAATGCTTACTTGTGCTACAGCAAAAATAAGGTCCTATTTCTTAGCCAAAAGGGAAAAAACCATATTAAAAAACAAACCTTTATGTTCTAAAGTATGATCTTTGTCTTTGAAATTTTTTTTTTCTTTTTGGGTTTATTCTGTGCCAAATGGAAGAGAAGGGTTTTATCATCATCTTTTATCCCTGCCCTTCTTCTGGTGTTGTCTACTAGAGTCTATAATTGGTGTGAGGATACAGTTATTTGGCAAATAACTGGAGGAAATGTGATTTTTTTTTGTTTGCAGCTGTATTGTATTCCAAAAGGAAATGTGGTTGTGTTACAAGTTTGCTATATAATTCTAAATGTCCGGGCTCTGATACAACTATACACTCATAAAAGGAGGAACCAAAGCTGGGTGTTTTGAATATTAGGTGCTAAATGTTCTCTTTACAAAATATGCTGTTTCTCTATATTTGACATTCAAAACTTTGTGTAAAAAGCACTTCTTCAGTGAAGGATCACTTTCATTTGTCTCAAGAATTAACGAGGAATATCTAATGTAAATACTTAGTCTGGTGTGAATCATTTCATTTTTGGATATTAGAAGCTTTTGAAATATTAATAGGTTTATTTGAAGGCTTTAAGTTTACTTTGTGTGCAAAATACAGCGTTTCAGAGCTTCCCAATCCTCATGTCTGGTAACAGTATACTTGACAATAGGGGATCAATTTTCTCTATTCACTCTGTCAACTAAACACATTTCCCCTTCCATCTATTTGTCTCAGTGGAATGAAACTGGCTACTTTTGGCGTTTGGCATTCGTTATAGTAGCTTGTATTTTTTCCAGATGACTTTAGTGTATATATCAGCACTATATACATAGAGTTTTATTTTTTTTTTAAATAAAGTGGAATTCAGTCTCACCCTTTTATACAGAGGAAAATAAAGCCATATGGAAAGATTTCATTTTTCAAATGTACTTTTAGCAGACAGACAATTTAAGTTCAGCTTTTGTTGAAAGCAGGTTGCGTTTGTTTCATGTCGTTCTCACTGTTGACTCTGAGTATGAAGAGTGTTGCAATGACTTGGCTTTATAACAGGTACAGTGCATCTCTTGCCCTTGTGTTTGGACAGATGTGAAGGGTAAGGGGAACCAAGCAGGTATTTTGGACAGCTAGGGTGAGTCATACATCCTTGGAAACTGATGCAATCTAGGTTTCAGCTGAGACTGTAAGGCCCCAAAGACCTTTATCGGTTCCACAGTGAGGTTCTGAGGCGGGTGTGGGTTGCAGGTGGGCCCTAAACAAAGCCATGGTATCTGCACCCCTGCTGGGTGGACACTCACATGCCAGCTAAAACAGAGCCTCCTTTCACAAGACAGCTGGATTGGCTTCATCTGGAGATCTGACCACTTTGTAGAATTTGAAGAAAACTCTCATAGAATCACGGAATAAAGACATCAGCCAAGAAATGTCCTGGAAGACATCTGCCCTATAGATGTGTGCTATAATCTATTTGGAAAACAAAAATCATATACAGTATAGCTCGTAATCTGTATTTTGCTTGAGAAAGAGAATGGCTGTGATAGAAATATGTCTGGGTCCCTTAAAATACCAAGCATGGCACTCATTAATAAATGTGTAACCGCTACTGCTAAGTCACTTCAGTCATGTCCAACTCTGTGCGACCCCATAGATGGCAGCCCACCAGGCTCCCCCGTCCCTGGGATTCTCCAGGCAGGAACTCTGGAGTGGGTTGCCATTTCCTTCTCCAATGCATGAGAGTGAAAAGTGAAAGTGAAGTGGTTGAGTCATGTCCCACTCTTCACGACCTCATGGACTACAGCCTACCAGGCTCCTCCATCCATGGATTTTCCAGGCAAGAGTACTGGAGTGGGTTACCATTAAACACTGATTGTAATCAGCCATGGTTGAGCAACATCTCTTTTCCCCTCAAGAATGGGTTAGAGCAGGTTGGAGATTTTGAGGACATCTTGCCAGAGATGGAAGCTCTAAGGGAAAAAAGAAATTCCAGTGGGAAAGGTATAGCCCTGAAGAGAGCATTAGGAGAGATTTCCTTTACCAGTGGACTGTTCTTAACTATTTAATTAAGAAGAGACTAGAGGCTTGGACACTAAGGAAAAAGCTGGGTAAGCATATTCAAAACTATGTGTTTCTTAACAAAATTATTGGCAGCAAGTGTAGATTAATATGTAAGAGTCAATAAAAATTTGAATTGAAAGCAGCTGTAAAGTTATTAAAAATCAAGTAAGAAGGGATAGTATTTTTTTTATTTTTAGCTGTTTCATTTTTTCTGGATTCTTTTTATTTTGGTTGTATCTAGTGGTTTATAAACGAGACTTTTGGGCTTTCTATTTTATTATGAATAACATTTAAATATTTTGATATGTCATTGTATGTCTTCCCTTGATATCTAATGTGGGGTATTTCAAATTTGAGGTTGCAAGCGATTAGTGAGTGGAAGAATCTAATTTAATGGTTTGCGACTTGTGTTTTCCTTAATGTTTTACTGAAGTGTGATTGACATATGGAAAAGTCCACTTGAAGTTTGATAAGCTCCACAAATTGAACACATCCTTGTGAATGGCATTGAGATCAAGATATACCAGCTCCCTAGAAGCAGCACAGTAACTCCTTCAGATCACAGTCCCTCCAAGGGCAACCCACTGTCCCGACTTAGAACAGCACAGAGTTTAGTTTCGGTTGATTTTGAACTTTACATAATTAGAGTCATAATGTATTAACTCTTTGGCACCGAACATTTTGTATGGGAAATTCATTTGCATTTTTGCAAACAATCATAGCGCTTTGTTGTATGACTATACCAACCTTTATTTATCTATTCTACTGTTGACGAGTCTTTAGATAACTTCTGATACTTGGCCTTCTGAACTGTTCATATCACTTTTGTGAACAGTCTAAACGAATCCAATGATGGGCACATGTACTCATTTTCTCCTGAGTATTTACCTAACAGTGAAATCATTGGGTTATCGGATATGGTATATTCCACTTTAGTGGACCCTATTAGAGAGTTTCCTGATGTGATTGTCCCAACTCAGAGAAGAATGCTGCTAAGTCACTTCAGTCGTGTCTGACTCTGTGCAACCCCATAGGCGGTAGCCCACCAGGCTCCCCCGTCCCTGGGATCCTCCAGGCAAGAACACTGGAGTGGGTTGCCATTTCTTTCTCCAATGCGTGAAAGTGAAGTCGCTCAGTCCTGTCCAACTCTTCGTGACCCTATGGATTTGCAGCCTGCCAGGCTCCTCCGTCCATGGAACTTTCCAGGCAAGAGTACTGGAGTGGGATGCCATCACCTTCTCCGCAGAAAAGAATATCATAGAATAAATGGAAATAGAATAGAATGGGATGGAGTGGAAAAGAAAAGGAAAGCCTGCATTGCATACTGTCATGGTAATTACTGTTTCTTCCACATTTCATTTCTATTAATATTATATAGGTATTTATGTTTGTCCCTGGAGAAGGGAATGGCAACCCACTTCAGTATTCTTGCCTGGAGAATTCTATGGACAGAGGAGCCTGGGGGCCTGATGGGCTACAGTCCATGGGTCACAAAGAGTCAGACACGACTGAGTGACTAACACACACTTTTATGTTTATACTAGATCTAAATATGAAATATATTCCTTTTTTTTTCTGAGTTTCCATAAAGAAGTTAAAGAAGCACTTGTCTATTCTCAGGCTCAAGTCCAAATAATTATATTGACTGTATTGCTTTAATGAGCAACAGAAATTGCCCTGGTGTCAGTGAGTAATAGAAAAGTCTTTATCAAGAGTAGGGAAATCCTAAGCTCTTTTAGGATCTGAACCAACTCTTGATAATAATATTTGGAAATATGCTACGATAAGAGCTGCACAGATAAGTGAAAACAGGAGGCTGAATAATTATTTGTGATTTGGGAGCAGTCAAAAGAGCACCCTGGCTAATTTCACATTGTCATTTCTGGTCTTAGTCATTGAGAATGCTTGTGGAGCATCCCTTTAAGGTTTCTCCTCACGCACAGCTACTCCAGCTTACCCAGCTCTCAACCAGGCAAATCAGCCGCTCCCCAAGTTCAAGGCAAAGGGCTAATTCCATTATAAGAAGGAAAATATGTAGTTCACATACAAAACATATTTGCCTGCATTTCCTGATTGATAACCTAGAATGGTTAGGACTTATTAACAGACATCATAAGAGAGTATAAGCAGCATGGTTGACAGCCGGAGATTGTATCCTGGTTCTACTGCTTACTGCCTCTGTCTCTCTCCCTCCTGCCCTCCCTGCCCTGATTATGAGGGTGGCACCTATTGCATACTATGGTTCTATCTTTTAGGCTCATGGTTCCATTAAACGTAAAAATCTGATCATGTTTTCCATTGCTTAATACCCTTCAGTGTTCCCATTGCCCCTAGGGAACATTGTGGCTTACAAGGTCCTCTGCCCTCTGACCACTCCTTGCCTTCCTTACCTGTTGACAGACACTGCCCCTTAATTTCAACCATACTGAACTCCCTTTGGTTTTTTTGGAAGTGCCAAACTCTATCTTTGAAGACTTACCATGGAATTTTTTCCCTTTCCCTCTTTATTGCTTGGCTAATTCCTGTTTTTCTTTCAGGGCTCATAATAGATGATGCTTTCTCCAGGCTTTCCCAAGGTGTGAATTATTTGTCCTTGTTCCTATCAATTTTTGCTGTTTTCTAAATATGCCACATTGTATATGCTTGTTTTATTTTCTTCCCCAGTGGTTGTAGGTTCTCGAAGAGAAGGGCAATGTCTCTTTCATTCATCTTTGTATCTTTTAAAACACTATTCATCAAGTCAGTCATGAAACACAGCGTATTCTCTGAAGGGTGGATTTGCAGATAACTTTTCATTTCTGTCTTTCTACTTAACCTGTTTTGACTTACTTTTCTACAGTGATCATGCATTACCTGTGTTATAAAATTGTGAAAGTTTGAAATGAGTTAAATATCAAAAAGTAAATTTTTAAAAACCCAGATAACTGCAGGAAAAGGCTAAAGTTGATAACATATCAGTGAGTCTGTTATCTGTGGCTGGTGTTTAAATGGTGGTAGAATTCAGGCCCCAAATCACCCCTATCCTAAGCTTATATTTGTTAGTAGGATTGAGAGTATGGAGATTGTAGGGCCCAGCCAATTAAGGGTAGGTGGAATCAGAGAGGAAGTGCATGTGATTAAAGAGCAGAGGGTCATCTAGGGAAAACAGATGCGGCCAGCTGTGAAAGTTCTTCAGAAAACTGGGAGAAAATAAAAGGTTTCCAAGTGTATGAAATAATAGGAGCTGCCGAAACAGGAAATATGAGCAAAAGCTGGAAGATAAGAAGTACAAAGTATAATAGAGAGAGAAGAGGGATAAAGGAAAGACAAAGAAAGGAAGAGAGGAATAGGGCTCACTAGGGGGAAAATATATCAGAAAGATGCTTAGGGAACAAGTCAGGAAGAAACAGAAGGTAAGACTGTTGACATGTCCTGCCCAGCACAGGACATCTGGTCTCCTGCTGGTGGTAGATCTCATTCAGCCGTCCAGGTGCAGCCATCATACCATGAGGTGCTGGAGGAATTTCTGAATAGTACCCTTTGGGTCACTCTTTTCTTGGGAAGGTTTTGTCTTCCAAACTTAAGTGCACTGGGCCTCTGGTGTGAGCCATTTATTTACGTTTTGAAATGTGAGCGTTGCCTGTGAACTCTCTCTACCCTGCTGGATCTGTGTGCCTGGGACAAAAGACATGACTTAGCTGTCAGTGCACTGAAGTATGCAGCCTGCCTGTAGGTCAGGTCACAAAGCAAAGCTGTTTAAAAAGCAGGGGGCTCCTCTCGGGAGACAGCTGTGTGTCCAGGCAGCATTTGTCAGCTGTGCTAAAGATGGAATTGAGGACAGAAAGGAACATCCAGAAGAACACTGTATGAATGGAAGGGCGCCATAAAGTGTTTTAAACTGGTGTGAAGTCAGGCTTGAAGTGTTGAGGTCAGAGGGTAAGTTCTCTTTTCCCTGGAGCCCAACTTATTCTTTGGCAGAGTTTCAGAAAGCTAGTTGTGGTAGGTAGAGAATGGTAGAGAATGGCTGCCCCGAGACCCATTGATTGTGGGTCTTCCTGCTAGGTTACTAAGGTGAAGCTGATGGTCCAGAGTTCAAGGTGACAGCGTTTCCTCGGGCTTAGGAGGAGGTAATGGTCATACCGTATCATTTATTTTCTTATCCTGCCATAGATTCTACTTTTAACCATGGACACTTTGGTCTTAGAAATACACACTTTTGGCCACTGTCTAGTGAGTCTGACTGATAGAATTGATCTTAAAGTTGAAAGGGCTAAGACTGGTGGTTAAATTGTCTCTTATTTGGGGGAGGCCTTTAACTTCACCAGATGATCTAATTTGATATATGGAACAACACGAGATGAGTAAGGCAAAACTTGCTTTACACTGTGGCCTTGAATTTATTTGTGAGGCTGAAGACAGGATTATTGGATTTTGGTTGTTAAATTTGTAAGCAATCACTGAAAGTAGAGTTGGGCAGAGCTAGGATGGCCCCCTGGCTCCAGGGACTCATCCTTTTCTGGCTTTGGCATGAGTTGCAGGCAGCTTTCCACTGTTTGATGTTGTTCTGCCATTGGAATGATTCACATCTAATACTATGTATTTCAATCCAGAGTATGAATATAATAGCTAACGACCTATCATGGAAACTATTCTGTTTGTAGATACCATGCTCATGCGGAAAATATTGAGGCTCATTCATATCTCTGCCTTCAGAAAACAGTTCATGTTGTGGAAATGGCGTGGATTTAGGCATGAGATTGTCCTAGCTTCAAATCTAAACTCGATCACATACTTACTGGAAAACCTTGGACCATTTATTTAACCTTGTAACTTCAGTTTCCTTACCTGTAGATGAGGATAATGCTATCTACTTATACAATTGTTGTGAATATTAGATAAGAAAATGTGTCTATATTAGAGTTTTTCATTGCATACAACATAACTTGCTTTCGCTAATTGAAACAGAAAAGTATTTGTTAAGGGATATTAGCTCACAGAATTGTTGGAAATGCAGAAAGAATGGTCCCTAGGCTGGGCTTCCAAGAATCACACTGCAGAACTGACCTGCTGTGAGAGGCTGCCACGGTGAGTCCCAGAACCTGGTTACGGCCCTCTTCAGAACTTGATAAATCTAAAATTGCCATTGCTGTTGCCATTCTTAGAAGAACCAAATGCTTTCACCTTCATGTTTCCCAGAAATCTATACCCACCTGAGTGGCCTCCACATTTCACTGTGTACTTCTCTTACTTCTAGTCCTAATAGACTTTTCTTCAAAGAGTTATGGTCTTTTTACAAAGATTACTCCCGAACGCCTTGTACTTTGCCCTCAGATCATTGTTGCTACCTTGCCACCCACAATGACTTTCCTTCTACTCTCCTCCCATCAAAAACCTTAAGGACACAATGCAACTTCTGTTCCCAGCTGCACAGAATTAAGTCATTTCTCTGTCCTTCAAATTTAAAATGACCTCCGTCTGATTACCCTCATTTCTCAGCTGTTGTTGTCTTTACCTGTTATGTAAAATTTTTATTGTGCAAAATAATTTTGCATTTTAATCTGTTCTCAAATAAATTGTAAGTTTCTTGATAGCAAAGATGCGTGTGTCTGTGTGTGTGCATGCATGCATGAGTTTAGTTGCTCAGTTGTGTCTGACTCTTGCCATCCCACAGGCTCCTTGCCCATGGGATTTTCCAGGCAAGAACACTGGAGCAGGTTGCCATTTCCTACTCCAGGGGATAATCCCAACCTGCGGATTGAACCTGTATCTCCTGCATTGGCAGGCAGATTGTTTACCACTGTGCCACCTGGGAAACCAATAATATAATACTCGGCAGTCTCTACAGTAATGAGCACATAGTATGTATTCAACAAATATTTGTTGATAACAAACCAGCTGGTTTGTTAGCATACTTAAAATTGGCTCCATTAAAAGCTATAGTGGATGCTTTGAAGAGCTACATAGATTCATCTTCTGGGCCAAAGGATTTAGCCCTCCATCTGTTTTACCTTAACTTGGGACAAGTCTAAAGGGCCACCCAGTTTCAGGGCTCCCTAAAGAAAGCTGAGCACTGAAGAACTGATGCTTTTGAACTGTGGGGTTGGAGAAGACTCTTGAGAGTCCCTTAGACTGCAAGGAGATCAAACCAGTCAATCTTAAAAGCAGTCCTGAGTGTTCATTGGCAGGACGGAGGCTGAAGCTAAAACTCCAATCCTTTGGCCACCTGATGCAAAGATCTGACTCACTAGAAAAGACCCTGATGCTGGGAAAGATTGAAGGCAGGAGGAGAAGGGGAGGACAGAGGATGAGATGGTTGGATGGCATCACCAATTCGATGGACATGAGTTTGAGCAGGTTCTGGGCATTGGTGATAGATAGGGAAGTCTGGCATTCTGCAGTCCATGGGTTTGCAAAGAGTCAGACACGACTGAGCAACTGAACTGAACTGATGGAGTTGGTCGGGGGTGTTTGATGAGACTACATCACAGTCCGACTTCTCCCTCTTCTCAGTCCTTGCTTCTGAGTTTCTTCCTTAGGTGTTGATCTTCAGAACACTTCCTAGTAAACTTTTTCCACCCTTATCTCAGGGTGTTTCCCTGGGAATTCAACCTGCAACAGGAACTGTATGATAAGATAAAAACAATAAACATTGGAAGGTTCTGAGTTTGGTTTGATGTATTCGAAAGAAAAAGAAGTTTTTCAGATTTTGGCAAGTTTAAGTTTAAAAAAATTTTTTTTAATTTTATTTTTAAAATTTATTTATTTGGCTGCATTGGGTCTTATGCGGCATGTGGGGTCTTCTGTCTTCATTGCAGCATTTGGTATCTTTTTCTTTTTAGTTGTGGGATGGGACTGTTAGTTGTAGCATCTGGATTCTAGTTCCCCAACTAGAGATGGGACCTGGGCCTCTGCATTGGGAGTGTGGAGTCTTAGCCACTGGACGACCAAAGAAGTCCCTTGAAATGTCTATGCTTGTATATTTGAAATCAGGGATGTAATGATAATAATAATTATTAATAATTATCGATTAATTATTACTATTATTATATTTCCAAATAGAATCTTAAAAAATTAATGACTAAGCATGTCTTTGCATTCTGGCAGCGTATATTACCTTAATTAGAGAGTGATAAATGAAACTAAAAATAGGATAGTTTTAACATAAATATTTTATTTTCTTATACGCCAGAATACTAAAGTGGGTAGCCTTTCCCCTCTCCAGGGGATCTTCCCAATCCGGGGATGGAACCCAGGTCTCCCACATTGCAGGCAGATTCTTTACCACCTGAGCCACCAGAGAAGGTAAAGGAGCTGAAAATAAATAAATAAATAAAATGACATGTGCAGAGTCAAGGTCCGTCTAATAGACAAGCCAGTCATCTAATCCAGGATCTTTAAATTTCATCCATTGTGTGTGGTAGCCCCTTCCTTATCTGTCTTTGAGGGATTATCTCTGTAAATTATCTCTCACTCAAAGCTGAAGGATAATTTTTATTGCTTGCATTTTTTTATACTGTGCCAAACAATTTGAAGCATTCACAGAGCAGAGTGTCTGAATTCCATAAAATAGCAAAAGCCCAAAGAAGTTTAATTCAGTCAAGAGATTGACTTTTTTTTTTTTTTTTTGCCTTCATGGTGCCCAGCTGGTGGGTTGACAGAAATATTTACTTCTCAGATGACTATTGTTCCTGCTCTCACGACATCTGGTTGCTTTGGCATAAACAAATACAAAGAAGATGGAAGGGGGCAATAACCTCTATCTTATATGTAATTAAGTTCAACTCAAAGGCCAAGTAATAAAGGAAGATATATTTTTAAAGTGCCTCCCACTCCATTCTCCATAAATCAACTTTTTGCGTCAACTTGACCTGCTCAGAGCAACCTGTGAACCTCTCTGGCTTGTTCCTCTCACTTAGTGTTGAAAGACTGGAAAAGGTAGACTGGCTGTGGGTCCTCAGTGGGGCTGTGTTTCTAGATTTGTTTAGAAGCTTGGAGTAGTTCATCAGCCTACCAGGAGGGAAGGAATCTGTCTATCAGGTAGCCTGGAATCAGAGACAGAGTCAGTGGTAACTGGGCCCAAAGGAAAGGGCAGTTTTGCATTTATTTTTCTAATTTGCTTCTCCATGGAAAAACAGTCATATAATCTTGGCCATATTTGGTTGACCTCATGAATCAAATCTACCCTGTGCTGTTCTGTCCCCTCTAGAGTGGTCAAGACTATCCAGAACTGCTTTCCTATGAGCTGAGTAAGAAGACAAACCTGACATATAACCAGAAAACAAGAAGCCAAAGGAAAGTATATACACCCAGTCTAGCATAAGCATTATATGTGGAGTTTAAGATCTCAGTATCTAAATACTTTTGTTAAGATTCTAACACCTTTTGGAAAAGCAGTTTGGGGAGCTCGCTGTGGCTTTCTGAACCCCAAACAGATCTTGACTGTAACTGTTCTGCATCAGATGGTAGAAGCTTGGTTTTCAGACTCCCAACCCTTTAGTGATAATTACCTTATTAAATACAATTTTTTTAAGGTGAAATAAAATGTCAGCTTGAAATTGTGCAGTTGTAACCTGTCTTGGGAAGGACTTATTTCCTAGTTCTCACGCGATGATGTTTATAACTATTTTCATTTTCCAACAGACATTGATTACTGGCAGATAGATCAGCCCTGACATTCCAGCCAGAGTGTAAGTACATGGGTCTCTCTAAATTGATATTCTTTTTTGCCAAATGCAATCTTCCAAGTTTTAACTTTTACTAAAAATACTCCATTATATTTAAGGATTATCACTATGCATAGTGAGGTTTTGTATTTGTGCTTGTGAGCCTCAAAGTTACACAAATCACAGAGGCCAGGTCTATATTATTGCCACTAATACTACTACAATGACCATTCATTGACTGTGGAGCATGTGCTGGGCGCTTTGCATATCTTATAGTTAATCCATTCTATAACAGTGCAAGTTAGGTGTTACTGTATCTATTTTATACACAGAAAAGCTGAGAATGGAAGAAATGAAATAAACTATCTGGGGCCTCAAAGCTACTCATAGCTAACTTGTAACAGACTTGGGTTTCAGTACTGGTTCTTTCTGGGTGTAAAGATCTTAACTTTTCATTTTTTCACTTGGAAAATAATATCTGTGAAATGCTAAGAATTTGGGGATGATTAACCTAGCCATTTTCTATATAGTAGTTTAATATAGAAATATTCTGCTTTCCTTTTTTGTAAATGCTATGAGTTAACCCTTTTGTCTTTAGATCTAACACGGTAGTTGTAATGCTTAAAATCACAGTTCATTTATGGGAGTGGTACAAAGTGCCTGGGTTTGAATCCCATATCAGCCACTTACTAGCTATGTGACCCAGTAAGGCACTCAGCCTAATTCCACAGGGGGCTCTGTAGCCTAAATGACACTTTAGGTTTTGAGATAGGGGAACTGAACTTGGATACTCCCTTACTGGTCAACCAGTGGGTAAGTGCCTGGAAGTGGTGGAGAGAAGGAAAGACGCAAGTGTCCATGTGGTCTACATGTGTGACAGAGAGTGCTGCCTGTCTTAGTAAAACGCCGAGAACTGGAAAGCGCGGGACTCAGAGAACTGGCCAAAAGTGTCCGAAGTTTCTGGCCAGAGCGCAGGTGGGGTCTTGTGCAATGTGGGGACCATTCTCCTATTTATCTAGCACACTGTGGGCATGTCCTGTGCTGTAGACACACCTGCTGGGCAAGACCACTCAGGATAGACCCTCACTGCTATAAACCTGTGGTTCCTGCCACTTTTGAGGGCACCTTGGAGCCTTTTCTCTCTTTTTCCTCTTTCTGCCTTGATAAAAAGAACCTCGGCCTGGTGCAGAGAGAGCGGGTATAGGAAGAGGAGTAAGTTAAGGTCTCTTTCATTTGCAGAGCTCACTGTCTCACTGGAGAGGCAGCCGTGTATATATCTGGCTAAAATAACTCCTAAAGACAATGACACGGGCTGAGAAGAGAAAACAGCACAGTGTTATGGAAACACAAGAGGTGGAGACGAGAATTCAGAACGGAGCTTTGAGGGGAAATTCATGACAGTGGCGACACTTTAGCAAAGCCTTGAAGGATGAACGACATTAAGATTTTTTAGGTGGGTAAGAGAGGGAGGATCCTGAAGACTGAGGGAACTGTAAGAGCAAATACTGTGAGAAATGAAGCCCATAGATTGCTCAGGGCAATGAATATTCCCCTGGCTACCTTTGTGTGACACATGCTGGGAGAAGCAGGGCCTTGACACTGTGGAAGCTTTCACATGGGCACACGGCTGTCGCCGTGACCAGGCTGCGTAGCATCGGGCTGCTAACACTGGTTTCATTACATTACAGCAGGAATGTGCTTGGGAAACTCTTCCCAAGCTGAAAAACAAGGTTCTTAATGGAAGTTTCTGTTGAAACCCAATGACAATAGAAATAACATTCCAAATGGATGTGTAAGACCAGGATTTACATAACTTGTTAATTCTAGTTATTTATCTGGAGGTAATTTGGCTTTTCTATGTAGATAATCATGTCATCTGCAGATGATGAGTTTTATTTCTTCTTTTATAGTCTTGTGCTTTCTGCTGCTGCTTCTTTTTTTTTTTCATCTCTATTGAGGTCTCTATTGAAAAGACCCTGATGCTGGGAAAGATTGAAGGCAGGAGGAGAAGGGGACGACGAGGATGAGATGGTTGGATGGCATCACCGACTCAATGGATATGAGTTTGAGTAAGTGCTGGGAGTTGGTAATAGACAGGGAGGCCTGGCATGCTGCAGTCCATGGGGTCGCAAAGAGTCAGACATGACTGAGCAACTGAACTGAACTGACTGAGGTCTGGAAGATCCCTTGGAGGAGGTCATGGCAACCGACTCCAGTATTCTTGCCTGGTGAATCCCATGGACAGAAGAACCTGCAGGCTATAGTCCATGGGGTCACAAAGAGCCGGACACGACTGAAGTGATTTAGCACACATGCACACATACTTTGAGGTATAATTGACAAGTAAAATTGTAAGATATTTTTTAAAAGACCAGGATTTAGAGACTAGTTGGCTGAGAACTTAAATCTTGAACCCTTCATCCATACTGAGAATGTAAAAGGGACGAGGAGAGGAGTATGTCTGAAAATGTGTGGGGAACATTTTTGGGGAGAATGGGGTCAACCCAAGGGAATCCCCCAAAGGAGTTGCTCCCCATCTTCGTCAAAGAGCAAGAGGCTTTTAGAGCACCCACTGGAGTTGCGTGTCCCTCTAGGCTGTTCTTGTGTCTGGCATCGTCTGAAAGGTTCAAAAGCTGAGACCGACTGGCTAGTTGCTCTGACTTGAGGAGTGAAGGAGAGATTACTGTGCCATGGGGTTGGTTAACACTTTCAGAGATGTCAGGACAGATAAAGGGGGTGGCAGCAAGAGGTAACTAGTGTGGGGTCTCCTAATGTCCTGAGAGGAGGGGCACCCAGACCACAGCAGAGGGAAGCTAGAGGTACAGTTGGACTTCTTAGGGCTAAGAAAGGAATAAGTCTTCCCCGGGGCACAGCGGTAAAGAAACCACCTACAATGCAGGAGATGCGGGTTCCATCCCTGGGTCAGGAAGATCCCCTGGAGAAGGGAATGGCTGCCAACTCCAATATTCTTGCCTGGGAAATCCCAAAGACAGAGGAGCCTGGTGGGCGATAGTCCACAGGTCCACAAAGAGTTGGATACGAGTTAGCAACTCAACAAGGAAGGAATAAGCCACTCACTGGCAGAGAAGTGCACCAGTTATGGAGCGTCTCCAAAGAACCTGGAACAGTGCCCATGAGACATTAATCTTGAGTCATCTGTCAGGTCCCAGGAGTGGCAATGCTGAAGTATCACCATAAGATCCACCAAGTAAGAATGTACCTGCCCAGGACTTTCCTGGTGGTTCAGTGGATAGGAATCTGCCTGCCAGTGCAAAGGG
Organism: Neotragus moschatus; assembly: GCA_006410615.1. Lineage (NCBI taxonomy): Eukaryota > Metazoa > Chordata > Mammalia > Artiodactyla > Bovidae > Neotragus > Neotragus moschatus. Next base: position 105,149 of record SJYA01002623.1, on the reverse strand, counting down.
CATTGGTTTGAACCCCTGGTCCAGGAAGATTCCACATTCCATGGAGCAACTAAGCCCCATTTCCCACAACTACTGAAGTCCTCACACCTAGAGGCAGTGCTCTGCAACAGAGAAGCCGCTATGAGAAGCCTGTGCACTGCACTGAAGAGTAGGCCCTGCTCACTATAACTAGAGAAAGCTGGTATGCAGGAATGAAGACCCAGGCAACCTAAAAAGTAAAAAAGGACGTGCTGACAGATTTCCTTTACTTCTTCCATGACTTCTCATTCGGCGGTGTCAGAAAACACATTTAGCAAACTGAGGGAGGAGGAATAAAAGTGCTGGGTCATGGAAGAGGGAAGTTTTTTTTTTTTTTTTTTTTAGCCCTTTTCCCCTGTCATCTGCTTCCTATGTATAGTTAGGTCCTAGCTTGGGGTAGAGGTGAGAGGAGGGCAAGGGTGGTGGGAAAGTCTTAACTTTATAGCAAGACTGACATTTACATGGGATTGGACACTTATAATAATGGATTGAGACTATTTCTATTTCTTAAAGCTTATCAGAAAAATCGTGAGACTTTCCAAATTTTTATCCAAGGGTATCCATCCACCAATTAAGCTCCACTGAATAAGTCACTTTATGGCTAAATCCTCTGAGTTATGCTTGTTTAATGTCATGGTAATACCACTAATTGCTCTTAAAATAATTGTTTCCTTGGGAAGAACTTACCTAGTTCCCCAAAGATGGAATACAATGTATCAGCATTTCTGATTTGGCCCTAACGGTAATACTATGATGGTTATAAGCATGCTGCTGCTGCTACTGCTGCTAAGTCGCTTCAGTCGTGTCCGACTCTGTGCGACCCCATAGACGGCAGCCCGTCAGGCTCCCCCATCCCTGGGATTCTCCAGGCAAGAATACTGGAGTGGGTTGCCATTTCCTTCTCCAATGCATGAAAGTGAAAAGTGAAAGTGAAGTCGCTCAGTCGTGTCTGACTCTTAGTGACCCCATGGACTGCAGCCCACCAGGCTCCTCCATCCGTGGGATTTTCTAGGCAAGAGTACTGGAGTGGGGTGCCATTGCCTTCTCCCGGTTATAAGCATGCCAGCCAGTAAATTAATGATTCTGATATAAGAATCAAATAACTGATCCCAGCTCCTAGGATCACCCCAAATCTACAGTGAAATGAAACACTGTCTTCAAGTGATCTGCTTAAATGGTCTTAGCATCAGAGAGCAGAGATTTTGCTGTCAGGGCCCAGATCTTCCTTTCTCCCTGTTCAGCATGAGGTTGGGAGAAAGGTCTTCCTTTGTTCTTCCTTTACAGACCTTTAAGTTCACCACCTCCTACCACTTTTAACAGGGCACTGATTGCACTAGTTCCCAAGACATGGAGATGTTACTTTTCCCCAGTGGGTTCTGCTAGGCCTTCAGAACTTTAAGAAAAGGCAGCCTAGATGCAAATACTCCCGGAGTGACTACATTGTCTGAGCTCTTCTGCAAACTATGTGCTAAGCCCTTAAAGAGCCTGTGGGTCCTATTCATTCCTGCTTAAGCATTTTTCATAGCAAAGTTTTCTTCTAGATGGAAGTTGGCAAACTTCAGCCCAGGGGCCAAATCTAGCCCTCTGCTTGTTTTCCTGTAGCTGATGAGCTGCTGCTGCTAAGCTAGTAATGGTTATTATTTTTTAAACATTTGAGGGAAAAAAATCAAAGAAGAAACAGTGTTTTGTGACATGTGAAATTATATGAAATTCACATTTCTGAATCCATAAATAAAGTTTTATTGGAACACCGCCATGCTGATTCATTTGTGTATTGTCTATGACTACAGTGAAAGTTGAATACTCACAACAGAGACCATATGGCAAAGCCTAAACTATTTACTATCTGGCCCTTTCCAGAAAAGTGTTTGCCAATTCCTGAAGTAAACTATGACACTATCTCCTATTTATGATTTTATCTTGATCCAAGAAGGTTCTGTTTTCCATGCATTAACCATTTTTGACTCTGATGTATAGGTTTTAGCAATCCAACAAGGTCAAACCAGTCAATCCTAAAGGAAATCAACCCTGAATATTCACTGGGAGCAGCTGAAGCGCCAATATTTTGGCCACCTGATGCAAAGAGCCAACTCATTGGAAGAGACCCTGATTCTGGGAAAGATTGAGGGCAGGAGAAGGGGGTGACAGAGGATGAAATGGTTGGATAACATCATCAATGGATATGAGTTTGAGCAAAACTTCAGGAGATGTTGAAGGACAAGGAAGTCTGTTGCGTTGCAGTCCAGGGGATTGCAAAGAGTCAGACACGACTTAACGACTAAACAACAACAATCATGGGGTAGCTGTTTTAGAAAGTGAATCTTCCCCTGCTAAGTGATTTCAGTGTGATACGGTGGGCAGAGCACCCAGAAGGTTAGGACCCCTGGATTTAGGTTTAGTTCTGTCATTAGCCTAGAGACTCTTGGTAAGTCATTTCACCTTTGAGGACTTTGAGGGATGAACTCTTTAACAGGTTTTTCAACCTGTGTTTTGAGGAGTTCTAGTTAGTCTTTGAGTCCTTTAAGGATCCAATAGAGAAGTGGTTCTTAGTACCTCACTACTTCATCTTCAGAGTCCCCTCCATAATATGGACTTTACATAATGACCACGTGCAGGTTTCAATGGACAGGAAAAACTGGCTTGCTGAGCATTTTTTTGGAAAGCCATAGAATCAAATCATCCCCAAGATCCCTTGCTGTCCCATGAGACTAAAAGGAAGGAAGGGCTTTGGGGATCTGATATTACTCAGATGTGTAAGCCATAAATAGGAGATGCTGATCTTCAGATTCTAAACCAGCTTGCTGGCATGTTATATAGTAGTCTACCTATTTCAATTTCCCCGTCTGGATAACAGAAGTGGCATATAACTGGGATCTTTAAAACATGTGATAGTTATGGTAATAAATACTATATGGCAAAGAAATGGTAGCCTAGCTAGTTTATTCCAATTTTTGGCTCACTAAAAATTCACAGATGTGGAGTATACCGGGGAAGCTGAAAGGTGAAGAGCATCTTATTACTCTCATGGCAACCCTTGGGGTTAAGGGAGCTTTAATAAGCAGTTCTATAAAAAAACAATTGGAAATATATTACTTTATATATTCAAGAATAGATCATTATGGTTTAAGTTGGTGAAGTTCATTAGAAAAGCCTAAAAAAGGGTGGAAATGATAAGCCACAGTTTTGCCTGACTCCCTAATGTAAACATGACTGGATATTTTTAGATGCATTATCTTTGAGTTGGTAAACATTTTCAGTTATGTTAAGAAGGCAAGCTTAACTACATTTGCAATCCACAAGCACTGTTTTTTGCCCATTTACAAATGACCGTTCATCCGCCCACTTGAAAAGATTAATGATAGAGGGCAGGAAAATTGCTTAAGATACAGATTTGATTCATTTTTACTAAATAATGTTTAATAGTGGGTACACTGGGGAGATGGTACTGATAACTTTTCTGCAGTTAAATTTTGGAAGTACAAATAAGTAAAGAAGTGGAAGGGACAAAGAGACAATAAAAGAGACCAGTACATTTTGTTTTCAATATATATACTCCGTTTGTTCAGTGCAAGTTTATTGGCCACCATACACCAAGCACTGTGGAGGATATAACAATGAATTAATTAGACAGAGACTTATATTTAAGGGAAGGAGTTCAGAAGCAAAGAGTGGATACTCTCTAACTCATAAGACATCATCCTTTGGTGGCCCACTGACCACTAGTGACTTGGGACCCAGGTAGCGGGGAGGGCTCAGCTTGATGGAAACATTGCATGAAATGGATAATTCTTGCTCACCGTTGTCAGTGTTCTTTCCCAGCATCCAGTTTTGACAGCACTGATTTATGTTTCCAGTCATCTTCAGACAGGAGATTTGAGAAGGTTCCATGGGCTTGCAGTCCTATCCTGTTCCACATGAGGTTGGGAGCCATGTCTGGAAGGGAATATTTGGGAATAGAATTGTGGAAGCTCTGAATTCAGATCTTCCCAGTGCGCTGTTTTACTGTCAGGGTTCCCAGGGAAAACCTGGGATCCCCATCCCCGGCCTGCAGTGCAAACTGAATTGTTGGCTCTGTCCCCAGCCGCTCTGCTGCTCCTGGCCAGTCACTTGATTTCTCAGGTTGCTGGAGGGGGCCATGCGATCTAGCCCTTCCCCTATCTGCTCTCCCTCATGGTATTCTGGTGGTAATTCACAGAAGGACTGCTCTTAATTTGCTTTCACTGGAAGCTTCCATAAAGTATCTGATCAAGATTAAGAAGGCATGGTGGAAATAAACATCTCAAGATTTACAGTTACATTGGGGTGGCTAGGGGGACAGAGGGTGTATTTCAAAGCCTGGTTCAATCTTCTGAGTTGGGGACTTGGAAAGGAACTTGGACTTTGGAGGGTTCAAATTTGCTAGTTCTTGGCCAAACACAACTTTCCATTCCTAAGGAAGAAGTCTATAAAAAGGCCATTTGGACTTCAAAGAGATGATATTTTGATGCATTAAGTATACATATGAATCAGAAACATGTGGATTAAATTTCCCGTTCAAACACGTGGCCTTGAAAATTTCAGGGGAAAGCGTTTGGCAAAGTGTGCCTGGGATTTGGATAAAGAGGGAGCTTTTCTTCTTTTCCATGTTTGAGAAGTGTCATCGTCTTCCACGTGCCCTCCCAGTGATGTGACTGACACAGCCCTAAGGTACTCTCAGTGGGTGACAGGGTAAAATTTGCCTTCTGACAAACACATATTGAGTTTACGAAAGCGGAAGAGGATATGGACCTTCGTTGGAGGGGTCACTGCAGTTTACAGAAACCCCAAACCCAACCAAACAATTTTTTCCTGGAATAAGGGCATGGGAAAGCAAGACACCAATTACACTGGCGACAAGTGCTGTGGTACAGTTGGCTCTGTTTTAATGACTAGTGTCCTGCCCTCTCAGACCAAGGCCACCGTCAATATTGGTGTGACCTTCGCGAGACAGCCCTTAAAGGACCCAGAGGGAAAACCAGAGCTTGGCTGTCAGGGCGCTGGTCCCTGCATAAGTTTTGGTTCATGTACAGTTCACTGGCTATAGTATGTAGAGGATTCCTTTCTTTGGAAGAGACTGCCTGTGTCCAGGAGGAACTAGAAAACTTGACTGAGTCAGGTTTAGTGCAGCTCTCCATTGTGAATGGTGAGACTTCCAATCAAATATGAAAGGGCCTTCCATCTGTCATAGGGAAGAATATGGAGCCCAAATCATTATTTGGTCAAAGGTTACACACAACATTCTTTCTTTCTTTCTGTTCCGTAATAATGTATTTTGTTGCCTGAATATAAAGAATTCTTGCTCATTGTAGAAAATTTTAAAATCACAAGGAACACGCAAAAGAAGATAAAAGTCACCAAAATCCAACAATGCAGTTACCATTGTTAACATGGACAGTTTCCCATGTCATGAATTGTTCTTCAAAAACATTACTTTAAATAGCCTTTTCAAATTCCACAGTACAGATGTTTCAGAATGCATTTGACCAACCTCCTATAGTCGATATTTTATTTTCCAATTCTTTGGTTATGATAATGCAGAGATAAACATTCCTGAACATAAATCTGTGTCCCCATCTCTGATTATTTCCTTAAGGTAGATTCCCAGTGAGGAGAATACTGACTTAGAATGTGCAAACATTTTTATACATTTTGATATATTACGCCAAGTAGATTTCCAGGAAGATTGCATTAATTTATTTTTCGACCTGCGGTGCATTTGATGGTCTTCCATTCTTTCGAGCTGTTATAGTTTTAGAGGGCACCCTCTTTCTCATGCATGGACTCATGGATGGGGATATTAATGAATCCTTTACCATGCTGAGCCATCCAGTAAGAATGCCAGTGACCACAATTGCCAACCACTGAGCCCTAGAAGAAGTGAGAGTTCTACAAAGCATTTCAAAAAAATCTTATTGGTTTTAGAGCATATTAGCTAAATTTTTCTTCTCTCCCAGCCCAACAGGCCTCCATTTACCCCTCTATTCTTTGAGTTCTAAGAATCTGCATAGCTGCTTCCCTGGGGACTCTTTGCAAAGCAAACTCTAGGTTGAGGTCATGGGGTGTGGATTCCCTTCCAAGCCTGTTGTAGAGTTCACCTCTCAAAGACACAGGGACCATCCTCTTGATTTCCCAACCCAATGGGGTCCAGTGGGAGCTAGAAACTGGGACAGTTAGGCAGTGTGTGGCCCCAAACCAGGATGTTCCTTCTCTGTGTTGGCCAGAGAGGGTTATCCAATCCTTGACTCTTAGTCCAGAATTTCCTGAACTGTATTGTCTTATCAGTACTTCCTGGCTGCAATGCCAGTGGATCTTCATATCAAGGGGATGATACTTCTCAGGAGAATAGCAGTCCTGTCTCAGGGAGTAAGGAGGGGATGCCTTCAAGAATCTGGTGATCCCAACCAATGATCTCTCCCTATACCTTTTAGGCTCCTGAGTCAGCTCTCCTTCCCCCATGGCTACTGTATGTTAGGAATATAAATTAACATTAATATTAGTTTGAATAACATGTACATTGGGAAAGTAGGTTTTCTGCTAAGCAAGCCATCAATTAACAAAAGGCAGTTATTTTGCTGATTTATCTATGACCAAAAAATGTCCATTCTCTTCATTAATCAAGTACTTAATAGAGTCGGTGGAAATATTACAAAAACAATATTTGTAAGACATTTAAAAAAAGAAAGGAAAAAAGAAACACTAAGTAATTTTCATTTACTTTAGGCTGCTTAGTGTTCTGACAGGCATAATTAATGATATAATTTCCTGAATGTCCAAAGGACCTGCTTTTTTTCTTTAAACATATAATGCACACATATAGCAAAAAAAAAAAAAAGACCCAAACAGGTAATTAAAGTGCTTCCCATTTTTAACGAATAAACCCCTTCAGAGAGCTGTCAGGCAGTATCCGGGCCCCACCTCCCACTCTTTATTAACTGACATGTCAAAGAAGAAAGCCATATCATTTTTATGTTCCCATGGCACAGAAACTAATTTTGGGTATTTTAGGCCAGGGAGATTTATAGATCAGCATCAGAAACTTCTCTTTGGGTTCCTGAGAGAATAGTAACATTCCAGGAGTTGGATAGATTTAGTATCCGCCCTGTTTAAAATATGGGCTCCTGTCAAACCTATGGGTATCCCTGAGTAACCTTGTATTATGGCCCAGCTGTTCCTTAAAAGGAGCCATGGAAAATGTCAGGACACTGTGGCAGGTCTCCCCTCCTTTGCTGGGTCACCTTGGGGAGGATTGGGTTGAGCAGCAATTCTGCAAGAGGCTTCCGAGGCTCTCAGGAGAATTGCTTGCCAAATGCTGCTGCTGGTAGCCCCTGAAGTTGAGCATTTAGTAGGAAGGGAGAGAAAGGGTACCTGGGAATCAGTACTTTGGAGAAAATACCAGATCTTTCTTTAGATCAGCCTTCCCAGGGAGTCTGGGAGGAAGGAAGTTGATATTTCAGAATATCAATTAAAGAAAAATCATACAAGGCTAAATAAAGGAGGCTGTTTTTAGTGTTAAAAAAAAATGAGTATGTGTTGGCCAAGGAGAAAATAAAGGTATAATTGTCATTTGACTGGGTTACCAGCTTTTTGAGAGCCACCGAAGTTTTTAATACTTCCTATCCATCTGCCACTTTCCCCTCTTTATCCTAATGCAGGTGGTAACAAAATGTTTCTTCCTGATACCCTTAGCCTGCACAACTAGATCTTCAAGTGAGAGTGAAATTCGCTCTGTCCTGCCGACTCTTTGTGACCACACGGACTATACCGCCCATGCGGTTCTCCAGGTCAGAAAACTGGACTGGGTACCCTTTCCCTTCTTTGGGGGATCATCCCAACCCAGGGATCAAATCCAGGTCTCCTTCATTGGGTGGATTCTTTACCAGCTGAACCACCAAGGAAGCCCAGATCTTCAAGGAATACCTCACAGAATAGGTGGCTTTGGAGTTCAAGAGGCTTGTATCTCAGTCCTTTCAAGCCGTGTGACTTTGGATAAAAGTTTAATTTTTCTGGGCCTGAGTCCCTAAACTCATACTAACTTTATAAGATTGAGTCAAGGATTCAATGAGATAATACAAGTAAAGATTTTGGTATCTGAAAGACAGTAAGCCTTCAATGAGTGAAAGATTTTAGGATGATTATCAGGGAAACAGCAGGAGAAACAAAAATAGATGACTGACTAGATAGAACATTTGAAGGTCCAAAGCAAAGATGCAGGAATTGCTACTGTTTGTTCTATAAAGAAACCCGGTGAAAGTCCAATTGCTTCTTAGCTAGTAAGCTCCATGAGAATGGGTTCCGTGTCTTATTTTGCTCAGATTATATTTCCAGTGCCTGTCATATAGTAGTGTATAAAGTGTGACTCTTCAGTGAATGAATGAACATTAAGTCCAGGTTCAAGTCTTCCATCCTCCATGAGAGATTTCTCTAATCCATTCTGATTTCTCTCTTCTCTGAATTTCACTGCCTAACCTACTTTTGGGAAACTTTATCACATTCTCCCTTGTACTGATATTTAATGCGTGTGTGTGTGCGTGTGTGTGCGTGCGTGTGTGTGTTTGACTGTAACAAGACTATAAACTCTGGAAGGCAGGAGCCATGCCTTTCACCTCTCCTGAGTTTCCCCCTGGCCTCCCCTCATCACTCCTAACACCGCAAACAGCATTCACAGCACACATTAGTGACTAAATATTAATACATGTTGAACTGAGTTGAAATAATGCAGCACTTTAGAGGTGCGGAGGAGGTTCACGCAGTTACAGATTGGTGGAGATTCACACTGTCCCCAAGACAGGCTGACTTTCACATCTCTTCTGATCATTTCAGGAGTCTCAGGGCTTTGCATGTGCCCACTTGTCTTCTTTTGCAGAATGTCTCTGCCAACCTAAGCAGGATTGTCAAGGACCTAGGTTCCCTTATTGCCTTCCTGTAAAACACACATTCTCAGAAAGACTCCACTTTAACTTTGGTTGACAGCAGTTTACAAATCTCTGCCAAAAGAGAAAATCCTGCTGCTTTGCAATCACTGACTCTTTGAGTAGGCGAGCTATTCATTGGTTTCTCCAGGAATTCAGTTTCAAAGTTGAACAGGTATATGAGGAATATGACTCCTGTCTGATCATATTTCTTGGCCACCACAAGTGGCTGCTGAGAGATTTTGCTTAAGGCTGCAGCTGGGGCTAGTTGGGCGCCTGCCAAGAGCAGGGGCATGATATATTTCTGTGGTGTATATGGCTGTCTGTTTTCATAGGTATAACATTCATATATATTGCTTCGGGGATTAAGGGGGAAGGGTGTGAATACTCTGTTTCCCTCCACAGTGGTTTGTAGGTTGATTCTCCTTTCTGTCTATTTGGCTTCAAACAGGATCTTAAAGATCACAGATCTTCAGAAAAAGCCAGATCATGATAGTGGTGCCTTCAAGGAGGATGATTACACATGCCATTCATGGGGCTGGGGATAGGTATGTACTAGAGGTAGGGGTATTACTTGTTGATACACAGTTGTCACAAATAACCACTATGTTCCTACATTTTCCCTGGGACCTTCAAGTTCTGTTTACATTGGTCTCCTCACTTATCAGCCTGCCTTGATCTGAGTATCCGCAAGAAGGGAATGGCTTGTGGAAGCTTTTCAACATCACCCTCCCACTTCTTATTTAAGGAAGATTCTGTAGAGAAGACAGGATTTCAGGAACTGCTTGAATAAAGGAAAAGAGGTGTCTTTGTGACTCAAGCTGTCTATCCAACTCTATTTGCTAATTCTTTAGCATAAACTTTGAGTCCACCTTTAAAGCACCTGATGTAGTGTCTAGCTCAGTATTTTTATGCATTGAAAGTGAAGTCGCTCAGTCGTGTCTGACTCTTTGCGACCCCATGGACTGTAGCCTACTGGACTCCTCTGTCCATGGGATTTTCCCGGCAAAGGTACTGGAGTGGGTTGCCGTTTCCTTCTCCAAAGGATCTTCTTTATACATTGAATCCTCTTTAAATATTTTTAAGCTTTCATAGATAATAGTAGTAAAGAATGTCCTGTGTTGCCTACACACACACACACACACACATGTGTGTGTGTCTTAGATTCTTAGATTCTTGGATGAAGACAGTAGCCATGATGCCTTGAGTACACACGACATGCCAGGCACTCTACCATGGCTTTGCAGGCCTCATGGCATCTGCTGCTCAGGTTCTCACAGTAGCCATGAGGCAGGCATTATTATGACTCTTATTTTGCAGATGAGGAACGTTAAGTTTCAAAGAAGAAGTAACTTCTTCAGCTTCACACAGCTAGTAATCCTTGGCAAAATCAGGATTCAAACTCGGGTTTTTCTCATTCTAGAACTGGAGCTCTTCTTAATGTTATACTGTCTTAAGGCCTCTAACATGTCCAAACACACACGCACGTGGGCACACACACACACACACATGCCGTCCCCACACCCAGCCGCATTCCCACCCACTCTGAAGATTGAGGACCTTTCTCTGCGTTGCAGAGCCATTCTCTGGGCACAGGCTCCTGGTACTGAAAGCCCAAGTGAAGCACATTTAGGGACTTGGAGGTCTTTTCAGTGGAGTGACTGCCTTTTCTCAGTTGGGCTGAACTTACAAAGAGGCTCATGCACTTTAGAGCCATGTGGGTTTCTAGGGCTGCTCCCCTGATGGTCTGCAGGGACTGGCCCCAGAGCAGATTCCTGGATACAGACATTGGGGACCTGCAGTCAGCTCAGGCACTCCCTGGATACCTCCTCATCTGTGGCTCTCTCTTTTTCTGAAGCTGCCCTCATTCTCTGCTGAGAAAGAGGCTATTTACTATTGAACACCCTGTTGGCAGGATGCCGCCTCAGTGTTTTGACAAGATGTGTTTCTTCTGATCAGGGCGGAGGGCTATTTGCCTGGCAATATTTGTGGTCTTTCTCATTGTCTCTTTTACGTTCCCCCACAATAGTAACAGAGCATCTTGCTCTGGTTTTGAGGATTGGGTCTGTAGTCCTTGGACCACTGACCATAACTGCCTCTGGCCCTAATCATCTTAGAAATGGACCTGGGATTTGGTTCTAATGTTCCACTCCAAAGCAGAAAGCCAGTTGAAATATCTCAAAGAATAGCTCATCAAGTGATTAAAGAAACACTTTGCAAGCTGAGATCAATATCCTAAGCTCAACTCTCACTTAAAGTCAGACCTCCAATACAATCAATGTCAGTAGGCATTATCCCACTCCATCAAGGAGAATCAAGTCATGGTATCTTCATGTGGGTTGCATACATAAGAGGAGTTTAAGTAAGTGGAATCTCAAAGAGCAGAGGAATTCCATGAATAGCTCATCAGTCAAAAATGATGATAGAATGTCAACTAGTTTAATGGAGTTGGTCACCTGCTGCTTCCAGGAAGCTGGTTAATTCAATTTGTCAGCTCGAGGCAGATGTTAGAGACCCAGACTCATGCATAGAACTCATACAGACTTATATTGAATTTTGATGTCTTTATTTTCTCACTTTCTTTCAGTGGCATGTACAGCAGAATTCACCTACCCCTCAAGGCGGCTGTTACAGTTATATAAGGATATTACAGTCATGTGTGTGTATATATATATATATGTATATTTGCTGTTTTGAACTGGCAAAGAATAAACTCAGTATTGAAGAAAACTGGTTAAACCACAACCTTGCTACCCTCCTGGAGTCCTATGCTTTAAGAGGTCTCTATATGACCAGAACAACCAAGTCATGACATCGGACTCTGATATTTGCTTTTTCATGTAGAATCCAAGAATCATCTTGTCTCCAATTGAAACACATTCTCTTTTGTGTACACCTAAATTCCTTACTAACTCATCCTCAATCAAGGAAGAAGCTGTAGTAAATCCCCCCTCCACCTATTCACTCAACCAAAAATTACTCCCCTAGCTCTTGATGAGTGTATCATCCCATGATAGATAATGTTTACTTTCCTCTGTAGGGCATGGAGTTTGTGTGGCTGTTGTTTAGAAGATGCAGAAATACCAAAATCAAGTGATATCCTTGGATTTGGAACCTAGACCCAAGAACTAGGGTGTGTTAGTCCTCTTTTAGGAGTAGACACTAACGATAATGCAATCATGACCTGATGTTTCCACCTTAAAAGCAAATGTTCATGAGAGCAGAATTGCTTTGGGGCATGACCAGATTATTTGAGAGCACCTGCCTTTTGTGACTGATCTAATTAGCATTCTTGAGACTACACAGCTACAAGCAATGGTCCAAAAATTGTAGCTCTGAGAGCTTACAGCAACCGGGGTTATTTAAGAACTTTCCTGGGGCTCTGGGTCACGATTGAATATCAGTGGTTGGTTCCAGGTTGGGAGTGAGGGTAGTGTACAGTTACAAGAGGGAGTGTCGACATTTTTTTGTGTCTGGCTTGCTATCCAAGCAAGCTGCTTGGGTAAACAACATCTAAATTTTATAGGCTTTGAACACGTGGTACTCCACACGTCTTGGACATTTGAATTAACTGGTAATTTTAAATGAGGGGGATTTCTTGTTGAGTTCACTAGAATTTCCCCATCATGTGTTTTAGATTTTCAAAGCAGCGAACCAGGAGGCCTGGAGCTTCCAGTATTAGGAAACTAAATCTGAGTAATGCCGCAGAGCAAGCGCTTAGAAAATGAAATAATCTCTGTAACACCGGTAATGTATATCACTTTGGAAGGCAGACGTTCTACTGGGGAACTTTTGTGCAAAGCTAATTGGATCCAGTTGCCATCCTCTGCCTGCCTCTGACGGAATCTTGATATGGTTTTCTTACCTTTCTGCTGCAAGATTTTTAATCTTAAAAAAAAAAAAAAAGTTTATATATTTGACTGTGCCGGGTCTCAGTTGTGGCATTCAAGATCTATTTCCCTGACCAGGTATTGAACCCAGGTTGCCTGCATTGGGAGCATGGAGTCTTAGCCACTGGACCACCAGGGAAGTCCTAAGGTTTTTAATCTTGTTTTAGAAAAATCTACTTTGCCATTATCTCATCTCTATCCTCATGCCTTTCATTCTCAAGTTGAGAGAGGAAAAGGAAGGGAGAGCGGAAAGGCAGAAGAAAAGAAGGAAAAGGAAGAAAAAGATAGAAGCGTCTATTTTCTATTAGCTTAACGGGCCCCCTGTATGTTTGAGTTTAGAGTTGGCGTTAGTCAAATTTGAAGGTGAATCCAAAGATCTGTATAACAGGTCAATGGAAAAGTGAAGGACTTAGAATTTTCCCACAGTAAATGAAAAAACAATTAGCATAAATAACTCCTGAAGGCATCGTAGGAGAGCATCGTACAAGTGATTCTAAGAGTCTTTGTCTTCTATAAAACATACCTTAGTCAGTCCTGTCAGGTGCCTTTCTCTCACCCCCTCTTTCCTTACACAATTTAATTTTCCCAGCAGTTCCAGTCCCTCTCTGTGGATTCAAGTAGTACTGCCGTAGTCTATCCAGTTTGGGTTTTATACCATCCTTGCTTTTGAACTGTGGTGTTGGAGAAGACTCTTGAGAGTCCCTTGGACTGCAAGGAGATCCCACCAGTCCATTCTGAAGGAGATCAGCCCTGGGATTTCTTTGGAGGGGATGATGCTGAAGCTGAAACTCCAGTACTTTGGCCACCTCATGCGAAGAGTTGACTCGTTGGAAAAGTCTTTGATGCTGGGAGGGATTGGGGGCAGGAGAAGAAGGGGACGACCTAGGATGAGATGGCTGGATGGCACCATTGACTCAATGGACGTGAGTGTGAGTGAACTCCGGGAGTTGGTGATGGACAGGGAGGCCTGGGGTGCTGCGATTCATGGGGTCGCAAAGAGTCGGACACGACTGAGTGACTGAATTGAACTGAACTGAACTGTGTGGCTCTATTCATGTTAGTTAGTTCTTCATCTTCTTTGGAATCATAAGGTTTGCCTCTGGGGTTAGGTGTCTAGAGGAGGGCCCCAGGTATTCCTCTACTTTTCTGAACCTCACAGGATCCACAGAATCATGCAGAATAAATAGTTATGGATTGATTCAATTTTTATATATAAAAAGGGATGAGGACCCAGAGAGTTCTAGTCCTTATGTCTCAGTTTTCTCATTAGTAGAATGAGGGTAATGGATGAAATACAGTTGTTTCCATTTTTATTTTTAACAGTGGAACTTTTTTCCTACATGAGTCTTGTTTGATCTAATGTACCAGAAGGCAAGAGTTTATTAAAATTTCTGTTTTAAGAGTTTATACTTATCATGACCAACCTAGATAGCATATTCAAAAGCAGAGATATTACTTTGCTGACTAAGGTCCGTCTAGTCAAGGCTATGGTTTTTCCAGTGGTCATGTATGGATGTGAGAGTTGGACTGTGAAGAAGGCTGAGCGCCGAAGAATCGATGCTTTTGAACTGTGGTGGTGTTGGAGAAGACTCTTGAGAGTCCCTTGTACTGCAAGGAGATCCAACCAGTCCATTCTGAAGGAGATCAGCCCTGGGATTTCTTTGGAAGGAATGATGCTAAAGCTGAAGCTCCAGTACTTTGGCCACATCATGTGAAGAGTTGACTCCTTGGAAAAGACTCTGATGCTGGGAAGGATTGGGGGCAGGAGGAGAAGGGGACCACAGAGGATGAGATGGCTGGATGGCATCACTGACTTGATGGATGAGAGTCTGAGTGAACTCTGGGAGTTGGTGATGGACAGGGATGCCTGGCGTGCTGCCATTCCTGGGGTCGCAAAGAGTAACGACTGAGCGACTGAACTGAACTGAACTGACTTATGGTTTTAAGTGAGAGTCGTTCAGTCGTATCAGACTCTTTGCAACCCCATGGACTATGCAATCCATGGAATTCTCCAGGCCAGAATACTGGAGTGGGGATTTGTTTCTCCATTCCCTTCTACAGGGGATCTTCCCAACCCAGGGATCAAACCCAGGTCTTCCACATTGCAGGCAGATTCTTTACCATCTGAGCCACCAGGGAAGCCCACACTTATCATGGTTATTACAAGTCAATTGACTTTTGCAATGAGGCTTTCTTTATGAATGTAAACATGGAAATCAGGGGTTATAATTGAAGCCAGTACATTTCCACTTTTGGTGCATCTATGTCAATACCATTCTCCCAGTTCCTCCCACCCTCCCCTCCCCCCGCTGTGCACATGTCCATTCTCTGATGATGCATCTTACTCCTTGGCTTCAGAGTGGATAATTCAGATGCTGAGAAGAAAATCCAGAACTCATATGCAGCTGGGATGGCTCTCTAAACTTTATCCTTGTGCCTGGATTCTTTTCCCTTCATTCTATCCAATTTACCATATTCTGTTTAATCATCCTACACTATCACTTTTAATTTTTTCCCCCTTAAATCTCTTCTCTTTCAAATTCTTCAGTGGCTCCCCATTACCTATAGGATAAAATATGATCTATGAGCTCCTTAACCTCATATTCAGGAACCTCACACTGAGAACGATGATTCTGTTTTCTTGGATTTAATTTCTTTGACTCATTAGAAACTCCTTCTGCCAAAGTTTGATCGGTTCCCACTGCCTCCCTCCATTTCCTAAATGCACCATAGAAATTCTGTACAGGAGCTTTGCATGGCTGTTTTCTTCCACCTCACCCATCCAAATCCGATTAGCTAAGGTAGTCCTTTCTTATTCTGAGTTTCTACATCAGTTCTGGATACAGGATCAAGGAGTTTTGGGCTGTGAGTAACCAAAAACCAGGAGTCAAGTTATCCTAAACCAGTGGTTTTTAAGCTCCAGCATGCAGCTGAGACCCCTGGAGGCTTGTAAAACCACATATTGCTGGGTTATATTCCTTCATTTTCTGATTCCGTAAGGCAGGAGTGAGACCTAAAAGTATTTCAAACAAGTTCCCAAGTGATGCTGCTGCTACTGTTTGAGGGAACACATTTTGAGAACCATTGGCTTAAATAGCAGGAAATGTGTTGTCACACTCGACAAGAAATTTAGAGCAGTGGTTCTCAAACTCGGCTGGACAGTATGACCTACTGGGAACATTTTTTTTTTAATCTTGATAATCATACCTCAGTTCAGTTCAGTCACTCAGTCGTGTCCGACTCTTTGCGACCCCAGGAATGGCAGCACGCCAGGCCTCCCTGTCATCACCAACTCCCAGAGTTCACTCAGACTCACATCCACTGAGTCAGTGATGTCATCCAGCCATCTCATCCTATGTTGCCCCCTTCTCCTCCTGCCCCCAATCCCTCCCAGCATCAGAGTCTTTTCCAGTGAGTCAACTCTTCGCATGAGGTGGCCAAAGTACTGGAGTTTCAGCTTTAGCATCAGTCCTTCCAAAGAAATCCCAGGGCTGATCTCCTTCAGAATGGACTGGTTGGATCTCCTTGCAGTCCAAAGGACTCTCAGGAGTCTTCTCCAACACCACAGTTCAAAAGCATCGATTCTTCGGCGCTCAGCCTTCTTCACAGTCCAACTCTCATATCCATACATGACCACTGGAAAAACCATAGCCTTGACTAGACAGACCTTTGTTGGCAAAGTAATGTCTCACCAATTACCAATTAAATCAGATGCTCTAGGGGTGAGACCCAGGTATCAGTAGTTTTAAGAATGCTCCAGGTGTTTACAATATGCAACCAACTTTTCACTCCAGTGGTCTGAGGAAGGGAGGTTGCAGTCTGGGTTATCTCATCAGTCCAGCAGTGTCATCATGGACCACGCATCAGCCGTCTTTCTTTTCTGCTCTCCTCTGAGTGTTGGTTCTTGTTGACTCTTTCCTTCACTGTTGCAAGTTGGTTGCACCTATTCACACCACATCTCCTTTCAAAACACTGTCCGAAGCTCAGAAAAGGAGAAGAAGGCTCCTACTTTCCTTTTGTCTTTTTAAACCTAAAGCAAAATTCCCCAGACTTCAGCAGCACAAAGTTCTCACATCTTTGACCTGAACTAAATCACATGACCAACCCTATGCCAGTCACTAATGATGGAGTGAAATAATCGGTTTGGCTTAGACCAGTGGTTCTCATCCCTGGTATACACTAGAAACACATGGAGGACTTTTAAGCCTCTGGGAGGCTGGGACCCAGGTCCAGACAATTCACTGAGAATCTTGGGGTCAGGCCCCATCATTGGGAATGTTTAAACTACTCCTCAGGTGATTCTAATGTGCAAGCAGAAATTAGAGCCGTTGGTTTTGACCAATCAAGGTACCCCTGCTGGGGCTGTAAGGAAGCTCCTCCCTTTAGGAAAACACATAGCCACCTGACAGGTGAGCAGAATCAAGGTTCTGTTATCAGAAGAGAAAGGGGAAGGGCAATTGGAAAGGCCACTGTCACTCATGGAACATCCGTGTGCTGCCATCGTAACCGCCTAGACTCACATCCTCATTAGAGGGTCACTCTGCTGCACTTCTTATAGCCCTGCAAGTCCTTATCTCAGGGCCTGCATGTAGTGTGCATTCTTATTATTAACTGCACCGTCAATCTGCTGGGTGAGCCACTAAAGGAGTAATGTTATTTTACCGGGACATTCAAACCCGGAGAAGGACGGCTTCACATCCTCCCAGCACAGAGGCCAGAGAAGACATTGAAAGGTCCCACCCTGCTCCTGATTGGTGTATCTGCCTCTTGACCTTCGGTGGCTTTATATGACACGGAAATTCCACACTATCGACATGAATGCTTGACCTGACGGGGGCCCTGCTAGGAGCTGCTGCCGGCATTTCTGTGTGCCCGCTTTTGTCCTCAGGGTGGCGAGGGCCAAAGTTTGTCCCTGTAAGCTGACTGGGGCAAGTCAGCACTGGGGCTGTTTTGTGTGGTGACTACATTTGGATGCATAACTGAGAAACTTTGCCCCCTCTGCTGAGAACTTGACATTTCCCTCTCGTGGTGAGAGAGTAAGCATTGGAAGAGTGACGGGTGCAGAGACAGGCTGCCAGACTGAAATGAAAGGAGTTGCTGGAGCTGGGGGAAGACGGGTTGTGACTTCAGCAGCACAAACTCTCTTTCATTCAACAAAATCCCAGGCACAGCGTCTCATTCACAACTTCTGCCAAACAGAATGTCCAGGAAGGGCTTGCCCTGGGGAGGCTCCATTGGCATTTCGTCCTGTAAGCTGTTTCACATAGAGCAGAAAAGGAGGTGGTTCGAAGGGCAAGGTCTGTGAAATAATCATTTGGAACATTTATTTCCCAACAGTGGGAGGAAGGTGTTTGATAGTTCATCGTTCTCTTCCCTGTAATAAAGTCTGAAATAAAGACTTTACATTCTGTTACACAAAACCCTATTCTCAGGGAATGTTGCTTCTCTTCTCTGGCCGAACTCACAATTAATCTGGCCACCCCCTGTTAGTGACTCAGTTCATCGTAACCAGAGACATTTAGTGGTAAAGGTCCTCTCATAGACTTGCGTTGGGGGACTGTCCCACATCTAACAAGTGTTAGTATCAACTTCAGTACAGGACATGCAGAAAAGGACCATTTCTTTCACATCATTTCCCTCTGAATTGAAACTCCTTGAGTCACCACCACCTTGTAGATGAGAGGCTTTGCCAACCTTTAATTTCAGGGACTGGTTTTTTCTAAGGATTTGGGGAGGAGGCTCTAAACATACGGCCATCTTGTTGAAGCTGATACGAACTAAAACCCTCCTCTTCTTCCGAGAGGTGGGTGAGCCCAGGTTGATTCACTTTGGAGGCCCAGGACCGGCAGTGGACTAAAGGGTATTGATTTCTCCTTTGTTTTCAATAACATTTGCTGAGAGCTCTACAAAGCCAACAGGACAGCTTTATGGGGCCAGATTAGGAGCTAACGTTTGCCTGCCCATTGCCATTTCCTATAAATCTTACAAAGACCCTTGCCACACTGTTTACAAAGATGTAGCATCTGAGCGCCAGAGCAAAGATCGGATTCCTTTTCCGCAACTTCATTAAGGACAACTTTCATCCTTCTTCCATGAAGAATTACTGTAAAAAGTGAAACCTCTTCCACATGTGGCTAAAGAAGGGAGCTTGGAGAGGGTGGGTTCCGGAGCCCAATACAAATACCTTTAATTTACCAAGTTGACAAGACTTCCCTGGTGGCTCAGATGGTAAAGCGTCTGTCTACAATGCAAGAGACCCGGGTTCAATCCCTGGGTCAGGAAGATCCGTTCCTGGAGAAGGAAATGGCAATCCACTCCAGTACTATTGCCTGGAAAATCCCATGGACAGAGGAGCCTGGTAGGCTACAGTCCACGGGGTCTCAAAGAGTCGACATGACTGAGTGACTTCACTTACTTGTTTACCAAGTTGACAGCCATCCAGGTTCCCAAAGAAATGGCATATCCCAGCCCCCAATCCTTGTTTCTTTCTGAAGAATTCCTATGAAAATGGAAAATGAGTATACATTTGTCTCATATCTTAAAAAAAAACAAAAACAAGGAAACCTCAGTGTTTTTTCCCAGGGTTGGTACTCGGTGAAAGGAAACAAGCTGCACAGGTTAGAATGTTCTGGCTCCTGGATGCTGATGGTGGACAGGGTGACAAGGAGGGGTGGTGGCGGCTGGTAGTTTATTTGCTAAGCTATGTCTGACTCTTGCCACTCCACGGACAGTAGCCTGCCAGTCTCCTCTGTCCTTGGGGTTCTCCAGGCAAGAATACTGCAGTGCTGTGCTGTTACTCTGTGTCTTCCTGGGAGGCAAGGAGAAGAGAGGGTGGCCAAGTTAATCCTCCACTTCCCACCAAAGAGCCTCCCCGCCTGCTTATCTAATCCCTCAGGGTCTGGGGGGAGAGGTGGTTATAACAGTACCTTGAGGATTTCAGAAGCTTGTAGGGATTTGCATGCATTTCAGTCATGGCTGTTCTCTGCTCCCAGTGAGTCTCCTGGTGGGGTGGACAGAGGCAGTCAGTGGAGGTGACAGAGAGAAGCCCTGGGAGTCCTCTTGGGCACAGACTGGTGGGTGTGGTCCTGGGAGAGGAGGCTGAGGCCTGATCCCGGCGCTCCCTGATGCTGCAGGTGATGGATGACTTAGTCAACTTTCATCCTCATCTCTTGATCTGGAAAATAGAGATGATGCCATAAGACTACTCAGGGTTTCCAATACAGTGACTACCTAGGAATTTGCCACTGGGAAATGTTGAGTGTTTAGACTGTTGATGAACCTGGCTTTGCAGATCTGGGAGCTCACCAGAACATCTCCATCCACAGAACTTTCACCAGGCCCTTCAGGCATTTTAGTCTAAAATTCTGGCAGTGTCCCAGTAAGACATTTTGCAGCTTAGCTAGTTTGTTAGCTCTCAAGGGACTGTGAACATGCAAAACGAAAGCCAACTGTATATTTGCAGCTTTGTTCTTTGCGGAGATGCCTGAGTTATTAAATAGGAAAAAAATGGAAGAGATGGTTTTACTTCTCAAAAACTTGCCCTTCTCTTTGGATATTTCTTCCCCTTTGGGTGTCAATTGCCTTCCAGCTCTGTTAGCCAAAATAAAAGATTGAGTGTGTTAATTTGAAAAACCTTAAAAAGAAAAAATAAAGGACAATGTTTATACACCATTATTTTCCCATGGGTCAAATATTCTTATCTTTTGGCTGACTGCAATATTTACTTTTTCAGCTGCAAATGTGCTTCAGTCTTGTGTAATTCAGCCAAAACAGCCTTCCAGTCCGTTGGAACATATGCCTTGGTGTTCTTTTACCATTGTAACTATAACAAGAAGGCCTTCTACTCATCATTTCAAGCTTGGAACACAGTCTTCCTCTCGTATTCTTGGGATTCCTACTGTCCCTCGTCACTTGACCTAGAGGACAGGAGTCAGCCTTACCCAGGAAATCAACAGCAGACCATTAATGTAACCTTTTGATAATGCTTGGATCAAGATTACCATCTACCACTCAGGAGGTGGAACCCAGTGATTTCTCATTACTGTCCTTGGCATGCAGTGAGTGCCATCTGCATCACCAGGCTCCTGCTGTATTTCTGGATGTGTCCTATCCTTATACTCAGGCTACTTCTAGCTGTGTGACCTTTGCTACCACTGCTATTTCACCTCCAAGTCGGTTGGGGGCGCTAGATGGAAGTTGAAGGTAAGAAAACGTCCCATTCTGGCACCTTTCTGTCTTATATTTGCCTAAATAACAAGGTGTAGGTAGCTGGCAGTTTCAGAAAGACAGAGAATGGGAATCATGCTAATGGCAGAAATGTCCTGAAACTTTTCAGTGTCTCTTATTTTATCTAACTGCTGCCTCCCTACAACCATCCATCCCCAATCCTTGTTTATCAAGGGCTGACTTACAGAGTGGCAAGGCAGATCCCTCCAGGACTGTCTACAAAGTTGGTCACCACCCTGGTTACTCAATATGTGTCTAATTCAAATAAGTTCTCTTTTTGAATCAAATATTTTATTCTCTTGGAGCAAGATCTTGAAGTCATAGAACCATGAATCCTGGGACAATAAACCACAGACTCTTGGAAGCTGTGATTCATAGATTTTGTGACTGTCTATCTAAATTGAACATATCGAAAGTTCTCTAAAACTTATGCAATGGATATACATTTCTATGATATTCCACATGCCATGTTATTAGAGTAGGAAGTGATGTTTTTCCATTTTACTGAGGAAGGAAACATCGGAAGTGAATTAGTTATCAAGCTTTTGGACCTTTCAGTGCAGAGAGGACCCTGAATATGTTTTTCAGGGGAGGAAATCGGCTGTGAGGGGATTAAATGGTTTGTCCAAGGTGGACACAGTGGTCAGGCAGGGCTGGGGCCACTTCCATGTGGTTATGACTCTGCTCTTTCTAGAACCATTCTACCTCCCTACAAAGTAATTCTTATGCAACAGTTACCATGAGGCAGATTCAGTTCCAGCTGAGACAACTCCATTTAGTTTGGTATCAGCAAAACTCATCTTATCAGAAGAGTCTAGAAATGTGTCTGCATGAGTTTAAAATGCTAAGCAGTACTGATGCTTCTAAGGAACTCTGTGGGACTCTTTGTTATCACTGTCTATAAGTCTTGCTGTATTTGAGGGAGCTGGTTGTTTCATGTCTTAAGGGTGGTGCAGACTTTCTGAATCTGAATCTCCAAATAGAATGTACTGAGAGTTGGGGGCCTTATTGGCCATAAAGGTGAAGTCTCTGTATCCCATACATCATTTTCTTTGAAATTCTATGGCAACCGATTCCCTTCCCTCTTTCCTTCCTTTCTCTTCTCTCTCTCTCTCTCTCTCCTTTCCCCCTTTCTTTCTCTCCATCTCTCTCTTCTTCCTCCTCTTTCTTTACATCTTTACTTATCGCCTCCCCCCTCTCTGCCTTTCCCTCTTTGATGAAGAAATGGCTGGGAGTGAATTGCCAGGATGAAGGTATAAGACATTTAGGGTTCAATCAATGCTAATTGCCTTCAAATAAAACTTTTATTTACTGGCCCCCTAGACCAAAAACAAACAAAACAAAGGAAACAACCCAACACAACTGTTAGAAAAAGGTTTGTAACAAAGACATTAAGGTCGTCTACCTAAGACTGTGAAACCCTCAATTCCTAATGACATTTTAATGAAAAAAGTGTGATCACAGATGACATGGTCATAAATTAGGTAAGATTTATGTCTACTTTCTCCCAGCAACCTCACAATTTTAAGACTAGATCTGGGACTCTTGAGGGTAGGGAAAGAGGCAGCAGAGTTATTGAACTTTCCCAAATTCAAAAAGCACAACCAAGCCTTTCAAGAATGACATCTTCCTTGGCTGTCCTAAAGACTGTAGACATAGTCTTATAAGAATAATGTTGTTGTTGTTCAGTTACCCTGTTGTGTGCAACTCTTTGCCACCCCATGGACTACAGCACGCCAAGCCTCACTGTCCCTCCCCATCTCCCAGAGTTTGTCCAAGTTCATGCTGGAATAATACCATTTGTTATAGGCCAGAGGACAGAAATCCATTTGGATTTCATTGTTAGAACCAAAACAGAATTAGTTCTGGTCAGGCTGGTAGAAAAAGGAATTAATCCTAATAAACTGGAAGAATGTAACTAAACTTTGGGGGCATCTGAGGTGGTGTCAGTGGTAAAGAACCTGTCTGCCAGTGCCTGATATGCAAGAGACATGGGTTTGATCCCTGGGTCAGGAAGATCCCCCGGAGTAGGAAATCGCAACCTGCTGCAGTATTCTTGCCTGGAAAATTCCATGGGCAGAGGAGCCTGGTGGGCTACAGTCCATGGAGCTGCAAAGAATCAGATGCAACTGAGCACACACACAGAACTAAGCTTGTAGCCAAGGAAAACAAATTCCTGGAGATTAAAAGACATGAATTTTCCGCATAAAAGGAGAGGTGGGACCTAATCATCTTTTCAACCAGGTTTATCACATTCAAGTGTGTGTATGTTTGTGGGGGGGGGTGTGTATTCATCTTCTCTAGATACTTTTTGTTTTTTGAGAGCAATTTAGACCGATTTAATGATACAGAAATAGTTCCAACCATGATGATGTTCAACAATTAAAAACCTAGAAGTATTCTCCTGGTTCTACAGAGATTACAGGTGCCATGGCCCTCCCTGGCCACTTGGAAATTGTCCTGACAATTGTGTGGTAAGTCCTCCCTTGTGCATCTAGGGTTCTCATCAGGTATGGGGAAGTGCCAGTTGCCAAGGTGAGGGCAGAGCTTTGAGCTTGACTTCTTCACTGCTCATCCATACCTTCCTCTCATCCCCTTTCCTGGAGCTCCCGTAGTCTTCAGAGCCCATCACACTGCCCAACAGCCTTTCTAAAAGTAGAAGGAAGAGCATTTGCTCAGCTGAATGAGGGGAAATCTGTAGAGGCCAGTGAAGTTTTTACTGAGCCATATCTGGAAGGACTGAAAAATTAAGTGGATTTCTTTACTTTGTGCTTTGTTGTTTCTTTCTGTCCTTTTGAAAAAGTAGTCTGTACTAAGGCTCAAGCCGGGTGATGTCCGTTGAGATGTGGGACATCATTTGTAGGACAAAAAGAGCCCGTGGGAGGTAAAGCTCGAACATGGTGGGGTAGACAGACCACTGGGTTGAATTGGGAAGGGGGAGAGTCTGAGAATTTCATCAAACCAGTGACAGGTTTTCATGACTGGCTGGGTGTGTAACGTGTCAGATGATGAGGATTAGCGGAGAGGTCTAAAGGGATAACTGGTGAAAGGTAACAAAAGTGGATGACGTACCAGATGAGACAATAACTAGAGAGAAGAGAGCCCTTTCCCCCATGTGAGGACGCGGTGAGAAGAGCCCTTACCAAGACTCTCGCCTTGATCTCAGACTCAGCTTCAGAACTGTAAGAAAGAAACTTCTGTTGTTTGTAAGCTACCTGATCTGGGGTATTTTGTGCTAGCAGCCCATTTTGCCACCTTATTTCTAGGGTCATCAGCATCCTGAACTCAGTTCTGTCCCGCATAGATGCTGTTGCACATTCATTTTGGTGACGGAAGCTCAGACACCTGCTCTGGGGCTGCAGAGGTCAAGCAGGCTGGGTTAAAATCCTCTAGCCTCTGCCTCTTCCTCAGATTTTCATGCCTGTTTTCTTAGACATAAAACAGAGTTAAAAGTGCTACAAAAGTCCTGGGGTCATTTTGAGAATGAAAGGAGTGAACGGAGATGAAGTGTTTAGCACAGACCTGCCACAAAGCTGAATAACTTGAAGTGATGACATGGCTTCAAAGTGACCCTAAATTCCACTGAATTACGATTCCCGACTCCCCCCGTCCAGTTCTATCACTGCCACTGTCTCAGCCAGCAAGCTGCTGGCCCTGACAAGATATGCCACTATCCTATAGTGCCCCGTGCTCCGAAACCGCCTTAGTAAACATCAGCAAGTCAAACTCGCTGAAAGTAATCATGGTTTTTATGTAGCAGGAAATGGATGCTGTGGGGACAGTTTCCTAAAACAGATGTCCTATAGGCTAACTTCTTAACTGAATGACTTAGAGAAAGTGACTCAGGTTCCTGAGTTGCCTTTTCTCATCTGTAAAATGGGGAAAGAAAACCTGTCTACCACGCAGGTTATTGGGAGGATGAAAACTGAACCGTGTTTTTGAGGCTTAGGGCCTGGCATGGAGGAGTCACTCTTACCCTGCCTGTCACCTTTTTGAAACCCAGCCCTGGCTGATGTGCAGAAGACTTTCCTTCAGTTTTCATTCAAAACACTGTAGTTTTGTTAAAAGTCAAATACTTAGGGGGGAAGCTTTTATTTATTTATATTTCGTGTCGCCAAACACCCATTTTCTTGAAGGGAAATGGAATCTGTCTGGTTTTGATTCATTTACACTCAACTTGTTAGTATTGTTTTGTAAGCTCCAGTCAATATCCAAGTAGCCCTTAGAGTCTTTTTTTAAAGGCTGTGTTGTAAAGTCTAGGAAGTTTATTTTTCTCTTCCTTCTTTTTCAAAAAAATGCTAAAAGAAAACTAGATTTTAGCACCAGTTTGAACTTGGGTTTATCCTCAGTGTAAAACTGGCTTCCAACAAATTTGGTAAAAAGGATACTTTGCCATTCCTGGTTTGAAGATTTCAGCTCAGTTTCAGTTACTCATGAAAAATGTTTTCATATTCCGAGCCAAGAGCATGTCTGTGTGTTCTGTTACTGTTTTACAAGATCATGAAATTGTCCCCTCTTCAGAACTTTTGGTTTGCCACTGAAATGATATAATGAAGACCTTTGCTTCATATTTGCATGGTATTGGTTTTGCGTTGACCCTATCTTCATTGATTTGGTAGAGGCTTTTGGTGGAAGTTGGTAAGAAGTTTCATTCATGTAGACAGACAAGAGAAATAACATGTAATTATCCAGACCTATACTCAACAAGAAGAAAAACAGAAGGGAGTCGGATGGTACCCTCAGTGCAAAGGGTTTCTCAGAGATTTCTAATGAGAAAGACACCAGTCCCGCTCTCTACCGTATCATTTTACCCACCAAGCCGGTATAGTAAACACAACTACAAGACAATGCCACTTACTTTCCATTGTGTAGTAATAGGCTTCGTCTGCTACTCCTAGGCTAACAATTGTTCATTGTTCACGCTACTTCAAGGTTTAGAAATTGAATTTTCTCTCTGGTTCCCAGGGGAAACAGCAAGACTGAAAACAAACAAGGAGGTAATTTCCACATGTGCAGCAGCCACTTCATTTGCCAAGGGTCTCAAATTATATATTTGTGTATCTTAAGAGATGAGTTTGCAACAGCTTAGATTATTATATAAATCTCAGAAAGGAAATAACATCTCCTCTTGAATTTGCTTTCAGCTGCATTTTCTGGGCAGACGTAGTAAGCCTTGGCAAGTCTGACTTGAGTACTCATTTCTAGGCAAGGAGCGTGTATTTCCGTTTTCATAAGAGGAACAGTAAATTTCAGTCTTCTACCCTTCCACTTTGCTACTGTCTGGAGGCAGTAAGGAAATGTCATACTGATGATTTTTTTAATCTCCACCTTGCTTATGAGTATTCTAAGGTAGATAAGGGAGACATATAAATATCAAATCAGTTTTCTTTGAATCTGTACCTAAATTTTCACATTGCCAAAATAGCTACAGAATATTTGAGCAGAGGAATTAAACAACCCTTGAAACTCTGCTTTGTCTAATTTAGTTAGGTTGGTCCAACCCAGTGAGGGCCTGCCCACTCAAGGCAAAAAATGGGAATGAAAACCCCCCAAACACCAACAGCAGTAGGGTGTGGAAGGAGTAGAATTATGTTTATGGTTTGTCTGTTTTCTTTTTCTTTTCTGAATTCTTATGCAATGAATGTATTTGTATCTGTAGATCTTAAGGTTGTGTTTACCAAAAAGACGAGCGTAGTTTTTTTTTTTTTTTTAAGAAATCAAACTATGTGAAAACATAAACAATGAAATGTATAAGTTCTTGTCATTCATCCCCTAATCACATTCTGGTCTCTAGAAATCAAATTTGGTTTTGTGAGTAAGCTGCTAGACTTTTCTCTGTTATATATGTGTAATTGTCAACATTGCATTGAAAGAGTAGACTGGGATAAAGTACTTGTAGGAAACAGTTTCCCCTTACTATCTCTGTCAACAGTGATAGGGGTTCACTGTAACTTTCCTGGACACTCATATATAATGATAAAACAATTCGTCCAGTCGTTTCAAGTCCCAGTTGTAGTCCCCAGGCTCTCTGGTTGTCTGTACAGGTGAAGGGTTCTGCCAGCTTGGGGCATCCTTTGACAAAAGATGCAGGTGCCGCTAGCGAGAGTGAAAGCTAACCCCTGGAGCAGGAGTGTGAATACCATCACACGGTTGGAAGGATATGAGCTGGGAGTGCCGGCAGCATCTCTACAGGTGGGGCCCTTTTAAAATGATCCTGGCTGGCGTTCTCACATGTGGTCCAAGCAGAACCCACACGCAGTTTGGTGGCTCTTAGAAGGAGTGCAGTCTGCTGCAACGCAACACACTCTGTGCCTGGGACTTCCTATGCTGCTGGATCCAGCCTCTTGCCGGCAGATGAACTTGGGTCATGGACTGGTCTATACTGCTATACACTCCAGCATTCTGAGCAATCTCCTTGAAACTCCCCTTATTTAGACTGAGGTAAAGGGGAAAGCACCACCCCAATACGTCCTCTCAAAGAAATCCTTTCTCAGCGTTGTCAGTTGCAGTCCTTTCATCCTCTTGAGATGGGTGATGTAGTGGATGCCTCCTCTGCATGTCCCGTCTAGGTGGCCTAGCAGCTCATTTTGAAAGGTGAGAACACCGGTCACCTATTGCTTTATTCTGAGTTGTTTGGAGCCTTAGACAAATCTGAAAAAGAGTCTCACTTTAACATCTCATTATATACCTAGAAATTTTATCATTTCCCTAAATTGGAACATATTAATGTTCTGCAAGTCACTGTCTTAGTTATCTAGCAATCTTTTCATGTCCAATAATGTTGAACAGCCTCATTCATTTTAATGAAAGCAAAATATTCTTTCAGGTAAATCAGCAGTAGTTTAGTCATTTCCCTATTGATGTTGAGCCATTTGCCTGTTGAGGCTGTTTTTAATGTTTGGATCTTATAAATAATGCTGCTATCAATATTTCTATATTCACACTTTTTTTTGGCATGTGTGGACACATGCAAGTATTTTGCCTAAAACAGAGATATGAGAGTAAATCAAGGGGACTTCCCTGGTGGTCCAGTGGTTAAGAATCCTGCCAATGTAGGGGACGTGGATTTAATCTCTGGTCCAGAAGATCCCACATGCTGTGGAAAAACTAAGCCTGAAGCCCTCACACCCTAAAGCCCTCACAATAAGAAAAGCCATCACAATGAGTAGCCCATGTATCACAATGAAAAGTGGCTCCCACTTGCTGCAACTGGAGAAAACCCACACACAGCAATGAAAACCCAATGCAGCCAAAATAAAGAAGCTTAGAACAAAAACAATTAACTTTTATAAAAGTAAAGCAAATGATACAAAAGGGAGGAACCAGAAAATTTTTGCTAGATATTTCCAAAGTGCCTACCCATGGGTTGTATAAATTCTCTACTTTCTCGAGCAGTGCCTAAGAGTGCCCATTTCCCTGCAACTTCACTAAATGTTTTCACTGTTTTTAATCTTTGCCATTTGGGGGAGCCAACAGTGATCTCATTATTATTTTATTCCGTATTCCCTTGGTTACTAATGAGGTGAGCTATCTTTTCTCATGTTTGTCCATGTGTGTCTGTGCTCGAAGAATCACGTATCCTTCTCTAGTTTGGAGTTCTAAGGCCTTTACCAACCTCCTGTAGTTTTAAGCAAGGGGGAAATGGTGAAATGATAAAGGAGAGACTGTAGATTGGCCAGAACCTGGCCCAGCTCCATGAGGACAAGAAATGGCAGAATTTCTACCACTCAGATTTTATCACCTTTTTTTTCCCCCAGAACTCTTTGCAAGTCTGAATCTGAACTATAGGTCACCTTTTTTTCCCCCTCAAATTGACACATATAATTTATTAGTAAATTTTCAACCGATTTTTTGTATCTAAGAGCATATGCAAACTTACTTTGAATCTTAAACCCAAGTAGTTGCATGCATGCTTTTTACCTCTTGGCTTTTATTTTACACACATTAAAGATTACTCAAGACACATTGGGTTTAGAGGAAGAACCAAAGGAGATTATTTAGGAACACCCAGCAGCCATGGCAACATAGAAGGAACATGTACTCTCCTCAAAAATATTCCACTTACAGGTAATGACATTCGTTTGCCAAACAGCCCCAAGCTAGCCCAAGAAAGAATAGACAGATGGTTTGAGGTGTGTCAGGAATAGGATTTACAAAATAAGATTATGGATATGCTGGAAAGTAACAGCAATCAAGGTAAACAGATGGAACAGACTCACTTTTTGCCATGGGGCAGAGGAAGAAAGGGGTTTTGAATTGTTGCATGAGAATTAGAGTTGGCTCACCCAGATACATAGTTCTCTGGGTTTTATAGATTTTGTAGGCACCATGTAGACCATATGACAGGCCTCTAGTTGGGTTTCTTCAGATCTGTAGCAGGGGACTTGCGTTCGAGTTGTAGGTGTCTCTGAGGGTGTTGGCCCTCTTTTGGTTGTGGTTGGCATATAATCTAACCTTTACTACGTGAACATCGCTATCACACCCCTTGAACTGTCATTTGAGAGGACGCTGGAGAGAGCCAGCCTGTTTATTCCCGAATGTGTATTTGGCTGCTTCAGTTAGATTTACAGCAGAGGAAGGTAGTGAATATTTCCCATGTATGACTGGCCTATTTTCTCATTAGTGCAAATCATAGGCTTTGAAGGTATAATGAATGAGTCTGCCTCTGCCATGAATTTAAAATCTCAGACTTCTCCTTTCCACCTCAACTAATTATATAGAAATGTATAGAAACATAATGTTTCCTCTTAGGAGTATTTTGGCATTTTTCAAGGGAAAAGAGAGGGAGGTTGTCAACGTGGATTTGCTGGTAATGAGAAGAAGGTGGTCACAAGGAAAGACTGGAGATCAGAGACCTTGGGATGCAGTTGAGCCTTCCTTGCTGTTTAGGAACTGTCCTCATGTAAGCAAAGGGTGGATTTTGCCTTTAGAATCTATTTCCATTAGTCCTAGAATTTGACAGCTAGCTCTCAATGGCAGCCCACTGCAAAGCATGTGAGGCCTCCAAGTTGGCACGCTGATGTCTGACTAATGGGGAAAATTACCCAATGAGAATTAGCAATCTTGCATCATCGATCAAAATTCTTACATTACCTTTCATGTGGGTAGCAGAACAAGACTTCCAAAAGGAGTTAGGACTGGTTTTAACATGGCCTGTTGGTCACTGAGACAGGAAATATTTAACATGAATCAGACTCATTGGAAATAATTTTGATCTGTCTTGGTCCTAAGTTTCCCAGTGTTAGTATTATTAAGCACTCATTTAGCCCTTTAATAATGTATTGAAAAATGTGCCCACTCATCATTCCTGGATAGATATAACTGGCATAACTGGCCTGATTTCACTCTATTATGCTCTTTATTTGTAATAGACTTTTCAACCTAACGCTTTTGGAGAACTGGAGTCTCTTAAATGTTAAATTAAGAAAACCAGTCCTGGCCTACTAGTCCAAAGAACAACATTGCTATCAAGGGCTGAATTGATCCCAGATGGACTCTAAATGAGAGAATTAACGATTACATAAAATGGCCTATGTCTGAATTACATAGTGGTGACCCTCTAGAGGAGGGCTTGACCCACAGTCACATGTATTCTCAGAGTTGGGGCTTAGACATGATCTGCTGTGGACTTTGGATGCATCAGGTGGTTAAAATGATTTGAAAAATATTAAGGTAAGCTGGTATTGGGAGATGGCACAGTTTGTGAACAAATACAGCAGTTGAGGCAGTAAACTTGCCTTCTTCAACACTGATGTCAGAAACAACAAGCTGAGTGTCTAGGATTCAAGCGACTTATCTTCTTTATCTTGTCTTTTGAGACTGTGTTGAGCAAATATTCTTTTGTGTGTTTGCTGCCACGTCTTTTGGTAATAATAAGAGCTGAGCAGAGGAAGACACGGCTGTGGCTTTCTGACCCCTTTCTAACCAGGATGGTAAATATAATGACAATAATGAAAACACCCAGAGTGCCTCTTTATTTATCTTTCCATGGGAAGTCATAAGATTGAATGGAACCTTCATTTAGTGGATTCCACTGGTGAGAAGATATACAAAGCCAAACTCACAGGAGCTGTCCTGGATCATAGGCTCCACTTCCGCTCCCAGGTAGCTGGAGGATACTGAGCAGACAGTGGAGTTAGAAGGGGCTATCTCTTCATTTTTCTGCTTATAAGGGACACATGAACTATGTACTTAGGATAGATTTTGTGGGACGTAGGCTACAAATTGTATAGGAATGTATAAGAAATGACCAAGAACCAAGGTTGGAATGGGGGTCAGATGAATTCTAGCAAAATGCTTTCCTTTCAACAAATTCTGTGATGAAGTCCAAATGACCATTTTGAGCACCTCCATGATGTACAGGAATCATGTAGCTTGGGGACACTCCCCTCACCCAACACACACACGTGCACACAAACCCACACGTGTGTGTACATACATATATACTTTAGCACAGACCAACCACTCTGTGAATTAAGATTTCCTAGAGAAGATTTATAAGTCTTAGATCAGTAGATCATCATGCAACCGAGGCTGCACGTAAGAATTATCTTGAAGTTTTTAGGGGAAAATAGGACCAATTTCCTTGACCTCATTCTAGACCAATTAAATCAGATACTCAGGGCAATGAAGTTTATTTTTTTGTAATGCTCCCCAGGTGATTTTAATATATGACTAGGGTTGAGACCCATTTTTTCAGGTAGGATGCTGAAATGGGTACCCTGACACTCTTTCTTCTCTTCTAAGTTTATAAGAATTTTCTGTTAGATTCTAAGTTCCTTGAGGGAGAGGTGGGCTTACATAGCTTTTTGCTTCCAGAACATCTAGCTTCCAAGGAATAACTGTTTTGTGAGTGACTTCACATCAGAAAAGGCACCCAGTTCTAGGGCTGCTTCATCTATCCATTAGCTGGGTGACCCAGGGATAGGGTAGCCAGATAAAATACAGGCTATCCAGTTACATTTGAAATTTAGATGAACAGTGAATGGCATTTTAGTATACATGTTTCCCATTTAGTGTTTTCACATGCATTTTTATTTGCTAAATCTGACAATCCTACCCAGGAGTGTCTTCTTGGTCTCAGATTATTTGCTTCTAAAATGAGGAATGAAGGCTTTAGAGGTTAAATTATTTCATTTGGAAGGTAAAAAAAAAAAAAAAAAGTAAGAAATCAGAATTACTTCTAAGTATGGGTAAATTTAAATTGAAATGTGGCAGATCCTTTCATTTAGGTTTTTAAAACAAGTTTTTCAATGGGTACACATGATGGTAACCAAACCAGTAGACACAATGGTCATTATGAAAGTGCTGCTGTTTCTCCATTTAGTGACGTTCATTTGGATTTCAAAGGGCTCCTTCAGGTTAACAATGAACTGTGGTCTTTTTAGTTTCTCTTAAAGACTGGAGATGTTTGATTTTGAAAAGCCTTTCTCTCAACGGTTTTTTAACTTCAAAGCACACAGAATGTCTCTATAGTCCACTTGGTGGAGAGCACTTTTTTTCACAGGCATATGAAAATTTTTGTATCTTTCAGACCTAAACTTAAATATCACTGTGTGTCTGCATTTGTGTGTGTGAAATTTTGTCCCCTTTCATAAACTTCCACAATAAGCAGGAACTTTTAGAGTCCTAGTACCTTATTATACAGTATTTATTATACAGTATTTGCACACACACAATTATCTAATGCTAAAATGAGGGAAATAGAGATTACACCCTAAGGCAATTTCTGTAAGTTGAAGGATCATTAAAATTGGAATTGCCAAATGAGTTTTTCCATGTCTTAAACTTCATGGAATGGATTGAGTCAGATGTCCAGGAAGGTAATTGGCAGCATTATTTAAAAAAACAATTGCACCTTTTGTGGGGCAAAGATATTCCTAGTTTTACCCAACATTAATTTAATACTGTGGAGTCAGGAAAGTCTTCAAAGGAGGTGTGCTTGGTAACGTCACCAGAGGGAAATTTGAAGTTTTTGGACTAAAACTGAAATTGTGTGAATTTTACAAATATAGTCAATAGGAGAAATACTAAAATGTCAGTGTATAACAAATGAGTTTCATAATATCTCACAGATACTGCCATTTTCTGTGGCTTTCACGGCAAAGTCACTTGGAAAATAGAAATCACTGGATTTACAAGTTTGTTTCTCTGTTCTCCAGTTTTCCTTCCCTCCTTCACCTAGAAGCTCTTAGGGAATGAGCACTTTCTGATGATTCTTCTTATCCTGACTGCATCCTCAGTGGACAGTTTATTTGTATGTTTAAAAGACTGAGTGATTGAGTTTTATTCTATTTTTGCCTGTGCTGTGTCTACGGGCTTTTTCTCTAGCTGCAGCAAGCAGGGGCAATTCTCTAGTTGCAGTGTGTAGGCTCTCATTGTGGTAGCTTTTCTTGTTGTGGCCCAAGGGTCTAGAGTATGCAAGTTCAGTTATTGTGGCACACAGGCCTAATTGCTCCGTGATATGTGGAATCTTCCAGGACCCGGGATGCAACCCATGTCCCCTGCATTGGCAGGTAGATTCTTAACTACCAGATCACCCGAAAGTCCTTCAGTGGACAATGTATATGCTTCCTCATTGGCTTTTCCCCTTCTCTGGTATTCCTTGGAACCAAACACCACAGGGGCTACAGGATATCCTACTCCTCTCAAAAAGATTCTAGTCCTTGCTATTTTGTTTTATTTTACTACTTGTACTTCTAACAAATTCTGCTCCAGAAAACATTATACAACGCTAATGCTGAGCCTTGTGTCAAGCATTTTATATGCATGATCTCATTTGCTCTTTAGAGCAACCTTATGAAAGAGGCAAAATTACTTTCAGTTAACAGATGAGAATTTTGAGGTCAGTGGAAGTTGAACACTGTCCCTAAGGCCATGTGGGTGGTAAGGGGCACCTGTAGAATTTGGACCCAGGGCTCTGGATTTCTTGACTGCTATGTTATAGTAAGATCTTAGTTTTATAGTGGAACATGACATTTGTTTAAAAATAATGACTATTATTCTTATGGTAACATTCAAATTACAAACAAATCACTCTTGGTTCTTCCTAAATGTCAGACAACTCTTGGAATCAATACTCCAATACTTTGGCTGCCTGATGTGAAGAGCCAACTCATTCATTGGAAAAGATCCTGATACCGGGAAAGACTGAAGGCAAGAGGAGAAGTGGATGACAGAGAATGAGATGGTTGGATGGCATTACCAACTCAATGGACAGGAGTTTGAGCAAACTCCGGGAGATGGTGAAGGACAGGGAAGCCTGGTGTGCTGCAGTCCATGGGGTCACAAAGAATCAGACATGACTTAGCAACTGAACAACAACAATGAAATCAACTGGTATTTTAATTCAGAAATCTGAGCCTTAGTCCAACTCTACATGTTCTTAAGATAGATCTGAAATATGATAGAACTAATGAACATTTTACCTCTTCTCTCCCCATTTACAGGGCCCTCCACTAATACATGGGGCTTCCCAGGTGGTGCTCATGGTAAAGAACCTGCCTGCTGATGCAGGAGAATGTAAGAGACACAGGTTTGATCCCTGGGTCAGGAAGTCCCCTGGAGGAGGGCATGGCTACCCACTCCAGTACTCTTGCCCGGAGAATCCCATGGACAGAGGAGCCTGGTGGGCTAAGATCCATAGAGTCACAAAGAGTAGGACATGACTGAAGTGCCTTAGCACACTGCTAATATATATGGTCACTTGGTACTCAAAAAGGGGCTTCTGTCCCCTTGCAGAAGCTTTGTGCCAGGATGCTCCCTGACCAAAGGAGTGTTCGCTGGATCTTAAGCTCTAGTTATCCTCTTGACTTAGGCCAGGCAAATGTGGCCTAAGGTAAATGTGGAGTGAGATGAGTCAAGGACTCTAAACAAATCACATTTCAGATAATCATTGAGATAGGAATATGTGCATTTCATGTGTTCTAACTTTATGAGAAGCTGGATGTTATTGATAAAGGAGAACTCAAACAAGTATTAAAGGATAAAGCCATTAGTTCTTGGACAGACCTCCTGGGCTGTATGTCATGGTTCTCATCTGTCTTCTTACAAGAGCTCTACAGTAGGAGGGCACACCAGGGCTTCCTTATATCAGAGCAGGCTGTTGCCGAAAAGCACACGGCTTCTCCACATCCTTTGCTCTCTCTCTGTATCTACAATCCTTGCTGAAGCTCCCTTTTGCCCTCTGACTGATTTCCATAAGACTGAGATATGAATACATACAAGGACAGGGTGCTGTTATGCAGTGAACAACCAACATCAGAGGAGTGATGGAGAGCAACTCAAGTTTCCATTGCTGTAGCTCTAATCACTTAGAAGATCTCACCCTCAAGCAGTGAGGAGCAATGGGCCTGAATTGCCAGGGAAGGAGGAAGACTTGGGAGGGGGGATCCATAAAAGCCCTAATCTGCTTATGAAGCCCCAAGTTTTAACCTTGTTTAAACTCTTGATAAGATGTTCAACTTGTCTGTAGTTCCCATGGAACTTCATTCAGTGATCTGCATATCCTCCACTTACATCTCCCTCGAATAATGCTCAGTGCACAAAGTGTTCAAACAAGGCCAACTAAAAAACCCTCATCTGATTTCTCCCTGGACTCTCATGTGAATAGAACAGATGTGACTCCCAAATATGAGGATAACCATGGCACCAAAGGAGTGTTCTGATTGCCCATCATACTTGGATCTGGAAGGACTTGTAAAAGAAGTTAAGGTATTTTCCCTCTTCAACCACATTTATAAAGAGTGTCCCAAAGCCCTAGGCCAGGGTGTTACAGGGAAGGAGTACACTAACTTTTTAGGGGCTTTCAGTCACTCTAATTTTGGACACATACCTTACAACATACAGGAGGCATGCTGGAATCAGTGCTCAGAAATGCCCTGGCTGACGTGTCTCGTGGCTTAATTATAGCAATGCACACCCACAGCACAGCACTAGTGTCTGGAATTACTCCCATAGCTATATCTGCCTCAGATTTCTAGGTGATTCAGCCCAGAGATGGGTACTGAAATGCTGTACCATAATTACAATTGTCCTACCAGTAGGTTCATTTCAACTCTTAGGAGTTCTCAATAAATATATCCAGAAGTCCTATACCTTAATTCTAATCCACTGTTTTATAAATTGTAGGTTGCAACCCATTAATGGATTTGAAATCAACTGAATGATTTCTTACCAGTGTTTGGGAGAAATTACATTGACTAGAACAGAGTAGTCAATATCAAAGTGGACTACACATAATAAAGGTAAGTGTTGTTTCTTGAAATTTCCTCTATATTCCATCTAAGACATAATATTCCATCAAAGACATACATTTTTCATCATAAATTTCTTAAATCAGGATGAGTTCAAAGACTCTTGCTCCTTGGAAGATAAGTTATGACCAACCTAGACAGCATATTAAAAAGCAGAGTCATTACTTTGACAACAAAGGTCCGTCTAGTCAAAGCTATGGTTTTTCCAGTAGTCATGTATGGATGTGAGAGTTGAACTATAAAGAAAGCTGAGCACCGAAGAATTGATGCTTTTGAACTGTGGTGTTGGAGAAGACTCTTGAGAGTCCCTTGGACTGCAAGGAGAGCCAACCAGTCCATCCTAAAGAAAATCAATCCTGAATATTCATTGGAAGGACTGATGCTGAAACTGAAACTGCAATACTTTGGCCACCTGATGCAAAGAACTGACTCATTTGAAAAAACTCTGATGATGGCAAAGATTGAAGGTGGGAAGAGAAGAAAATGACAGAGGATGAGATGGCTGGATGGCATCACTGACTCAATGGACATGAGTTTGAGTAAACTCCGGGAGTTGGTGATGGATAAGGAGGCCTGGAGTGCTGCAGTCCATGGGGTTGCAAAGAATTGGACACGACTGAACGACTGAACTGAACTCAACTGAAAACCCTAAAACATCTTGCATTTTACTCCAGATTTATTCTCTATCTTCAAATCCTAACTACTTTCCTTGAGTTCAAGTGTTAACCTTCCCTGAAACCTAACTCCAACTGTAGAATATTCCAACAGAATATTCCAATTTGCAGGCTTTATGTAAGTGGAATTATATAGGATGTGCTCTTTTGTGTCTAGCTCCTTTTTGAAAAGGTTTTTATTATCGTTATTTTTTGGCTGTACTGTGAGGCATGTGGAACTTCCCTGACCAGGGATCAAACTCGTGCCCTTCGCATTGGAAGGCTGCAAGTCTTAACCACTGGAACACCAGGGAAGTCCACGTTTATGAAATTCATCTATAGTTTTGCACATTCTTGTGGAGCATTCATTCTCAGTGCTGTGAAATATCACATTTTTGTGAATATACCACAAACTAGTCCAGCATTCAACTACTGAGGATATTTGGGTAGTTTCTACTGTTAAACTATTTCAAATAGAGCTGCTGTGAACCTCCTAGTACCTTCTAGGATATATACTTAGGAATAGAAATAATGAATCATGTGTGTGTGCTTAGTCACTCAGTCATGTCCACATCTTTGCGATCCCATGACTGTAGACTTCCAGGCTCCTCTGTCCATGGGATTCTCCAGGCAAGAATACTGGAGTGGGTTGCCATGCCTTCCTCCAGGGGTTCTTCCCAACCCAGGGGTCAAACCCAGGTCTCCTGCATTACAGGCAGATTCTTTACTGTCTGAGCCACCAGGGAAGCCCAAGATTCTAATGTCTTAGGGAATATATATTCATCTTTAACAGATTCTGAAAATGGACTTTTCATTTCAGTCTGGTGAATGTGTAATAGTATTTCATGTGGTTTGAATTTGCGTCTCCCTGATGGCTAATGGAGTTGAGAATCTCTTCTGTGTTTATTGATTATTCGGATGGATAGCTTATTTTGTGAGTTGTCTATATAATTTTATATTGGGTTTTCTGTCATTTTCTTCTTACTGATTTCTGAAGGTTTTTTTAATTGTTAAAAAAATTTTATCTATTTGACTGCACTGGCTCTTGGTTGTGACACATGGGGTGTTTTAGTTGCATAATGTAAACTCTTAATTGCAGCATGTGGGATCTAGTTCCCTGACCTGGGATTGAACCCAGGCCCCCTGCATTGGGAATGTGGAGTCTTAGCACTGGACCACCAGAGTTTCAAAATAACTCTGAAAGTTATTTTGGATGTGATTCCTTTATCAGATGTATTTAATTACAAGTATCTTTTCCACTGTGGAGTTGCCTTTTAATTCTTTTAATATTATCTTTTGATGAACAACAGGTCCTCTTAGTTTTAATATTGTCTAATTTATCAACTTTATGTTTAAAGTTCTTTGTGTCCTCTTTAAGAACGTCTTGCTTGCTCTAAAGTCATAAAAATATTCTCCTATGTTTTAACAATTTTAGAAAAGGTCCAACTCCTCCTTTTCTGCCTTCGCTTCTTCTTAACTTTACTTGTCTTGCTCTCTACAACTCCCCCTTTCCCTGGTTCTCCCTTCTTTCTTCTTTCCCCTCTGGTTCTCTGTCCAAATAAGCAGCATAAGAAAACTTTCATCTTTTCATTATGAAAATCAGATTCATCCTCTGCTTAAAATATTCCACAGTCTACCAAAGCTTTCAGGATAAAGTTGGAATTTCTTAGCTTAGAAGCAAAGTCTATAGTGATCTTTCTCCTCTCCACCCCTCTGGCCTCCCTTGGTTAATGTCTCCACCTGAAACATACTCTTCATTCTCTTCATTCCAAGTGTATTGTGATATTGAAGTTCCTAAAGATGTCTGTTTTCTTTTGCTTCTGTGCTTTTGCATAGGCTGTCTGTCTAGCTGGTACACTCTTCCCCCTTTTCTATTTAACTAATTACCATTCATCCTTCAAAACTCAGGTCAACCAAGTTTTCTCTGGTGATCTTTCTGCTCCACACATTTGGTTTAGTTGTGTTTCCTTTGCTCCCCTGGTGCCCCAAGAGTCTCTGAATTATGACACGTATCACACTCTAATTATTGTTTTGCCTGTCTTTCTCCCTCGCTGCAGTCATAATATTCTTGAGAGCAAGGATCGTGTCTTATTTGCCTTTGTGTGTTCAATGTCAATATGCTTGGGGTGCAGAAGATGCTCAAGATGCTGAATAAGTGCATTTGGAGATGAATGCATCCCTGTTTTGTGGGTGAGGAAAATGGTGGATATGAAGTGATAACCAGACCAAAATAGAGAAAAGGGATAGAATTTATTGAGGATACAATGCACTGGCATTTTCTATTATTAAGACCTCTTGACTGAGAGTTCTATGTGGAGCTTTCTCATATCATATTTGTTTTGCTAGTAAGCTTTACACGGTTTCTCCTTTGTTCTCTCTGGAAGTTTGTGGTTCCTTTTTAAGACAACTGATGGATATTTAAATGCTCGGGTAACAGCATTGGTTCCCTTTCTGTACTCCATGTCTGGAGCATTGCTAACCAGTCACCTATAGTAAGGAAAGATAAATGAAGTGTAACTTTTGCCGGCTTATGTCTTTCGTTTTTTGTTAAATGTTTATGACATATTTTTATTTAATTAATTATGACTAGGCAATATATGCGTGTGGTTTAAAACCAAAAGGTGAGAAGGATATGTAGTGAACAGATTCTTGCTAAAAGTCTTTCTTTTAAAAAAAAGTTTATATTTTTGGCTGTGCTGGGTCTGAGTTGCTGTCTGTGGGCTTCCTCTAGCTGCAGTGCGGGGGCTTCTCGTTGCCGTGGCTTCTCTTTTGTGGAACACAGGCTCTAGGTGCACGAGGGCTTCAGTAGTAGATCACGTGGGCTCAGTGGTTATAGCTCACAAGCTTAGTCACCCCGTGGCATGTGGAATCTTCCTGGACCAAGGATCGAACCTGTGTCCCCTGCATTGGCAGGCTGATTCTTAATCACTGGACCATCAGGAAGTCCAAAGTCTCCTTATTAGCAGTTACCAAATGTCGGCAATGATGTGGAACGACTAACTGGAATTCTTATATACAGATGATGGGAGTTTAAATTGGTATAAACACTTGGAAAAAAGCTGCTTGGAAATACCTACTGAAACTCAGATACCCTTACCTCGTGCATCTAACAGAAGTGAATATTTCTGAGTCCACCAAAAGACTCCTAGATTACTACTAGAATGCTCCTAGCAGCTTTTATTCATCATATCTCTAAACCTAAAATAGTGTAGTGTCCACCAATGGTAGTAGATACGTAAATTCTGGTATATTGATACATCGTCTGTTCATACACAGTGGAATACCACGTTAACGAAGAACTGCCGCGTGCAATAACATGGATGTGTCTTGTAGACATAATTTCTAGTGAAGGAAGCCAGACATGAGAGGTTAGACACTGTATGAACCCATCTGTATTATGATCTAGGTCCAAGGGTGGTTGTCTTTTGGGTCTGAGTATTGACTGGATAAGAGCAGGGGGTGTCTTCTGGACTTCTGGAAATGTTCTGTATTTTGATCAGGATTATGGTTATATGCGCAAATACCTATGTAAAAATTCATTGAGCAGTTCATTTAAGATTTACACACTCTACTTCAATGGCATAATAAATAGTAAACACACATACATACAAACATTTTACAAGTCTCTTTCTATATTCCAAGTTCTCCCTAGAAATAACCAGTATTATCAGTGTTTTGGATATTTTCCAGGATATTTTGTGTGGGTATAGACAAATGAATATATATGTACCTGCATGGGTATTTACATGTATGTGTGCGTTTTCTATTTTATAAACAGATAGTAGCTTTTAATGTGTGCTATTTTATATCTTTCATTTTTTTCCTCAACAATCTTGAAGGTTTTCAGGATGCTAGGGTGTTTCAGTTTTATGCATTATAACATAAATGATGCACTGAATTACTCTCTATGCTGATCAAAGAAGAATGTAGTAAAAACAAAACAAATAGAATGAGTAATGGCAGATGTTGTTAAACTGTGAAGTTTGCTTTGTATTGATTGCTGCTGCTGCTGCTAAGTCACTTCAGTCGTGTCCGACTCTGTGCCACCCCATAGACGGCAGCCCACCGGGCTCCCCCATCCCTGGGATTCTCCAGACAAGAAC
Source organism: Neotragus moschatus (assembly GCA_006410615.1). Lineage (NCBI taxonomy): Eukaryota > Metazoa > Chordata > Mammalia > Artiodactyla > Bovidae > Neotragus > Neotragus moschatus. The sequence continues at coordinate 64,078 of SJYA01002623.1, read as the reverse complement.
ACTGGAGTGGGTTACCATTTCCTTCTCCAATGCATGAAAGTGAAAAGTGAAAGTGAAGTCGCTCAATCATGTCTGACTCTTCATGATCCCATGGACTGCAGGCTACCAGGCTCCTCTGTCCATGGGATTTGCCAGGCGAGAGTACTGGAGTGGGGTGCCATATTGATTATCTCAGTGTTAATGGCAGTGCTACCCTGGAACTGACTGCAAGGAGATCCAACTAGTCCATTCTGAAGGAGATCAACCCTGGGATTTCTTGAAGGAATGATGCTAAAGCTGAAGCTCCGGTACTTTGGCCACCTCATGCGAAGAGTTGACTCATTGGAAAAGACTCTGCTGCTGGGAGGGATTGGGGGCAGGAGGACAAGGGGAAGACAGAGGATGAGACGGCTGGATGGCATCACCGACTCGATGGACGTGAGTCTGAGTGAACTCCGGGAGTTGGTGATGGACAGGGAGGCCTGGCGTGCTGTGATTCATGGGGTCGCAAAGAGTCGGACACGACTAAGCGACTGAACTGAACTGACCCTGGAACTGACATTACAGTGAGTTTAGACTTAAAATTGGTAGATAATTTTAAAAATAACCATTCTGGAGATTTGTAATTTTCCAATTGTAGTCGAATGGTTTGTGCCCTTCTTCAAATTGAAGTATGGAGTGATGTCTTCATTAAGACACAGGAGATTAAAAACCATTTTAAAGTCTCCTGAGCCCAGAGCCTGTTTGGAGGTTCAGGTTCACTCTTGAGGTCCCAGTGAATGTCATGAAGTCATCAGTCGAGCATAATTTCTGAGCATGAGCTGTGCCAGGTGCTGTCTCACTGTGTGCTCACCTGGCCTTTGTTCTGTGCACACGGTGCAGGAAGGGCTCTCTCCCTCCTCCTTTGAGGCCAGTGGTTCTATGGGATTAGGGTTCTACCCTCTTGATCTCGTTTAACATTAAGGACCTCCTAAAGACCCTATATCCAAATGCAGTCACATTGAGGGTTCAGTTCAGTTAGTCACTCAGTCATGTCCGACTCTTTGTGACCCCATGGACTGCAGTATGCCGGGCCTCCCTGTCCATCACCAACTCCCGGAGTTCACTCAGACTCACGTCCATCGAGTCAGTGATGCCATCCAGCCATCTCATCCTCTGTCATCCCCTTTTCCTCCCGCCTTCAATCTTTCCCAGTATCAGGGTGTTTTCAAATGAGTCAACTCTTCTCATCAGGTGGCCAAAGTATTGCAGTTTCAGCTTCCGCATCAGTCCTTCCAATGAACATTAAGGACTGATCTCCTTTAGGATGAACTGGTTGGATCTCCTTGCAGTCCAAGGGACTCTCAAGAGTCTTCTCCAACACCACAGTTCAAAAGCATCAATTCTTTGGCGCTCAGCTTTCTTCACAGTCCAACTCTCACATCCATACATGACCACTGGAAAAACCATAGCCTTGACTAGACGGACCTTTGTTGGCAAAGTAATGTCTCTGCTTTTTAATATCCTGTTTAGGTTGGTCATAACTTTTCTTGCAAGGAGTAAGCGTCTTTTTTTTCATGGCTGCAGTCACCATCTGCAGTGATTTTGGAGCCCCCAAAAGTAAAATCTGCCATTGTTTCCACTGTTTCTCCATCTATTTGCCATGAAGTAATGGGACCAGATGCCATGACCTTCATTTTCTGAATGTTGAGCTTGAAGCCAACTTTTCCATTCTCCTCTTTCACTTTAGTTCTTCTTCACTTTCTGCCATAAGTGTGGTGTCATCTGCATATCTGAGGTTATTGATATTTCTCCCAGCAATCTTGATTCCAGCTTGTGCTTCTTCCAGCCCAGCATTTCTAATGATGTACTCTGCATAGAAGTTAAATAAGCAGGGTGACAATAGACAGCCTTGACATACTCCTTTTCCTATTTGGAACCAGTCTGTTGTTCCATGTCCAGTTCTAGCTGTTGCTTCCTGATCTGCATACAGATTTCTCAAGAGGCAGGTCAGGTGGTCTGGTATTCCCATCTCTCTCAGAATTTTCCAGAGTTTATTGTGATCCACACAGTGAAAGGCTTTGGCATAATCAATAAAGCAGAAATAGATGTTTTTCTGGAACTCTCTTGCTTTTTCCATGATCCAGTGGATGTTGGCAATTTGATCTCTGGTTCCTCTGCCTTTTCTAAAACCAGCTTGAATATCTGGAAGTTCACAGTTCACATATTGTTGAAGCCTGGCTTGGAGCCAGGCTTCAACATTGAGGGTTAGGGCTTTAATTTATGAATTTTAGGAGGACAGAAGTCAGTTCATAGCAGATACCAAACCTCCCTAAAAGCTTGTTTCCTCATCTGTAAAATGGGTTAGTGAAAGGGTTGAAAGACTATACTGGCACACCAAAAGTATCTGATATTTGTTTTCTTTTTTTGTTGTTGTTGGTTTTTTTTTTTTTTTTTTCTTCCTCTGGGAACAAAATCATGAATGTGAGGACTGTCCTGACTCTGGTAATGTGTGGGCTTATTGGTAAAATAAGTCGGAAGGTCCTGCAGCATTTAAATGACTTGTCCAAGGTCACCTATTAAGCAAGTTGTAGAAACTGGATGGAAACCTAGATCTCAGGCCCCTCAGGTCTGTGTTACACTACACTGGATGACTTATTTCACTCAGGGGTGACAGGAGTGGGAGAGCTTCTCAGCCGGCTTAGGTTTGTCTTGAATATTTCACAGCCATGCTGCCCCCAGACACATGCAGGCATTACGGGCTGAAGGGAACGCTATGTGCTCTGTGGAATGCTCTCCTTTCATTGGATTAGTGGGCTGGGGCGGCCTCTTTTGCTCTGCACAGGTCTGGCCTCCCAGTATCTAGTTTCAGAGGAGCATGATTGGCTGGCACGCAGGTCAGGGAGACAAGGTTCTGTGGGGGTCACCCATGTCCTTGGGGAAAGGGGATCGTGCTTCTCGCCGGGCAGGAGGCTCTGCACCAACTGTGTTGTAAAGCTCACCAGATCAGGCAGCTGAAATAATTTGCTCTCTAAGGGCTTTGGGTTTTGAGAGACAATATCTGCGATTGAATGACTCTCTCCTCTGAGCTCCACGTGGCTCCTGTTACCCCATCATTCCAGCCTGCATAAACATTCTCTCTCTAGCCTGGGCAGCTGGGTACAGAAGCCCAAACTGGCTGGTGAGAGTGTTTCCCGAGTGATAGGATTTAAGGGGCAGTTGTCCTCAAAGAATCCTCCAGGAGGGTGGCTCTGTGCCTGAGCTCCCATCATTGGCGAGGAATTCTTTTGTGTGTTGAAGGCTTCAGGGTCAGTTCTTGTCATCCCCCTTGGAGACTTCAGGACCACTAGGTAGGATGAGAGGAAGCTGGTGAGTCTCTGCTATCAGGCAGCTGACAATGATGTCCCCTGGAGGGGTGACCCAGAATAGACTGAGGCAAGGTGAGGTTGAAAGACAACCTATTATGAGTTTATCCAACCCCTTTGACTTACAGTCAAGGAAACCAAAGTAAAAAGACTTTTCTGAGCTCACACAACTGGTTAGGACAGAGCCAAGCCCAATATTCAGACATTTGGCTTCTGCTTCTGTCCTATTTACTGGATATACGTAATGCTGAAGAAAACAGACACACCAGAAAAATGAGGCCTGGAGCACAGAGAATGGAAGGAGACCAATGACAAACTCCGACTGCCTGTCAGGTGTACCTCAGGTCAGTCCTGGTGTCAGCACTCCTGAAGGAAATCCAAGTATAGCAAGAGTCCTAGTCCAACAGTTTATTCTTACGAAGTTTATCTCTTGAATCATGGGGCTTGCTTTCCTATGGAAACAACAATTTAAATGTTTTAAAAGGTGAATTAGGTTCCCCAAGATCTATCTACAGAAATCCATTTAATTCTTGCAGTATCTGAAGGGAAATGTTAACAGGAGTATTTCAATTAACCCTGCTTAAAACTTGTCTTTGAACTGTGGTGTTGGAGAAGACTCTTGAGAGTCCCTTGGACTGCAAAGAGATCCAACCAGTCCATTCTAAAGGAGATCAGCCTTGGGTGTTCTTTGGAAGGAATGATGCTAAAGCTGAAACTCCAGTCCTTTGGCCACCTCATGCGAAGAGTTGACTCATTGGAAAAGACTCTGATGCTGGGAGGGATTGAGGGCAGGAGGAGAAGGGGAAGACAGAGGATGAGATGGCTAGATGGCATCACCAACTTGATGAATGTGAGTTTGAGTGAACTCCAGGAGTTGGTGATGACAGGGAAGCCTGGCGTGCTACAATTCATGGGGTCGCAAACTGAACTGAACTGAAAACTTGTCACACTATGATGTCTATGGGAATATAATACATGATGAATCTTGAATCAGGTTAGGAGAAAGGCATCCAGGAGTGGCTCTCCTAGAGCAGAATCTGGAGGATGGGGTGGGATACCAGTTAGGAAGTGGGGTGAGGGGGCAGCCATACTCTCTGAACCTCAACTCTAAAATAAGAACAGTAGCAATAATGTTGCACTGCTCACTTCATAGTGTTGAGTGAAGGACTGAGTGAGATAGCAAACAGGAAATTGCTTTGAAAAAAATAATGAGAATATTTGTCTCAGATAAGCCCTTTCTAGGTCAGTCACTCCCCAGATGGTTAGGTGGGATGGTCAAGGGAAGATGCTGGAGTGGTGGTGTTATGGGGTTGTGTTTAGGCCTTAGTTAGTAGCAGTAATGATAGTAATAACAACCATAGTAGTGACAATAAGGGCTTCACCAGTGGCTCAGAGGTGAAGAGTCTGCCTGCAACCCAGGAGATTCGGATTCGATCCCTGGATGGGGCAGATCCCCTGGAGAAGGGATGGCAACCCACTCCAATTTTCTTGCCTGGAGGATCCCATGAACAGAGGAGCCTAGTGGGCTACAGTCTGTAGGGTTGTAAAGAGTCAGACACGACTGAAGCGGCTGAGCACACACACAGCAGTGACAGTAAACTTATTTTTATAGAGAGCGTTCTAGGTGCCAGCTGTGGTCCTGATGCTTTGTAGTGTTAATTTATTATACCCATTGTAATGGCTAATTTCTTGTATTAATTTGGCTGGGCCACAGTACCCAGATATTTGGTTATACACTAGTCTAGCTGGTGCTGTAAAGTTATTTTTCAGATGAGATTCATGTTGAAATCAGTAGCCTTTGAGGCAAGCAGGGCACCTGCATAGTGTGATGGGCCTCATCTAGTCAGTTGAAGGCCTTCACATTTCAAGATTCTCCAAGAAAGAAGGAACTGTGCCCGCAGACTGCCTTTAGACTCCGACAAAGTCTTGCCTGCCAGTCTGCTCTGTTTTCAGACTTGCCAGCTTTTAATAATGATTGTGTGTGTGCGCGTGCTCAGTTATGTCCAGCTCTGTGACCCCACGGACTGTAGCCTGCCAGGTTCTTCCTGTCCATGGAATTTTCTAGGCAAGAATACTGGAGTGGGTTGCCACTTTCTTTTCCAGGAGTTCCTCCTGACCTAGGGGTCAAACCTATGTCTCACATCTCCTGCATTAGCAGGTGGGTTCTTTACCACCAGTGCCACCTGGGAAGCCACACTTTTAACAATCACCTGAGCCAAATCTTTGAAATCAATCAATCTCTCTCTCTCTCTCTCTACACACACACACACACAAACTCACTCACACACACACTCTCTCTCTCACTCTCACTCTCTCTCTCTCTCTCTCTCTCACACACACACACACACACACACACACACACACACACACACACACTCACATTTCATGTGTTATTTCTTTGGAGGACCCTGACTGATATACCCAATCAACAGCGGAAGAAGGAACATAAACACATGAAAATAGAAGACAAAACATAGAAACTTTCTTAAGTAAGCAGATATGGCAGAGGCTGGGTTTGTCCACCATACCAGTTTCCTTTTCCCTCTGGGCCACAGCTAGACTACACTTCCCAGCCTCCCCAGAGACAGGCGAGGTCATGTAACAGTCTGACCAGTGGCTGGTGGGTGAGAATGAAATATACATCTCCAGACCTTGACTCCACACTTTTCCCCGACCTGCTGACTCTAAGGCCCTGGATGCTGGCAGGGTCATGGGATAGAATGAGCCTGAGTCCCTAATAACTGCAGGGAGCTGGGCCTCTTAGCCAAAAGCACACAGGACAGTGACCCGAGTAAGCAGTAAACCTGTGTTATGTTTAGTTGTTGGGATTTGGGGGTTTCTTTGTTAATTATAACACTTACCCTGACAAATACAGTGATGTAGCTAGATTCAAATCCAGGCCATCAGGATTCAGAGTCTGGATGCCTCATCTCTCTACTGATCAAACAGCCTTTGTGTTCACTCATCAAGAAGTCAGAGTAGGAAATGTCTCCTTTGCTTTGCCCTGCCTGGTCCAAAAAGCGAGGATGCCTCAGAGGTACAGAGCACCACATCCCAGAGAGGGATGCTGAACACCATCTGTCAGGTGCCCAAAGTTTTGCAGAGCAAGTGAGCCCCAGGTATAACGCGAGGGAGAGGAAGAGGATGGGCACCAAGCATGTCTGTTTCCCAACTTCCTTGGATGTGGCTTTTGTCTTCCCAAAAGGGGAGTTCCTGGCTCGTCACTAACTAATAAGCAAGGCCTGTTTATGCTGGAGTGGACTGTGGAAACACACAGCCTGTTCTGCCCAGTGCCAGCCATTCCTTGCAACTTGGTGCGCTTTTTTTCCAAGCTCAGTTCAACAAAGGAGGAATGAACTGTTGCAGGGCTGCCCAAGGAGGCTGGCACAAATGCGTTTTTCCACAAAGTTTGCCATCTGTAAACAAAATCAAGGTTCAGGGGAATGAGGTCTGCTTTGTTTTCCCTTTTCTGTGTGTTATGGATGCTCGGCCACACTTATCCAGGACAGTCACCCTGTCCTGTCAATGGTCCAGGGTGGTTACACTCCTTGGATTTTGCTAGGGTCAGAACACCTGAGTGGGCTGGTAACAGATTAGGTTTTTGATGCATTTGAACTGTGGTGCTGGAGAAGACTCTTGAGAGTCCCTTGGTCTGCAAGGAGATCCAAACAGTCAATCCTAGAGGAAATCAACCCTGAATATTCATTGGAAGGACTGATGCTTAAGCTGAAACTCCCATACTTTGGCCACCTGATGCAAAGAGCCGACTCATTGGAAAAGACCCTGATGCTGGGAAAGGTTGAAGGCAGGAGGAGAAGGGGGTGACAGAGAATGAGATGGTTGGATGGCATCACCGACTCAGTGGACACGAATTTGAACAAACTCCAGGAGATGGTGAAGGACAGGACTGCCTGCTGCAGTCCATGGGGTTTCAAAGAACTGGACATGACTTAGTGACTGAACAGCAATAAACTGAGAGTGATTCAAGGAGCTGACCAGTCTCTTTACCCTACAGAACAAAGAAATGCCTGGAAGGAAACTGAACTGGAAAGGGATATGGTGGTACATCGTCTACTGGAGCCACCCCAGAAACCCTGCCTGTATTTGTATGGAAAGGTGACCTTAAACACAAGCTCAGATACAAAATCTGAATCTCAAGGCGTGTGTTGTCTGGCTGAGACTGTGAGAAGAAGTTGATCAGTTTAAGAAAACACAAAGTTCAACTTAGTTTGACAACTTACACAATCAAAACTTTTTGATCAGCATTTCTCTTTTCAGCCAATGGTAGTTAGCTTCAGCTTTTTCCTAGTGCATTCCTTTCTAATTAAAAGAAAATTGGGATAAGTTTTTGTTGAAATTGACTAGTTCATTTATTTTTAACACAGTGACCACTGACTACCTTTGTTTAAATAAAACAATGGTTGATTTCCTCTGGCATAGTAGAACTCAAGGATTTCAAATCAGAATGCCAGATTTTGGTGCAGGGGGTATGTGGCATGACAAAGCTTTCCACGTACCTCTTATCTTTCCAGCCTACAACTCTGGATTTTGTTTCTTGGGTTTTTTGTTGTTCGTTTGGTTGGGTTTTTTCTGGTGGCTTGCTAGACATTTATTGAAGCTTGAGACAACGAAGTTTTTTGATTGCAAGCAACAGAAGGCAGCTTTGGCCAATATCAGTTAAACGGAGTCTTACTTATTTATATTAGTAGTCCTCAGCTTTGATGAGAGGCTGGGAGACCAAGTTTAGGAACCACAGGAACCACCATAGGCCCAGGAAGCAGGAAGTGGGAAACGCAGCAACAGTCTCCATCTCCTACCAATAACCAAGTGGCTCGGTTGCTATCACCCGTGCTGCGTCTACAATGACGGTGACCTCCAAATGTCCCTAGCTGTGGTGGAGCAGAAAGCTACAGAGGCTCCAAGATTCCTGTCCCCTTTTTATTCAATGGCACACTCATCTAGGTAATGATATTAAAGGATTTTGCAGATAGAAGGTCCAAAGTCAGTTGTCCTTAAGACAGGGAGGTTATCGGGATGCACCTGATCTAATCATAAAATCCCTTTAAAGCAGAAGAGGAAGGCACAGGGGGAGTCAGATTCAAAGCCTCAGAAGGATGCTATGTGCTGTTGCTGGCTTTGAAGGTGTAGGAGCCTGTATGCCAGGAATGCAGCAAAGTGGCTGCAAGGAGCTGAGAGTGACTTGTGGCCAACAGCCAGAAAGGAAACAAGTTCCATAACTGCAGGAAACTAAATTCTGCTAAAAACAGACTGAGCTTAGAAGAGGTGTGTCAGATGAGAACGTAGCTGGCCAATGTCTTATGAGATCTCACGTAAGCCAGGATTCTCTGCAGGAATAGACATACATAGTTAAAGTTGATCTTGAATAACTTGGGGGTTAGGGGTGCTGACTTTCCCTATAGCTGAAAATAAACCTATATTATAACTTCATGGTTGGTCCTCCATAGTCTTACATCTGTGATTTCAACCAAACTCAGAACATCTAGTACTAATCAGTTCAGTTCAGTTCAGTTCAGTTGCTCAGTCATGTCCGACTCTTTGCGACCCCATGGACTGCAGCACACCAGGCCTCCCTGTCCATCACCAATTCCCAGAGCTTACTTAGACTCATGTCCATTGAGTCGGTGTTGTCAGACAACCATTTCATCCTCCCCTTCTCCTCCTGCTTTCAGTCTTTCCCAGCATCAGGGTCTTTTCCAATGAATCAGTTCTTCACATCAGGTGGCCAAAGTATTGGGAGTTTCAGCTTCAGCATCAGTCCTTCCAGTGAACATTCAGGACTCATTTCCTTTAGGATGGACTGGTTGGATCTCCTTGCAGTCCAAGGGACTCTCAAGAGTCTTCTCCATCACCACAGTTCAAAAGCATCCATTCTTCAGCACTCAGCTTTCTTTATAGTCCAACTCTCACATCCATACATGACTACTGGAAAACCCATAGCTTTGACTAGATGGACTTTTGTTGACAAAGTAATGTCTCTGCTTTTTTTTTTTCCATCTCAAGTGTACATGAGTTCCCAATCTTGAATCCCCCCACCCCCCACTGTCTCTGCTTTTTAATATGCTGTCTAGGTTGGCCATAGCTTTTCTTCCAAGGAGCAAGCGTCTTTTAGGTTTCATGGCTGCAGTCATCATCTGCAGTGATTTTGGAGCCCCTCAAAAATAAAGTCTGTCACTGTTTCCATTGTTTTCCCATCTATTTGCCATGAAGTGATGGGACAGGATGCCATGATCTTTATTTTCTGAATGTCAAGTTTTAAGCCAGCTTTTTCACTTTCTTCTTTCACTTTCATCATGAGACTCTTTAGTTCTTCTTCACTTTTTGCCATAAGGGTGGTGTCATCTGCATATCTAAGGTTATTTGACGTTTCTCCTGGCAATCTTGATTCCAGCTTGTGCTTCATCCAGCCTGGCATTTCACATGATGTACTCTGCATATGTTAAATAAGCAGGTGACAACTACATATGTACTGAAAAAAAAAGTTGCCTATCTTTATGTGAATTTGAACTGTGAACTCATACAGTTCAAATTCATGTTGTTCAAAGGTTAACTGTATATATAAGAAGATATTTATTGTAGGCATTGTCTCAAATCATGATGGAGGCTAAATTATATAATCTGCAAGCTGGAGACCCAGGAAAGCTGGGGTGTAATTCAGCCTGAGTCTGAAGGCCTGAAAATCAGGAGGCTGATAGCTGTTAAGTCCTAGTCTAAGTCTGTAGGCCCAAGAACCAGGAGCACCTATGTCCGAGGGCAGGAGAAGATGGTGTCCCAGTTCAAGCAGAGAGCAAGTTTGCCCTTCCTCCAACTTTTTGTTCTATCCCTCCCCACCCCCACCAGACTGGGGAGGGTCATCTTCTTTACCAGTTCAAATGCTAACCTCTTCCAGAAACATCCTCGCAGACACACCCAGAAATCATATTTTACCATCTCAGTGGGCATCTCTTAGTCCAGTTAAGTTAATGTAGAAAATTATCCATCACAAAATCTGAGCCACAATATCCCTGACCTACAGTTATGATAATATAAACTTGTTTTGTTTGAAGACACTAAGCTTGTGGTCATTTGCTACACAGCAATTGTTAACCAATATACTGTGGTCTGTGTCATTTAGGACTTATAGAGTCTGGGAGACAGTGTCCCTTTGAGTGAGATGAGGGCACATACGGGTCCCTGATCGTACCCATGAGCAGATATTGTATAGATGGCTCTCTCTCTTTGTAGTTGAAAGGTGGGCTCTAAGAACTACCTTCTGTCATGGTTTCACACTGTGGAAAAGAGCTGATTTGCCAAAATGAAATTAGGATATGGTTACCAAAAAAGGAATGGGAACTGGATAACCTAGGTAAGCATCTACCACACAGTTTTCCTCAGGGAATGTTCTGGTATACCTCTGCTCAATCTGGCTTTGGGCAGTTTATGGCCAGTTTGCTAACCACGCCTGAGTTCCTAACACATCCTTTCTTACTTGTGGGCCTCATGTGTAAAATTGGGGATATGTGTTGTGTCTTAAGTGTCAGTGTTTCAGGATAGGCTTGGATATGTTTGAGAAGTGGAGTGGTATGAGGAAGGGGCTATAAGTTTAGGCATCTGGACAAGTGGATTTTAATTCTCGGTTTTCTGCCGCGTTACTTTGGGCAATCACTGACTTGCTGTGAATTTAAGCTGCCTCTCTGAAAACTGAAGGTCTGTGATTAATGAAACCTAGTCTCTTCCAGCTGGAAGTGCTTCTGATTATCTGTATTTACTTGTTCATCAAATAATTATTGAAATTTGCTATGTGTCAGATTCTAAGGAAAGAGCAGTGAGCAAGGCTGTCAAGACCTCTGAAGGCCTTCCCATTACATAGAGGTTATGGAAAACCAAGCCAAAGAGGCAATATCTGAATGGGACTTGGGGGCCTGAGACTAGGCCTACTATAAGATTATGAACAATGTGTTGATTCCCTGGATGTTGAACCAATATGCTGGGGCATGGTATAGATACTGCCCATGGGCCATATTTAGCTTGCTGCCTGCCTGTTTTTGCATGGCCCTTGAGCTAAGAATTGTTTTCACATTTTAAATGAAGTTTTAGTTTTCTAGGTCTGCCATAATAAAGCATCACAAACTGAGTGGCTTAAACAACAGATATATTATCTCACACTTACGGAAGCTTAGTCCAAAATCAAGGGGTCAGCAGGGTCATTTCCTCCTGACAGTTGTGATGGAAAACCTGTCCATAGTAGGTGGTGGCCTCAGGCATTCCTTGGCTTGTAGATGGTGTTCTCCTGTGTCTCACATCTTGTCTCCATGTGTTTCCCTCTCATTGTGAAGACATCAGTCACATTGGATTGGGGTCCACTCTAATGACCTCCTCTTAACTTGACCTCTGCAAAGATCCTATTTCCTAGCAGGGCCACACTTGTTGGTACTAAAAATTAAGATATCCACCTATCTTTTCAAAGGAGGATAAGGCACCATTTAAAGCACAACAAATGGGTAAATTTTAAACAGTTACATAACTACAAAATAAATCCTCAGTTTTGTCTCCTAGCCCACAAAACCTAAAATATTTGCCGTCTGACTTGTTAGCAAAAAGTTTGTCAGCCTTGGATCTACATTGGTGGCTCTCAAATTTTAGCCTGCACCTACTGCTTAGAAGGTCTCATATCTAGAATTTTGAGAATTGTGATGCTGATGCTGCTGGTCTAGAGGGTGGCTCCCCATTTCTTGTCCTTGGATGTGCCACATCATCTGGGTAACTTGTTGATGGTACAGATTCCTTGTGCCCAGACTCAGTCCCATCAGAGTCTCCAGGAATGAGGCCAGAGGTGATTCTAGTATGTAGCCAGGTGTGGAAACTATTGATGAGGTGTAGTTATCTTGATCAGGAGTAACAGCTGATTGGATTATTCTTTTGTGATTGGATTGGTTGCTTGGGCCTCATCTGTCTGTGAGAAGTCAGGGCATTGGGGAATCCCGTTTTTCTTGTCAAGACTTGTGTTAAGGAAAACATCATCAAGAAATGTATGGTCTGAATTCTTCCAAGGACAGAGATCTTTGTTTAGGCTGTTTCATAAATATTATTATCATTAAGTGGCTTGTCAGCAGCTCACAGTAAAAAAAGACGTATTGACTGTAAACTCAGTTGGAGCCAACAACAACGCAGGACATCTGCTGAGAGACCCCAGGCCCTCTGGGCCGCTCTCAGAGCTGTTTACTACCCAGACCAGAGAAGGCAACACTCCTCTGTATCCCAGCCCCCATGGGCTGTGACTCCCGGTTAATTAAGCAGACTTTAAGAGCAACACTGACACGCTGGAGTATTTCCAGGGGAGGGAGATGAAGAATCTGAAATCTGTGTTCAGGAAGGGAGGACTGAAAGAGAACGTGTAAAATGGTGGCCTGCAGACCCAATCCAGTCACAGATGTGTGTTATGCTCAATAATCCTGGTGATGCAAAAACCAACCAACCAACCAAACAAACAAACAAAAAAACCCAGCCTCTGTGCACTGGTGCTGAATCAAATCTTGGAGATAGAGTTTTCAGTGAAGTAGTAGAAAAGAACATCTTTATTGCTTTGCCAGGCAAAGGGAGACATATCCAGCTCCTGCCCTCAAAAACTGTGTGTCCCAGTGCAGGAGGATTTGGTGAGGAGTTTTATAGCACTACTTCAAGGGTGGGGTTACTGATAAAATTAGGGTTAGTGCAGGACTTACACTTCATTAATCTGGCCTCAGGTGCTCCCCTAATCTTGAGGAGCTTCTCTCCTGCCTTTAACATGGAATGAAGAATATAAACACCTGGATTATTATTATTTAGTTCTTTAAGGAGTTCAAGGATATTGTTATATGTATCCCTTGAGGTGAACCCAGACCCTGCCCCAAGGCTCCACTATTGTTTCTTGACTGCTGCTTCCTTGTCTCTGCATCCCCTCCCTTCCCTAGTTAACAGCTGTTTGAACCTGCTGTTTGGAACTCAGGGAAGGTCCTAGAGGCTGCACAGAAAGGTTTCCATGCCCAGGAGCCCCACCAGGTCCTGCCTTGTTTTATGAGTGTTAAGAGGTCAACCTAGAATCAGACTTCTAGAGCAGTCAGCTGACGGAGGATGTGCTGGCTCCATTAATACAAAAAATATTCCCTGAGGTTCAAGTATCAGCAAAGGTGACATTGGAATTGGTTTCTCCGCAAAACAAACACCTCCCTCCTAACAATGACTTCAACTCCTGACTTCAACTTTCACCATCTTCTTTCTCTCAGGCTATCTTTTCTCCTTAATAACTACATGAGAAGTGTCCATATGCCAGGCACTATGTGCCTCCCATAGATCGTCTTCTTTAACATTCCTAACAATCCTTGCTTCAAGGATCCTTGCTTTAACAATCCTTGCTTAAAAATCCATCAGTAATTTTATTGATGATGAAACTGAGGCCCTGAGAGGCAAGGATTTCAGCCCAAGTCACAGAGCCACTCATAGACACAGACAAGCTTTGTGAATTTAGGTTTGCTTGGCTCCAGAACTGGGTTGCCACTCATTTTTGAGGATGATCACTGACACTAAATTTTTTGGTCATTTTCTTATGATTAAAAATGTTAAGAAATTCCCTTTGAGTGGACTCTAAGTAAATATAGTCAGATTGCTAGGGTGGAAATCTCAGGTTGTGTAAAAATTTATCTCTTGGACAATCCTCTTCTATGTGTGTCTGTTTTTTTAAAGTTTTGGGCATTTGCTTGATTTTATATTATTTTCTTTATGCTTTTCCCTTGCATTGTGAACTCATGTTTTTATAATAGTTTCAATATTCTGGGTAGAGAATAGAATCTGCAGTTTAGTATATCTGTATGTTTTTCATGTGGTTAAGTGTGCTTGATTTCATGATCTTTTTCTCTTTTTCCTCCCTCCTGTATTGAGGAAATAATTTACACAGTACAGTGAAATGCACAGATCTAAGTGTAATGGGTTTTGATGAATGTAGCTAATCCTATGTTACCATTAATATTCATTATCTTGAAAGGTCTCTACTGCCACTTTCTAGTCCATTTCTTCATTCCCCCAGAGGCAACCACTGTTCTGATTTCTATCATCATACATTTGTTTTGCCTGTTCCTGGACTTTATATAAATGAAATCAGACAGCCCATAGTCCTTTGTGTCTAGCTTCTGTTATTTCACTTATATTATTGCATGTGTCTTTAGTTCTTTTTCTTTATTGCGGAAGAGAAAACTACTCTGTGATTATATCACCATTGACATCACCATTGACTTATTCATTCTTTTTGAAGAGCATCTGGTTTGTTGACAGTTTTGAGGAATTATGAATAAAGCTGCATTTGTATACAAGTCTGTTTTTAGGCACCTGCCTTCATTTCTCTTAAATATATTCCAAGGAGTGGAATTGGCATACAATAGGTAGAGTATGTTGAACTGTATAGAAAACCTGTCAACTGTTTCAAAGTGATGGTATCTTTACATTCCCACAAGCAATGTATGAGCATTCCAGCTGCTTTGTGTTCTCATCAACACTTAATATGGCCAGACTTTAAAGAAGCAGAGACATTTTCCTGGCGGTCCAGTGGGTAGGACTCCGTGCTTCCAGAGCACGGGCTGCAGGTAAGATCACACATGCGGTGCAATGCGACCCAAAAATAAATTAATAAATAAAATAAAAAGGTAAACATTAAAAAAATAAATAAATAGAGAGTGACTTCTCATTATGGTTTTAATTTCTGTTTCTCTGATAACTTATGATGTTAAATACCTTTTCATGTGCTTATTGGCTACTCTTATACCTTTTCATGGGAAGATTTCTTTTATAACTTTCCCCCCCTTTTGGGGGGCTTCCCTGGTGGGCTCAGACAGTAAAGAATCTGCCTGCAGTGTGGGAGATTCAGGTTCGATCCCTGGGTCAAGAAGATCCCCTCAAGGAGGGAATGGCTACCCACTCCAGTACTCTTATCTGGAGAATTCAATGGACAGAGGAACATGGCAGGCTACAGTCCATGGGGCTGCAAAGAATTGGACATGACTGAACAACTAACACTTTCACTTTCCCACTTTTTAATTGGGTTTTTTTTTATTTATGGAACTTCTTTATGTATTCTAGAAGACTAGAGAGTCCCTTGGACAGCAAGGAGATCAAATCAGTCAATCCTAAAGGAAATCAACTGTGAATATTCATTGAAAGAACTGAAGCTGAAACTGAGGCTCCAGTACTTTGGCTACCTGATACAAAGAGCTGACACATTGGAAAAGATCTGGATGCTGGGAAAGATTGAGGGCAGAGAAGGGGCCGGCAGAGGATGAGAGGGTTGAATGGCATCATCAACTCAGTGGATATGTTGTTGCTGTCATTCAGTGGCTCAATCGTGTCCAACTCTTTGCAACCCCATGGACTGCAGCATGCCAGGCTTTCTTGTCCTTCACCACCTCCCAGAGCTTGCTCAAACTCATGTCCATTGAGTTTGTGATGCCATCCAGCCATCTTGTCCTCTGTTGTCCCCTTCTCCTCCTGCCTTCAATCTTTTGCAGCATCCATCAGGGTCTTTGCTAATGAGTCATCTCTTCTCATCAGGTGGCCAAAGTATTGGAGTTTCAGCTTCAGCATCAGTCCTTCCAATGAATACTCAGGACTGATTTCCTTTAGGATTGACTAATTTAATCTCCTTGCTGTTTGAGGGACTCTCAAGAGTCTTCTCCAACATCACAGTTCAAAAGCATCAGTTCTTCGGCACCCAGCCTTCCTTATGGTCCAACTCTCACATCCACATGTGACTACTGGAAAGACCATAGCTTTGACTATAAGGAACTTTGTTTTTTGTTTGTTTGTTTGTTTTATTTTAATTGGAGGTTAATTACTTTACAATATTGTATTGGTTTTGCCATACATCAACATGAATACACCACAGGTATACATGTGTTCCCCTTCCTGAACCACCCCCCTTCCTGTACCATCCCTCTGGGTCGTCTCAGTGCATCAGCCCCAAGTGGCAAAGTAATGTCTCTGCTTTATAATATGCTGTCTATTTTTATCATAGCTTTTCTTCCAAGGAGCAAGTGTCTTTTATGAACATGAGTTTGAACAATCTCTGGGAGATAGTGAAGGACAGGAAAGCCTGGCATGCTTCAGTGCATGGGGTTGCAAAGAATCAGACACGACTTTGTGAATGAAAAACAGCAACAATATATGTGTGTGTGTGTATTGTGAATTTTTTCTCATTGTCAGCTTGCCTTTTTTCATTTTCTTGATGCTGTTTTTTATGAGCAGAAGCTTTTAATTTTAATGAAATTAATCATCATCTTTTTCCTCATGGTTAAGACTTTTTGAATCCTGACTAAAAAAATCTTTGACCATCCGATTCATGAAGATGTTTTTTCCCCTAGAAGTTTTAGAATATTTTTTTGCACTTAGATCTATCCCCAGTAATTGTTTTTTTTTTGCATGCCATAATGTAAAGAGTCAAAATTAGTTCTTTTTCTACATACATATTTATTTGTTCTAGCACTATTTTACGTAGCACCATTGCTATTTTTCCATCAGATTCATAAATTTTTGTTGGAAATCTATTGATCACATCTCTGTGAACCTACAATGGACTCTATTCTTTTTCTTTTTTATTTATTTATTTTTCCTGCCAATACAGTATCTCAATTAATACAATTTTATAGTGTCTTAATATCCACGAGAAAAAACCTGCTAAAATTTTGATTTAGATTATTTGAATCTATAGACTAATTTGGAGAGAATAGACATCGAAACAGAAAGGAATTTTCAATTGTTGAAAATGGTGTATCTCTCCATTTATTTCGAATTTTTCTCAGGAATGTTTTTGTAGTTTACCATGATAGAGGACTTGCACATAGATTGAAAATTTATGTTTAGATATTTGCTGCTATTATAAATGATATTTAAAATTTTGTTTTCCAGGATTTTTTTAATTGTTGTTCTTGCTAGGATGTAGAAATACAATTGATTTTTAAATATTCCATTTTATCCTGTGACCTTGCAATGCATTCAGTAGTTTAGTTGTTTTTTTTTTTTTTCATTCCTTTGCATTTTCTACAACCATAATTATATTGTCTGAAGCAAAGGTTGTTTCTTCCTTATCAATCTTTTAATTTTTGTTTTAAATCATTCCTTTTTTTTCTGATACATGCATTTAAAGTTACCACTTTTCTTCTAAATATTGCTTCACTTATTAGATCTCACTAATTTAACATTACTTTTTTGTTGTTGTTTCAGTTATCTTTTTTTATATTCTAGTATTTCTCTTTGGATCTTCTTTAGAGCTTGACTCTCTCTGATGAAATTTCTTTCTGTTTATCCATCTTGTCCATCTTTGATAATATTTAACATAATTGTTTAACATATTTAAAATATTTATTTTAGAGACCTCATCTACTGATTGCAATATCTGGTCAACAGTAGGTCTGCCTCTATTGACTGTGAATAACATTTTCATTCTTCTTTGTATGTATTAGAATTTTTAATTTTATGTCAGACATTTTGCAGGCTTTCCAAGTGGCTCAGTGGTCAAGAATCTGCCTGCCAGTGCAGGAGCGGCAGGAGACACAGGTTCAATCCCTGGGTGGAAAAGATTCCCTGGAGAAAGAAATGGCACCCCACTCCAGTATTCTTGCCTGGAAAATTCCATGGACAGAGGAGCCTGGTGGGCTACAGTCCATGGAGTTGCAAAGAGCTGGACATGACTGAGTAAGCACTCGGTCACTCACTGTCACAGACATTTTGCTTAAAAGAACAATAGGGACTAAACTAGATTGTGTATTTTTGTTTTGATTTTCCCAGAGAAGACTTCTTTTCTGTCTCAAAGCTGAGGAAGGGAACTTTATCTAGATCTTATCATGAGTTTAACTGAGCTGGGGTTGGGATACAACTTCAATTAGGTTTTCGTTTACCTCTTGCCAGTGAGATTATAGTGAGTTCTCTTGGCCTTTCAGTCTAAGTCCTAGCTTCTGGCTTCATATCTAGGGAGTTGATGAATGTGGGATTCTCAGTATTTGAACCAGAAAGGACATTGTTTGCAGTTTTAATTAGTTTGATTTCACCTCAGACTCAACTCTAGGAGGCCTCTGGACCCTAAGTAGCATGAGGGACTGGGAGATCACTCTTTACCTCCAGCTTTGGCCCCAACTGTTGCTGACTCAGCCGAATTCCCAGGGCGGAGAATTGCCGTTTTGAGAGATATATTTTTGTGTTTGGGACTCATCCAGATTTCGTGTTTCATGCTACCCCGCACTCTTGTTAAAAGTTCAGGTGATTTTTCTCATTCCAGCAAACTGCCATGTCTATGTTAGACTTCCATTTTCATCCCCCTGTACTCAGAGTAGGCAATTTGCTCTAAGTATGAAAGTAATCACCCCTCCCCCCACTTTTTTTTTTGCTCTTCTTCCAAGGGCATGTCCTCTTTGGAATTAGTTTACTTGGACTTATGTGTGTGTCTAGTAGCCTTTGAAGGCTCTTAAGAAAAGAAAAATAGAATTTTTAGTTTATCTATTACTTTTTTTTTAATTATGATAAAAGCGATAATCCTTATGGCTTTCTATATCTTAACCAGAAGGAGCACTCCCATCGTTTCTTAGAATTTTGTCTTAGATTAGCTCTGGGAAGCAAGTGTAAGGCTTCAGAGCAACATAAAGTAATCACAATTCTGGATTTAGACTTATTTAGATTTTGAATGCCAGTTGCCTGAGTCATGAGCAGTATTTGGCCTTGTAAAGTATTACTGTTGTTTTAACCCTCCCTCCCTGCACCAAAAGCAATTAGTTTTACCTCCTATGCTTATTCTGTAAGCCTCTTTCCATCTTCAAATCTAATTCAAGTCCTAGTGATTTTTCTTTCTATCCATCTCCACTGGCAGCATCTTGGTCTAAGCTTATACCATCATGCCAGATAATGTTGTTGTTGTTCAGTCACTCTGTCATGTTTGTGACCCCATGGACTGCAGCATGCCAGACTTCCCTGTCCATCACCATCTCTTGGAGTTTGCTCAAACTCATGTCCATTGAGTTGATGATGTCATCCAACCATCTCATCTTTTGTCATCCCCTTCTTCTCCTGCTTTCAGTCCTTCCCAGCATCAGGGTCTTTTCTAATGAGTCAGCTTTTCTCATCAGGTAGCCAAAGTATTGAAGCTTCAGCTTCAGCATCAGTCCTTCCAATGAATATTTAGGATTGATTTCCTTTAGAATTGACTGGCTTGATTCCCTTGCAGTCCTAGGGACTCTCAGGAGTCTTCTCCAACACCACAGTTCAAAAGCATCAATCCTTTGGTGCTCAACTTTCTTTTTGGTCCAGCTCTCACATCCATACATGACTACTAGAAAAACCATATCTTTGACTAGATGTACCTTTGACAGCAAAGTAATGTCTCTGCTCTTTAATATACTGTCTAGATTTGTCATAGCTTTTCTTCCAAGGAGCAAGCATCTTTTAATTTCATGGCTGCAGGCAGATTTTCCTAATATTCTAGCTAGTTTCCCCATAACCCCACTGCTGCTGCTGCTAAGTCTTCAGTCGTGTCCAACTCTGTGCGACCCCATAGATGGCAGCTCACCAGGCTCCCCCATCCCTGGGATTCTCCAGGCAAGAACACTGGAGTGGGTTGCCATTTCCCTCTCCAATGCATGAGAGTGAAAAGTGAAAGGGAAGTCACTCAGTCGTGTCAGACTCCTAGCGACCCCATGGACTGCAGCCTACCAGGCTCCTCCGTCCATGGGATTTTCCAGGCAAGAGTACTGGATTGGGGTGCCATTGCCTTCTCCTCTGGGCTCCCTCTAATCCAATCTTTACACTGGATTCAGACTAATTGTTGCAAAACTGTATTTCTGACCAAATCACCCTCCTGATTAAATTGTTTCCTTGACTTCCATTGCTCTTAAGGTATGGACAAAGCTCCTCATACATGCACGCTGGTTCCATCTTGTATCCTTCCCCTGTTTTCCAGTGTTCCACTGGCTTTCTCTAATCACTCCTCTCCTTGCTTTCTCTCGCCATACAGCCTTTCTCTGTACATGCTCCTCTCTCTCCTTAGGATACCCTTCCTTTCTGTTTTTATCTAGTCTATGCCTGTCATTTTCCCCCCAGATATCTCCTTAACCATCACTTCTTAGAGAAGGTGTCCCTGACCTTCCTTACTTTTTCAAATCCTCCTATCTGTTTTCCTCTTATTTGTAGTTATTTGACCCAGTAATGAATTTTCTGTTTGTTTGTAAGACTATCTAATTATTGACAATATCTATTAGACTAGAGGAGAAGGAAATGGCAACCCACTCCAGTATTCTTGCCTGGAGAATCCCAGGGATGGGGGAGACCGGTGGGCTGCCGTCTATGGGGTCGCACAGAGTTGGACACGACTGAAGCGACTTAGCAGCAGCAGCAGCATTAGACTAGAAGGTCTAATGAGGGCAGAAAAAAATATTTGTTTTTTGGATAACCACCCCATCTCCAATGCCTCAACAGTGACTGCCATTTAATAAAAAATAAAATGGAGAGAATGAATGGTAACAAATTAACTAATATAGAGACAGTGATACATTGTTTTAACCTGGGATCTGTTCTGTAGATGATTTCCATGTATCTGTCTACCTACCTACCTACCCATTATCTTCTCCATCATCATCTACCTATTTACTTTGTTTTTAAAATCTTTAGGGCAAGGCCCTTGGACTTCAGGAATTTGTCTTAAATTAGAGTGAAAACATAAGGTTACATATAAAATAGGAAGTATGCCTACTTTTAAACTCTGAGTTGACTGTTATAAGTCTGTTATTTGGGTCATTATAGCAAAGGAGTCTGTCTCATAGAGCAATGAAGGAATTTTCTATTCTTTCTTTCCAGGCTATACTGACATGCTTATTTCTCCTGACCTAAATCACTAGAGTGGATGAGGACTGAACATTTGCCAATTAATTAGTGACTTAAATCACTTGTGAAAATGGCTGTAAAAATGAACTCAAGCTGACATAGCTGGATTTTCAGATGCCACATAAACAAAAGTAGTCCTTTTTTGTGTGTGTGGTGATGTCCAAGGAATTGTGGCTAAGAGTTAAGATCATTGAAGACCTCCCCCTTTGAGTTCTTCCTCAAAGACTGGGTCTAGTTACCCAAGGTATTCTTAAATTATCTCCAGGTTTCCAATTCTATTCCTCATCAGTCTTTTGATCCAGTGTGTAATTACTGGCTTTGAAAATGGTAGAATTATAAAGGAAACATCTCTCCTTCAAAAGTCAAGAAGATTGAGTTTCGCACTCACATGGGAGTGATTTTCATGTTTTGATTCCTAATAATTCTTTGGCCTAACATCTCGAATGCTACTGGCACCCCCAAGAAGACTCAGAGATGGGAAACTCAAGTTTCCCATCTCAGTGGCCTTGCCCTAAACCTCTGGGAAAATTAGCACACATGGCCACACTTTCACATGGAAGTTTGAGATCCTCTGCCTTTCTGTCTTTTAACACATGCTAAAATGTATTGCTTGAGTAAAAGCAAGAAGACATAATTAGACTGCCTGCTGAAAGGAAGGAAGCAGTCAGTTGCTCCCTGCCATGTCTTATTTTTTTAAAGAACAAGTAAATAAGTTCAAGAAGAACCAGATTGTATCTTTAATACTTAATTTTCTTGACATTTTAATATGATTAACTGGAATTGAGCCAATCTGGAATGGTTTAAAATGTCAAGAAATGCCTTTTTGTGGATTATGTGTGTGTGTGTGTGTGTGTGTGTGTGTACTTGCACACACACAGATGCATGCTACAGAGATTATAAAAGAGGATACTTACTCTGTGATAAGCCATGTCTCTAAAGAACACAGGTCTCAAGAAAATGGAATTATTGCTCTGACTATGAATCCCTAAGCATTTATCCTCTTTTTACTATTTCTCTTTTCTGCATGTGTATAAATATGTGGTGATCATAGAGAGAAAGCTATACCAGAAGCTTTGAATAAGAATCTCAATACTATTTTATTTACTCACACTTCTTGAGGAACATTATTAGTGAAGCTTTTATTTCTCAGTATTCACGTAAAATCCTCAGCACTGCACTGGTAGAAAGACAATATGATCTTCTTTATATTTACTAGTTCAACATTTTTATTGAGCACCTGTTCTGTACAAGGTGTTACTTGGGGTGTTATTAATTATATATTAATTTGGGAAAAATAATAACCTTACTTGAAAAATACTATTGGTCTTCCTTTCTCTGTGTCTCTTACATCCTGATTCTTCATTTCAGTAGTTGCTAAGGGAGACTTGATGAAAGACAGGCTTTTGTGTCCTGTGATATAACAAAAGTAATAATAAAAATAAATTAATAGCTAACACTTATTTGGGGATTAGTCTGTTCACCGTAGTATGAGCTTTACATGTATCATTTCATTTAATCCTCACAGGAGCCCTGAGGTCATGAGAATTATTATCCCACTTTACAAATGAAGCAACTGAGGCAGAGAGTTCAGGTAACTTGCCCAAGGTTACACAACTAGTAAGTGGCAGAGCTGAGAGCGAACAAGCTAAAAAAGCATAAAAATGGTATCTATAGAGCTTAGTGATGAGAGCTAATTTGTGCAAAACTGACATGACACATAGGAAAGAAATGACTCCTAGCGCTTTTAAGGATAAGAAACCAAGGCATCTTAAGAAGTTCCGAGTTCATTCTGCTCTTTTCAGAAATACTGACATGAGCCCTTTTAAAACTCGGCAGAGGGGCAAAAATAGACACACTAGCCAAAAGAAGAAAACAAAAATTTGAGAAACAGATCCACATATAGATAAATAATTAGTCCTTCACAAATGTAATATAGCAAAAGAAGAAATGATAGCTCTTTCAATAAATAGAGGTAACAACAGAGTCTAACATTTGCTATGTTCTGGGCAATGTTCTAATTCTTTCTGTGTTTTCAGCACATTTCACTGTCAAAACCACCCCAAACATACCTGTTTTGTAGATGAGACATAGATAAGATGCCTAACTTTCAGAGCTCACAAACCTACCAGTCTGCCTCCAGAGCCAGTCCTTTTAATAACCAGGCTTTTTAACAGCTACATTAGGAATTCTGTTTAGCCACTTAGAAAAAAGTAACTTTATGGCCTGATCTCATATCTTACAACAAAATAAATTCTAGACAAATTAAGGATTTAAAACCCTCTCCAGCATTTATTGCTTGTTGACTTTTGGATCGCAGCCATTCTGACTGGTGTGAAATGGCACCTCACTGTGGTCTTGATTTGCATTTCTCTGATAATGAGTGATGTTGAGCATCTTTTCATGTGTTTGTTAGCCATCCGTATGTCTTCTTTGGAGAACTGTCTATTTAGTTCTTTGGCCCATTTTTTGATTGGGTTGTTTCTTTTTCTGGAATTGAGCTGCATGAGTTGCTTTTATATTTTTGAAATTAGTTGTTTGTCATTTGCTTCATTTGCTATTATTTTCAACCCTAACCCTTAAAAAATTGCACATAGAACTACCTTATGACCCAGCAATCCCACTGCTGGGCATACACACCGAGGAAACCAGAATTGAAAGAGACATGTGTACCCCAATGTTCATCGCAGCACTGTTTATAATAGCCAGGACATGGAAGCAACCTAGATGTCCATCAGCAGATGAATGGATAAGAAAGCTGTGGCACATATACACAATGGAGTATTACTCAGCCATCAAAAAGAATACATCTGAATCAGTTCTAATGAGGTGGATGGAACTGGAGCCAATTATACAGAGTGAAGTGAGCCAGAAAGAAAAACACCAATACAGTATACTGACACATATATATGGAATTTAGAAAGATGGTNCTAATGAGGTGGATGAAACTGGAGCCTATTATACAGAGTGAAGTAAGCCAGAAAGAAAAACACCAATTCAGGATACTAATGCAAATGTATGGAATTTAGAAAGATGATAATGATAACCCTGTATGCAAAACAGCAAAAGAGACACAGATGTATAGAACAGTCTTTTGGACTATGTGGGAGAGGGAGAGGGTGGGATGATTTGGGAGAATGGCACTAAAACATGTATAATATCCTATATGAAATGAATCGCCAGTCCAGGTTCGATGCATGATACTGGATGCTTGGGGCTGGTGCACTGTGATGACCCAGAGGGATGGTACGGGGAGGGAAGAGAGAGGGGGGTTCAGGATGGGGAACACGTGTATACCTGTGGCGGATTCACGCTGATGTATGCCAAAACCAATACAATATTGTAAAGTAATTAACCTCCAATTCAGTTCAGTTCAGTCGCTCAGTCGTGTCCGACTCTTTGCAACCCCATGAATCGCAGCACGCCAGGCCTCCCTGTCCATCACCAAATCCCAGAGTTCACTCAGACTCACGTCCATCGAGTCAGTGATGCCATCCAGCCATCTCATCCTCGGTTGTCCCCTTCTCCTCCTGCTCCCAATTCCCCCCAGCATCAGAGTCTTTCCCAATGAGTCAACTCTTCGCATGAGGTGGCCAAAAGGCAAAGGAGAATGGAAAGATATACCCAACTGAATGCAGAGTTCCAAAGAATAGCAAGGAGAGATAAGAAATCAATCTTAGGTGAACAATGCAAAGAAATAGAAGAAAATAACAGAATGGGAAATACTAGAGATATCTTCAAGAAAATTAGGAATACTAAGGGAATATTTCATGTAAAGACAGGCACAATAAAGGGCAGAAATGGTAAGGACCTAACAGAAGCATAAGAGATTAAGAAGAGGTGGCAAGAATACACACACACACACACACAAAACTGTACAAAGAAAAGTGTTCAGTTCAGTTCAGTCGATCAGTAGTGTCCGACTCTGTGACCCCATGAATCGCAGCACGCCAAGCCTCCCTGTCCAGCTCCAACTCCCAGAGTTCACTCAAACTCACATCCATCGAGTCAGTGATGCCATCCAGCCATCTCGTCCTCTGTCGTCCCCTTCTCCTCCTGCGCCCAACCCCTCCCAGCATTAGAGTCTTTTCCAATGAGTCAACTCTTCACATGAGGTGGCCAAAGTACTGGAGTTCCAGCTTTAGCATCATTCCTTCCAAAGAAATCCCAGGGCTGATCTCCTTCAGAATGGACTGGTTGGATCTCCTTACAGTCCAAAAGACTCTCAAGAGTCTTCTCCAACACCACAGTTCAAAAGCATCAATTATTCGGCACTCTGCCTTCTTCACAGTCCAACTCTCACATCCATACATGACCACAGGGAAAACCATAACCCTGACTAGACAGAAACGTTAATGATCGGGATAACCATGATGGTGTTATCCATCACATAACCATGTGGTGTCACTCACATAGAGTCAGACATCTGGAATGTGAAGTCAAGTGGGCTTTCCTGGTGGCTCAGAGGTTAAAGCGTCTGCCTGCAATGCAGGAGACCTGGATTCGATACCTGGGTCAGGAAGATTCCCCTGGAGAAGGAAATGGCAACCCACTCCAGTATTCTTGCCTGGAGAATGCCATGGACAGAGGAACCTGATGGGCTACAGTCCACAGAGTCACAAAGAGTCGGACACGACTGAGCGACTTCACTTTCACTGTGAAAAAAGCTAGTGGAGGTGATGGAATTCCAGCTGAGCTATTCCAAATCCTAAAAGATGATTTGTTCAATATTATTTTTTCTTTCCTATCCCTTTACACTTCCATGTAAATTTGAGAATTAGATTGTTGAATTCCAGTAAAATTTCTGTTAAGAGTCTTAATTACAATTTGACCAAACCCATAGCTCAATTTGCAAAGAATTAACAACTTAATAACACTGAGTATTCTAATTCATGAGAACAGCATCTCTTTCCATTTAACTGAATTTTCTCAAATGTTTTTCATTAAAGATAATTTTAGTAAATAAAGATTTTTGGTATCTTTTATCACATTTATTCCTGTTTTTGCTGTTGTTTAGTCACTAAGTCATCTCTTACTCTAATGCAGCTGCATGAACTGTAGCCCACCAGGCTTCTCTGGGATTTCCCAGCCAAGAATACTGGAATAGGTTGCCGCTTCCTTCTTTAGGAAATCTTCCCAACCCTAGGTTTCTTTTATTTTTGTGGCTAACATTAGATGTAGCTTAAATCGTATTTTCTGATTATGGAAATATGTCTCCCTGATATTAGTGTCCATTTCTCATTATATATTTAGTGCTCCTTATGTGTATATTGATTATGAATAAATGAATGACAAACTAAACCCTTTTTCTATAAAATCTTCTGACATTTCAATGAAAAGTAAAATTCTATAATAATGGTGAGTATAAACATACAACTGAGTATAATTTTGTTTTAATTTCAATGGAGCTAAGATTAACATTTGAAAAAACTTCAGCCAAGAATGACCCAAAATTTTGGAGATAATTTCCAAACAAGCTGTCTAAGAATGAGGAGAAAATGCTGCAGATGGCTGCCTTTCAGACAGTATCAAGAAGAGAAAGCTAAAACCAAAAGAGAAAAATTTTAAACAGTTTTAAAAATTTGACTCATAATAAAGGGTCTAGTATTATTTATCAAGGAAAAAATTACTCCTACATTCTACTGATTCCTTGAAGATTTTACTATAACATACAAAGACACATAATGTACGTATATTTGTATATATGTATGCATTTAATCTTAACTAGGTCCCTGTCAAGAAAGAATATGCTTACATGGCTAAAAATATAATTAGGAGACTCAAAAATGTGTTACTTTTCAGATGCAAAAAAGCACTCATTCAACATTGTTAAGATTTTAAAATAATGTTTCTTTTAAAAATGATAAGAATGCAAAAACTACAGTTCTTAATATAGTGAGCATTCACCCTACCAAAAAAAAACACAATAAATAAACAATTGAGATATTTCTCTTCCATAACAATTTATTGTGCAACTAAAATTTACACATTCATAAAGTTCCATATAATCCAATTCAAAACTCTTAATAATAAAAGAAAAACTGAGCATTAGATGCCTTGTCCTTGTTGTACAAACACTGTACAACTCAACATTATTTCAGAATTGCCTCTGATGCATCTTATTATTACTCCTTATTCTTAAAGAGGCTAGAATTAAGATTTCTTCATTCAAGCATACACTGATTCATCAAACATTTATTAATTTTACCTATGTGCTGGGGGCATTTCTTAGATGCTAGAGATAAAGTGGTGAATGGAATGTCCCTGATTTCTGCTTTCACAGAAGCTTACAGGCTCCTGGAAAAGACAGACATTAAAAAAGAGACATCACTTTGTACTAAAGTGCTGTGGCAAGGGAAGTACAGGATGCTATGTCCACAATTAGGATCTCAATGGAGAAGGAATTGTGGAATGTCCACCTTGAGGAAGTACCATTCTAACCAAGTCTTGAAGTAAACTTAGGAATTAGGAACAAAAAAGTATTCAAGCTGAGAGAAAGTCATGGGATGCATGAAATGCAAGATCACAGTAACTCTAGGATCTAAACTTAGTCTATGCAGTTGGATAGAAGAAAGCAGGAGGGAGACTAGTGCCAAATGTTTGATCTCTGACTTCTTACTCAAACATATGGCAACCTGAAATACATGAACTTTCAGGTTCTACATGACGATGAGGAGGCAGAAAGGGGAACTCCGAATGTTCTAAACTGTGAATCTTTCCAAGAAATATGTAAGTACCTAAAATGTCCTTAGGCAAAAGAGCTTAGATTAATTCACAAATAGCTCAAATAAAATCTCACTTAAATGTACACATCTATACATACATGCAGCTAGATAGCCACACAAGTGAATCTCTCTGATAACTGAGAAAGTGTAATTCTTAAAAAAAACAAAAATCACACATTGTATATTTGTAGCATTTGTGTTTCCTCCCCTAGAGTTCCTGAAAGAGTATTTTACTGTAAAATAATGACCAGGAATAACGGTAAGAAGTGATCAATGTTACATACAGATGTTTGCAATTCAGAAAACTATGTAGAAATGGTCTCTTCTACATTTTAAGGAATTTCTATACAATAGTTATTAAATACACTGGGAATTTTTCCCAATTGTGTGTAGTATGCCAAATCAATTATAATGCTGCCTATGTTCTTGCCAAGTAACAAAGTTACAACAAAAATCAAATAATATAATTATAGGAACATTTGGGTAACTTAATTTCAAAAGTAGCAAGTACAGCTTATAATTCACTCTTGGCTTTTCATTAAAAAAAATGAACAAAATGCCATTTCAAATGACTATATAAAATCCACTCAGATTTAGCTGGTTTTCTATATCTTTTATTTGGATTTTCTAAAGACCAAAGAAAAAGAAGGCATCTTGTTAATAACAATTTAGAAGGTGCACAGAAAATCTAATCATAATGCCAGAAGCAACCAGGACTAATAATTTAGCATTTACCCTTCTGTTGTTGTTTTTTCATGTAATAGTAAGATACAAAGAGTTGGACATGACTTAGTGACTAAACAACAACAGAAATACATATATTAAAAAATCATTCTTTTGGCTTATAATCTGCTTTTCACAAAAACAGTGTCATTTAAAAGGCTTGCTAGATAACCTATTTTATAAATGTGCAATATTTCATAGCATAAATGCAGCATGTTACCTTGGTCATTTTCTACATTAGTAGGCATTCAGGTATTTTTCTAATTTTTTCCTCTTTATAAATAATGCAGCATTGAGCTTTTTTATTTTATGCTATTCTACTAATGGCTCAGACAGTAAAGCGTCTGCCCACAATGTGGGAGACTTGGGTTCAATCCTTGGGTTGGAAGGTCCTCTAGAGATGAAAATGGCAACCCACTCCAGTATTCTTGCCTAGAAAATCCCATGGATGGAGGAGCCTGGTGGGCTACAGTTCATGGAGTCGTAAAGAGTCAGATACAACTGAGCAACTTCACTTTCACTTTTCATTCTACTAATAGCATGGGGAGTCAGTGGCAGAGAAAGTGATAGTAAAATAAGTTACCTTCTTCTCTGTCACCTTTTGAAAACATTTGTGCCAACATTTATTGAGGTCCAGCCCTATGCCAGGCACCTTGTTAAGTACCGAGGATACAGAGATGAGTAGGAACCAATACACTTGCCGGAAGCCCTCTGTCTAGCACAGAGGTTCTCAGCTGAGA
The DNA here is from genome assembly GCA_006410615.1 of Neotragus moschatus. NCBI lineage: Eukaryota > Metazoa > Chordata > Mammalia > Artiodactyla > Bovidae > Neotragus > Neotragus moschatus. The sequence goes on along the minus strand of SJYA01002623.1, from coordinate 34,690 downwards.
TGACTTTGTTCCACAGGGGTCATCTAGCGATGCCTGGAGACAGTTTTGGTTGTCACAACATGTAGGGAGGGAACTACCAGCATTTAGTGCATAGATGGCAGAGATGTTGCTAAACATCCATAATGCACAGGCTAGGCAACCACAGCAAAGAATTATCCGTCCAAAAGGCCAATAAAAAGGTGCTGAGGTTGGGAAACCCTGACCGAGCCCTTTCCTGGAGTCTTCCTGCCTCTATCAAACTCACGATGTACTCTCACCCCAACATTTACATTTAGTAAGTTATTAAAAAAAAAAAATCAATGAGTACACCAATAATCTCCATGAAACTACATTTTTAAGTTAACAGAATGGTGTCATTTCCATACTCAGACTTTGAAGCCAATGACTCCATACACTGATCAATGAACTCTGGGGACTGGTAAGTGTGGGGATTTCACATGTGGAACACACACTTCAGGCTCTATTCAGTATAACATCTTCCACTCTCTTTTAAACCTTTAAATTTTAGGATTTTGTCAGGCAAGGAAATGAAAACAACGTATTTTTAACTACCTGCTCAACTGCTTGGAAAATTACCTCTTAAAACATCTGAACACTCACTCCTCATTTTTTCCAAAGCCCTAGAGTAGCCAAGTGATATTAATCACTGGAATTCCTTGATGAGGAAATGCCATTTTTTAAAGTATGTTAGGACAGTTTGTTTTGTTTTTCAAGCTCTGTGTTCTGGGACAGATACAGCTATAGATACAGATGACCATCTGCAACACAAATAATCATGAATTTGCTACAAACCCTATAGGAGCACTTGTAGAAGAGAATGGCAATCCACTCCAACATTCTTGCCTGAAGAATCTCATGGACAGAGGAGCTTGGCAGGGTACAGTCCATGGGGTTGCAAAGAGTTGGACACAACTGAATGAATGAGCATGGATGCATTTACACCAGCAACTTCTCTGAATTCAATACTTAATTTTGATAGACCTATATGAGCTTTCAAACAACAAACTCATTGCAGCAATGGAAATCTAAATATTTATAAGCCCTTCAACTACAAATGCAATATATATTAGGCAAAATAAAAAATCCTGATATTGTGTAGTGCTATATATAATGAGATTGTACAATTCCTTTCGTCTTCCATCTGTTCAAATAACCATAGCACAGCTGGAGGCAATAAAAGCTACTCAATTGTCTTCTCACAGCCTGACCTTGGAATAAATGGTCCAGCTCTAGAAAAGAAGCTGTCCTTCTTTCCGATAAATTCCTTTCAAATGGTTATCAATTTAAGCAAGAAGTCAAAGCAGCCCATCAGTAAATACCTCATCGTATAAAACATCAAATGTCAACCACTCCCATTACTGAACAAACAAGGGCAAAATGGCTCACTGCTTTTAATCAGTGTAATGAATATCATTAACTCAAACTGCAAACTCCCTACTCACCAGAAGTGAATTATTTACTTCTAATACCTTTCCAATGGTTTCATTTTCTCTTTAAACTTTAATTAAAATCAAACATATTTGAAAACTGAAGGGTAAGCCTAAAAAAGGATTTTCAGCAACAACAACAACAAAATTAACTTTAGTTCTGACAGCCTCTCTGATATCTGAAAATTCTGCAACTCAGTCAGAAACACAGTTCTTAAAACTCAAACATCCATGAAGGCAGATAAAAAGTTCAAGGTATTAAAAAATTTCTGTGGAAAGAACTCAATGTGCTGAATACTACAGGTACATGACAAATAAGATATAGAGTCAAAGGAAGTATTAGCCCAAGCAACTTATACATCAATTATGCTTGTTAACAAAAGACGGAAATTGATAAGTTCTTGAAAATAAATATAAAGTACAAAATATAATTGATATTTTGTAAGCATGTTTTAAAATTTTTCTACTGTTCTTTGATTTCTGAATATTTTAACAAGCTTAGTGTTTTCATTAGGTCTATTAATATCCAAGTTTTCATGAAATATTAATTAATCAAAAAATGTCTATTTTCAATTACTCCAGTAGCCGTGAGTAGCACCAACATCAAATTAGTTGGTGCTACTTAAAATTGACTGAGTTCATTCTTGGTGCTCAGCATTCTCTCAAATTCTAAGAGAACAGTAAAATTAGAAATCTACTATTAGAGTGACTTCAGAGTATTTTTTGTTGAAATTTTCATAGTATTTATATTTTTGGTTTAGATTTTCATAGTATTTATGTATCCGCCTAATGGGCTTCTCTGGTGGTTCAGCAGTGAAGAATCCACCTGCAAATGCAGGTGATATAAGAGATACAGGTTCCATCCCGGAGTTGGGAAGATCCCCTGGAGAAGGAAATGGCAACCCACTCGAGTATTCTTGCCTGGAGAATCCCAGGGACAGAAGAGCCTTGGAGGGCTACAGTCTATGGAGTCGGAAAAGAGTTGGACACAACTTAGCAACTAAACAACAACATCCAACTAATACTTATGATCTACCATAGATGTAGCAATGTAAAATGAGTATTTTTGATGCACAAAATATTTTCATTTGAGGAAACAAATGACAATAGGGCCTTTAATAACAATATGCTGGGTATCATGAGGGAAACAAGTCCTCAGACTAGAGAAATATGCATAGACTTCCTTTCTGACTTGCCTCTAACTTCTGGGTGTTTATCAGCCACACCACAATAGTTCAGTAAAAAAAAAAAAACAACTATTTGTAAATGAATAAAATATCCTTTTTCAGTGAGTATTTAGATTTTTTTAAAAAAAATTATACCTGATCTCCAAACTTAAAATTCTTCGAAAGAAAACAGCATCGGCAGATAGCTCATAAAATACTGCTCCCAACAACATTTTTTTGTGTATTGTGATTTTTGCTTTGACCTCCTCTTTCAATAATCATATAATTAGAATTGAAAGTAAAACACCATTCAACTCAAACACCCAATGTTGATTTCTCCTTGTTCTAAAGAGTAATAATTTGCAAGATACATTCTTCACCACCTAACACAGATTGAAATTAAATCAAACTCACTATAATAAAATGTTCTTGCTGTTCTTCAATAAGCATCAGGACTTAAACACATATTCTCTGAACTGAACAAAGCATTATAATGGACATATATAGACACTTCCGTGCACAATGTCTGAATATCTCTAGAGTAACTAAGTAGTTTTCCCTTAATGGCACTAAAGTATATGGCAAAAAGTAAACGTGAAAGATGAGATCTACTAACACTATTCTGGAGAAGGAAATGGCAATCCACTCCAGTACTCTTGCCTGGAAAATCCCATGGGCGGAGGAGCCTGGTAGGCTACAGTCCATGGGAGTCAACATTTTTAAAGGGTACATAACCAAAAAAACTTTTTAATTTTAAAATTTTCTCTAATTAAAACCTAAAATTGAAGCAGGGGCTTTGGGGCATCATTAAAACAGTAAATTATCTTTCCCCATAAGAACTAAGTCACATATCAGGCATACATGGGTAAGACTGTCTCAACAGAAATCATCTTTTCTAAAACAGAAATGTGTTAATCCTTCAAAATGAATTCCTGGCCTCTACACTCATGTCCCTTTTACATGAATGTAAAACATTAGTATATATACAGTCATTAGCAAACTAAATTTAGTTTGCTAAATTTAGCAACCGAAAATTTCTCATGCCTAATTTTACCATGCCTGTAAACAAAGCTCTTTGCTAGTACAATAACAAAAAAATTTTTTTAAACCATAGTACCTCTAAAACTTCTTTAAAATTAACTTATTAATATTTACATATGTATATTTATTCCCTTTTCTTCTTTTACCAACTGGTTATTTAGGAGCATCTTAATTCCCACATATTTATAAATTTACCAAATTTCTTTCTGTTTTTGATTTCTAATTTTATTCTACTGTTGTTGGAGACTGCATCTTTCATTTCTATCTTTTGAAATTTGTTGACACTTGTTTTATGGCCTAGCATATATATGCTAGAGAACACACCTGTGCACACAACTTGTGCACCTGAAAAAAAGTGCACCCAGCTGCTCTTGGTTGGAATGTTTTATGCAAATGTTATTAAAATCTTGTTTTCTTGTAGATCATTTGTCTAGTTCTTCTATCCTTTACTAAAAATGGAGTGGTGAAGTCTCCAACTATTATTGTTGAACTTTCTATTCCTCATTTAATTCTGTCAGTTTTGGCTTCATGTATTTTGGGACTCATTACTTTGTGCATAAATGTTTATAACTACTATGCCTTCTTCATGGATTGACCATTTGTCATTATGAAAGATCCTTCTTTATCTCTAGGAACAATTTTTGTTTTAAAAACTATTGTGTCTGATACTAGTATCACTACACTCACTCTCTTTTGGTTACTGTTTTGCATGGTATATCTTTTTCATCTTTCACTTTCAACCAATTTGTCTTTGTATCTAACATATTTCTTATATATAGGCTACAGATAGATGATGTTTTATTATCCATTCTGCCAGCATCTCCCTTTTGCTTGGATTATGTAATCCATTTACACTGCATAAATTACTGATAAGATTTATCTCTTCTAATTTGCTATTCGTTTTCTATGTCATATCTGTTTTATCCCTCTTTGATTCCACTACTGGCTTATTTATGTTAGTTATTTTATGGTGTACCATTTTAATTTCATTCTTGTTCCTTTTAATATGGTTTTAGTTGTTTCCTTAATCTTTGGGGATTAAAATTATCTTATTTTACAATCTAATTCCCTGATAGCTCAGTTGGTAAAGAATCCACCTGCAATGCAGGAGACCCAGGTTCAATTCCTGGGTAGGGGAGATCGACTGGAGAAGGGATAGGCTGCCCACTCCAGTATTCTTTGGCTTCCCTTGTGGCTCAGTTGGTAAAGGATCTGCCTGCAATGCAGGAGACTTGGGTTCAATCCCTGGGTTGGGAAGATCCCTTGGAGAAGGGAAGGGCTACCCATTCCAGTATTCTGGCCTGGAGAATTCCATGGACTGTGTTGTCCATGGGGTTGCAAAGAGTCAGACTCAACTAAGTGACTTTCACTTTCACAATCTAACTCAGATTAATATTATCTTCACTTCAACATCATACAAAACTTTTGCTGCTTTAGCTTTGTTCCTTCCCCTGTTCTTTATCATAGAAATTGTGTCTTTATACACTATAAGCCTATTAACATGGTTCTATAATTTATGCAGTTGATTTAAAATCAAGAGAAAAAAGTTATGAATAAAAATAAATTTAAGCTATTATAATTTACCTAGTTATATTTATTAGTGCTCTTTATTATATCATATGGATTTGAATTGTGTAATATGTTTTCATTTCAGTCTGAATTTTTTTTTTTTTTAGTATTTCTTATAGGGCAGGTCTGCTAGTGAAATTTTTTGTCAATTTTTGTTTATCTTGGAATGTCTTAATTTCTCCTTCACTTTTGAAGGACAGTTTTGCTGGATATAAAATTTTTGGCTTATTTGTCTTTCAGCACTTTGAATATGTAACCTTCTAATCTTCATGGTTTCTGAAGAGAAATCAATTGTCAATTTCACAAAGAATTCTTTCATTTCATGAGTCACTTATCTTTTCCTCCTTACAAGATTCTGTGTTTTGCTTCATCAGTTTGACTATGAGGTATCTAAGAATTGTTCTCTTCCAGTATGTTCTACTTGGTTTTGCTGAGCTTCTTGGATGTGCATATCAATGTGTGTTATCAAATCTAGGGGAATTTTCAGCCATTATTTCTTGAAATACTCTTTCTGCTCCTTCCTCTGCTATCCTTTTGGAACCTCCATCAACCACATATTGTTATTTAGTTATTGGGGTCCCACAGATCTCTGAGGCTCTGTTCATTCTTCCTCATTCTTTTACTTCTCTGTTCTTCAGAATGAATAATCTCAATTGACATATCTTTAAGTTCACTATTTTTTCCTTCTGCCAGCTCAATCTGATGTTAAGCTCCTCTAAGTAAATTCTTCATTTCTGTTATACTTTTCAACTCTAGAATTTATATTTTTTTAATAATGTCTAACTCTTTATTGGTATTGCCTGTTTGGTGACACATTGTTGTCATATCTTTCTTTAATTCTTTAAATATGGTTTCCATTATTTTTTTAACATAGTTATAAATATTTCATGTCAATGTCTGGGCTACCTCAGAGACAGTTTTTATTGACTTTTTTCTCCTGTATATTAGCCATAATTTTCCTTTTACTTTTCAGTTTTTTTTTGCATATCTGATACTCTTTGTTGAGAACTAGACATCTTAGGTGTTGGAGAGGACTCTTGAGAGTCCCTTGGACTGCAAGGAGATCCAACCAGTCCATTCTGAAGGAGATTGGCCCTGGAATTTCTTTGGAAGGAATGATGCTCAAGCTGAAACTCCAGTACTTTGCCCACATCATGTGAAGAGTTGACTCATTGGAAAAGACTCTGATGCTGGGAGGGATTAGGGACAGGAGGAGAAGGGGACAACAGAGGATGAGATGGCTGGATGGCATCACTGACTCGATGGGCATGAGTCTGAGTGAACTCCAGGAGTTGGTGATGGACAGGGAGGCCTTGCGTATGGCAATTCATGGGGTCGCAAAGAGTGGGACACAACTGAGCGAGTGAACTGAACTGAACTGAGACATCTTAGACAATAGAATGTGGTAACTCTGAAAATTAAATTTTTCTCTCACCTCCAGGATTTGTTGTTTTGTTTGTTTGTTACTGCTGCTGCTGCTTCTGCTGTTGTTTGCCAAGTTACTTTCCTGAATTCTCTAAAGCTTGTATTTTGTCATGTATGGTCACTGAAGTCACTATTTAGACTTCTGACCAACTAATGATTAGACAAAGATTTATTTAAATGACTTGAACCAATATATCTCATAGCATTAGCCAAGAGGCTCTGTGTGCATTTGGGGGCACAGATTCCCTGCTTTGGCAGACAGTCTACAACTTTGGCTTTGCCTTCACTTTTTGCCTATATAGAAGCTCAATGTCAGGCAGATGTGAGAGACTAATTCCTTCTTAGGCCTTTCCTGGACATGTGTATGTCTTTACACATTCCCCTAAAGTAGGTGCTTGGAGAAGGCAATGGCACCCCACTCCTGTACTCTTGCCTGGAAAATCCCATGGATGGAGGAGCCTGGTAGGCTCCAGTCCATGGGGTCGCTAAGAGTCAGACACAACTGAACGACTTCACTTTCACTTTTCACTTTCATGCACTGGAGAAGGAAATGGCAACCCACTCCAGTGTTCTTGCCTGGACAATCCCAGGGACGGTGGAGCCTGATGGGCTGCCATCTATGGGGTCGCACAGAGTCAGACATGACTGAAGCAACTTACCAGCAGCAAAGTTGGTGCTAACAAAAGTTTCATTTTATTATAAAGCAAGACACTGAAGTATCCTCAAATTCTTATTAAATAACATAGAACTAAATCTATCATGGATCTGTCCTTTTTCCAGTAGCTAATATTTCTCTGGTTAGTCCTAAGGATCATGGTCCCATACTCATCAGAACAAATTTCTCTCTACCTATTTTATTATGATTAAAAAAAAAATACAGAACCCAGTCTAAGCATTAAAAGTCAGAAGGTTAGTTTACATAGTAAATAAAATCTTGAAGATAATAGTGTCCAGAAAATGCCAAAGCACTTCTTTCCTCAAATTCAGTTCAGTTCAGTCACTCAATAGTGTCTGACTCTTTCCAACCCAATGGACTGCAGCACATCAGGCCTTCCTGTCCATCACCAACTCCCGGAGTTAACTCAAACTCATGTCCATTGAGTCAGTGATGCCATCCAACCATCTCATCCTCTGTTGTCCACTTCTCTTCCTGCCTTCAATCTTTCCCAGCATCAGAACCTTTTCAAATGAGTCAGTTCTTTGCAACAGGTGGCCAAAGTATTGGAGTTTCAGCTTCAACAACAGTCCTTCCAATGAACACTCAGGATTAATTTCCTTTAGGATGGACTGGTTGGATCCCTTGCAGTCCAGGGGACTCTCAAGGGTCTTCTCCAACACCACAGTTCAAAAGCATCAATTTTTTGGTGCTTGGGTTTCTTTATAGTCCAACTCTCACATCCATACATGACTACTGGAAAAACCACAGCTTGAGCAGAGGGACCTTTGTTGGCAAAATAATGTCTCTGCTTTTTAATATGCTATCTAGGTAGTTCATAATTTTTCTTCCAAGGAGTAGGCATCTTTTAATTTCATGGCTGCAGTCATCATCTGCAGTGATTTTGGAGCCCAAAAACATTAAGTCTCTTTTTATTGTTTCCCCATCTATTCGCCATGAGTTGATGGGACCAGATACTATGACCTTAGTTTTCTGAATGTTGAGTTTTATGCTAACTTTTTCACTTTCATCAAGAGGCTCTTTAGTTCTTCTTTGCTTTCTGCCATAAGGGTGGTGTCATCTGCNTGATCTTAGTTTTTTGAATGTTGAGTTTCAAGTGAACTTTTTCACCCTCCTCTTTCACTTTCATCAAGAGGGTTGTTAGTTCCTGATTGCTTTCTGCCATAAGGGTGGTGACATCTGCATATCTGAGGTTATGGATATTTCTCCCGGCAATCTTGATTCCAGCTTGTGCTTCATCCAGCCTGGTAATTTGCATGATGTACTCTGCATAGAAGTTAAATAAGCACGGTGATGAAATACAGTCTTGATGTACTCCTTTTCCAATTTGGAACCAGTCCATTGTTCCATGTCTGATTCTAACTGTTGCTTCTTGACCTGCATACAGATTTCTCAGGAGGCAGGTAAGGTGGTCTGGTAGTCCCATCTTTTTAAGAATTTTCCAGAGTTTGTTGTAATCCACACAATCAAAGGTTTTGGCGTATTCAATAAAGCAGAAGTAGATGTTTTTCTGGAATTCCCTTTCTCTATGATCTGCCTGATGTTGGCAATTTGATCTCTGATTCTGCTGCCTTTTCTAAATCCAGCTTGAACATCTAGAAGTTCACGATTCACATACTGTTAAAGCCTGGCTTGAAGAATTTTGAGCATTACTTGACTAGTGTGTGAGATGAATGCAGTTGTGCGGTAGTTTGAGCAATCTTTGGCATTGCCCTTCTTTGGGATTGGAATGAAAACACCTTTTCCAGTCCTGTGGTCACTGTTGGGTTTTCCAAATTTGCTGGCGTATTCAGTGCATCACTTTCACAGCATCATCTTTTAGGATTTGAAATAGCTCAACTTGGATTCCATCACCTCCCCTAGCTTTGTTCGTAGTGATGCTTCCTAAGGCCTACTATACTTCGCATTCCAGGATGTCTGGCTCTAGGTGAGTGATCATACCATCGTGGTTATCTGGGTCATGAAGATCTTTTTTGTACAGTTCTTCTGTGTATTCTTGCCTCCTCTTCTTAATATCTTCTGCTTCTGTTAGGCCTATGCCATTTCTGTCATTTATTGTGCCCATCTTTGCATGAAATATTCCCTTGGTATACATTGTTATTATTTGGACACCTGTTCCCAGTAGCTCCTGTACTCAGGAATGAGTTCTGCTACCTGTGTTTCTGATGGATACAGACTGATAGGAAATAAATGAATCAGTATTTCAGAAATTGGCACAAAACAATGAGAGGTTCAGCTCAGAGACCATGTTGGACTGGTCCAGGTTCATGATTCAGTGCAGACCAAGTCATCAAAGTTCATATGCTGGGAACCAAGGTAATGAACTAGGGTTGAAATAGGAGATGATTGGACCTCTCAGAGAGCTGAGTGTCATTCTCCTGGGGTCTTGTGGGTTCTGAGCTCACAGCAGCAGAGTTCCAGGCTGAGAAAATGACAGTGGGCTATGCACATGATCTGAAGAACACTAAAAACCCTACCCACCCTAGAGCGTTCCTCTCAGCTGTTCCTCTCACCTACAACACAAGCGCGGCACTGTCCTGAAATGTAGAGGCAGGAAATGTACAGGCATATTTTTAGCACTTCTAAAGCTTTGATACTTGCCACTCTCAATTCCAGGCTGTCCCCTGGCACTTGCGCTCTGTATCCTTTCCTAGCCTCGTCTGCTACCAGAATGTTCATCTCTGCATTCTGTTTTCTCTCTGCTGACTGTAAATAACACTGAGAAGCAACCTGGTAATCCAGTCCCTGTAAGGAGATTAATAACTGCGAATAAGAATAATAACACTAAAGTACTTATTGTATACCAGGAACGTTATATTACTTCTAATCTAGATGATAATTCTGCATGGTAACCTTAAATATATATGTGTGTATGTGAATATATATATATATGTGTGTGTGTGTTATATGTGTGTGTGTGTGTGTGTATACTGCTATGTACATGAGGAAATTGAGGCTCAAACAGGCAATAAACTCGGACAATTTATGCACCTCCATGTTGAAGCCAAAGGGAGACTAGTTCTCCATTAAGAAGATGTCAAGAAATCCCCTGGTGGTCCAGTGGTTAAGACTGTGCTTCCACCGCTGGGGGTGTGAGTTCAATCCCTTGTTGGAGAACTAAGATTCCACATGCTGTGTAGCACAGCCAAAAATTAAAAAAAAAAATTTTTTTTTTAAAGAAGATGTCAAATAATAAGCAAAAGGTGCAACCCACTGCAGTACTCTTGCCTAGAAAATTCTGTGGATGGAGGAGCCTGGTGGGCTACAGTCCATGGGGTCACAAAGAGTCAGACACGACTGAGTGACTTCACAACAACACAACGGTGACCATGAGGCATTCACAGGGGTAGCAGCTGTTCCAGAAAGGATGTTCTCAGTGTGGGACACAGGCAAGCCACTCTGTCCTCAGATGCATGTACCACCCTGGGATCTGCTAAGGCCCAGCAATTAAACAAGGATTCCTGGCAGGGGCTTTTGCATTGTTGATACCCACACTATTTGGTTTACCCAACCAGGTGAGAGTGGCCTGGGACTCTGGGGTATAACTTGATAGCTAAGAGGCTGGTGCCAGGTCAAAGTACTTAAATTGGACCCTGAATCTGGTACTCACGGGGAGTGTGAGTTTGAGTAAGTTGATAAATACTGTTGCCCCCAAATTTCTTTATCTATCAAATGTGAATAATAATTATACCTATACTTCATCAAGGTGTTGAGAGGATTAAATGAGTGAATGTATTAAAACACGTAATAGAGAGCTTTTGTGTCCTTAGTTGCTCAGTCATGTCCAACTCTTTGCGACCCCATGGACTGAAGCCCACCAGGCTCCTCTGTCCACGGGGTGTCTCCAGGAAAGAATACTGGAGTGGGTTGCTGTGCCCTCCTCCATAGGACCTTCCCAATGCAGGGATCGAATCCAGGTCTCTCGCATTGCAGGGGGATTCTTTACCAGCTGAGGTACCAGGGAAGCCCTAATAGAGAGCCTGCTGCTGCTGCTGCTGCTAAGTCATGTCAGTCATGTCCGACTCTGTGTGACCCCATAGACGGCAGCCCACCAGGCTCCCCTGTCCCTGGGATTCTCCAGGCAAGAACCCTGGAGTGAGTTGCCGTTTCCTTCTCCAATGCATGAAAGTGAAAAGTGAAAGTGAAGTTGCTCAGTAGTGTCTGACTCTCAGCGACCCCATGGACTGCAGCCCACCAGGCTCCTCCACCTATGGGATTTTCCAGGCAAGAGCACTGGAGTGGGGTGCCATTGCCTTCTCCAATAGAGAGCCTAGCATGTAATAAATACCCAATAAACGTAAGCTTTTAATATAATCTGGTGTCTTCATATAGCATATATTGTGGTTCTCATGCAGGTGTGTTAATTTGCTTCAGTTATGTCCAACTCTTTGTATCCCCATGGACTGTAGCCCACCAGGCTCCTCTGTCCATAGGGATTCTCCAGGCAAGAGTACTGGAGTGTGTTACCATGCCCTTCTGCAGGGGATCTTCCCAACCCAGAGATCAAACCCATGTTCTATGTCTCCTGCATTGGCAAGCGGGTTCTTTACCACTAGTGCCACCTGGGAAGCACATCGTGGGTCTCAATTTGAGGCAATTTCATACATACCCCATAGAGCGCTGGGAAATGTCTGAAGACAATTTTATTTGTCACACCTTGTGGGGGTGAGTATTCCTAGTGTCTAGTTGATAAAAGCCTAGGGTGATGCTAAACATCCTGCTATGCACGGGACAGGCCCCTACAAAACAAGAATTATCCAGCCCAAATGTTCATAGTGCTGAGGTTCATAAAAACCAAACCATGTGGATCTTCCATTGTTTACCAAGAAGTTGGTGAGATATTTGGTCCAACATGAGACTGGAAAAGCTGGACTCAGGAGGTTCGCAGACAGCCTCTTTGGTATCAATAAGCCAGGCTCCACCTACATCATTCTGACCCAAATTTTAAATTTTGCTTTCAGGATTGGTTAATTCGTTGCATGTATTATCAAGCCATAGTCAACTGCTTTGATTCCTGTGCTTTTCTTTCTTTGTAAAGAAGATAACTAGCTTTTGAAAGAGCAGTGAATAAACCGCAAGGAAATAAAATAGGCCACAATAATTCCTGAGGTTGGATAGGCTGCCTTGCATTTATGCAGATCCCCTACCACCATGGTTTTACTCATTAAATTTGCAGAAGGCTTTATAATATCCTATATGCATGAGTTTTTTCGAGACCTTCCCTCCACCTGGAGTCCTCTGTTCTCCTTGCACCCTGCCCCTAATTAGTGGCCAAGAGGATGGGTGCTTGACTATTGAAATTGGAATTTTTCTCTTTTAACATTTGCTTTGCATTGGATATTGTCTTGGATATTGGATATTGGATATTGTCTTGGATATTGTCTCTCCCTCCTCTAAACTTCTCAGTCATGGTCCAATTGTACCTTGACCTAAATTGAAGAGCAAAGACTATCTTGTTTTCCCTTATATCTTCCAGAGTTTTTAATTTCAGAGGCTCAGGAAGTGCTTGACTGGGTAGACAGTGATATGGATCCTGACTGGAGTGTTCCTTCAATGCGAGGTTCAAGCCCAAGGAGACCCGTGCCCAGGTCTGATCCTCTGCTAGCCATTTTCATGATACCAAATGTCTCTCTCTGATGAAGCCATTTTCTCTGAGTCCTTGGGAAAACATCCCAGGCATGTACAATAAAGGTCACCACTCAGGACAGGGGAATGTCCAGCTGAATTTATGTTTTTACCCTCAAGGACCAGGGAGCTAAACTCCAAATAGGGTGGGGCCCAGAAATAAGGGGAGATTGTGGTGTGAATGCCAGCAATTTAGAGCCTTGGGCCCCCTATTTCTGATGGAGCCAAAGGGCACTGCCCAGTCTCTATAGAACTGTTGTTAATGGCCAAAGGGTGTCATCTGAGTGTCAAAGGAAAGTTCACATTTCCATGGAGGGCCCAGAGGCCAAGGGAGAGGTCAGACGCCTCTGTGGGGCTTTTGTCTGCTTGCTCTTTGTTAAAACCCACATGTGGGCCTATTTTGATCTCGCACATATCTGCATGTGTTTCTGGGTGGATGAAAATGCAGTGCAGCTGGACCCTGAGTAATGGTTCCGGCCTTCACCAAGCTCCTCGGAGGAGCAGTTTAGACAGGATTGCATTCTGCTCTCAATTTCCAATTTGGCAAAGGAAACTGCATATTCATCCCATCAAATAAGGAGAGAGTTGAGGGCGTTGCCACCAAATTCCTATCCCTTCCCACATGTGCGAGTCATGAAGGAAGATTTCTGTGCTTGTCTGTGATGCCAGCTCATGACTTAGGTGTGCTAATGCCAGCCTAGTCCCTGGCACATAGTAGATATTTTTTTCTAACTTTTTATTATGGAAAATTCCAAGCATGTACCAAGATAGAATATACAAGAAGGTGTCAGGCATGTAAGAATGGACCTATCACTCAGTTTCTACATGTGTCCTTATGTATTGTGTTAGATATACTCACTTCCTCCACCCTATCTTGTATTATTTTGAAGCAAATTCCAGAATCATAGAATTTCTTCTATTAAACAGCTTTGTATGAATCTCTAAAAGAGGAGTCTTTAAAAAACAATAACAAAAACACCATAGCTACAATACCATGATCACATCTAAAAAAATAGCAGTGAGTCCTTAATATCATCAAATATCTAGCCAGTGTTTAAATTTCAATTTGTCTCATAAATGTCATAATTTATTTTCAACATTTTCTTATTTGATTGCAAGTCCAAATAAGGTTCACACACTAACTGGTTGCTGTGTCTCTTTGTGCGTCTCTTCATCTATAGATTTCCCCCTTCCCTCGCATTCTCCTTCCTCCTCCTTCTCTGTCTCTTCCCTTTAAGAAACTGGGTTGTTAACCATATACAGCTGCTCTTGTCTAGGGTTTTCTGACTTCATCCCAGTGGTATCATTGTGCATATTTCCTTGTCTACTGGTTTTCCTGTCAATTGGTAGTTGGATCTTGAGCTTAATCAGCTTCAGGTCTGATTGTTTTTTTGTTGTTGTTGTTAGGACTTCTTTATAGATGCTGTATTCTTCCACCAGGAAGCATATAGTATCTTGTTTCTCTTTTTGTGATACTAGCAGCTATTGACAATCAATTTGTAGATCCATTAACTCACCAGAAGTTGCAAAATGGTGATGATGATATTCTACCATTGTGTCTTCATTTATTAGCTGTAATATTTCTGTAAAGAGGAAAGGAGAGAAACTTTCCTGCTACTTGGTTAACCAGTGCAATTGTCCATGTAGGAAAAGTAGAATAAATGCTTGATTTCCCCCTTATTCACCAGTGGTATAAAATAAAAGAATTGATTCACTATCTTTCTTCAAGTGTCTCCAATTATTATCTATTGGAATCAACATAAATTCGTGAGTTTAAATATGGGAGGAATTTTAATTTATTGTTGTTATTTTCATTATCGATTTTCAAACTGTCCCATCTTTGGCCAGTGGGAGCCTCTTAAGGTTGATATGATCTGAATAATGCTTGGTAACTTTCTATCGGGTGTGACAAGATGCTCCAGCAACGTCTTGTACATTTCCTGCTCTAATTCTGAAATCACCTGTTGTTTCAAGGCATTTTGCTCCTTTTTGTGGGAAATGGTGTTTCTGGGTCTTTGTGCCCAGAGTGGAGCTCACTCTGGACACAAAGGTGATTTGTGATAACTGTTTACTCATTTCTAGACTTTTTAGCAGATGGAGCTAGAAAATATGCTCATTTCTCAAAGTCATAAATTTTAGGAGCTCATATCAATACTTCCAATTCAAGTTCAGGATTATAGGGATTTTGTTTAAATTCTTCAATCCTATATCTCCTTTTCCCCAAAGTTGAGAATCATGGTTTTTAAAGACACTGGGGATTATCACATAATTATGCATTTTTTCTGTCACACAACACACACACACATACATACATCAGAAAAACTAGCAACATTTCCATCAACAATATGATTCCTGAAAAGAGTTGAAGTGGATTTTGTTTTTGCCCTTGTAGTTCCATTTGTCTCAAAGATACATCCTCCCAGGGGCCTGAAGTCAAGCTGAAGTTTTCAAGTCCCGTGAAATAGTTCCTCTCCCTGTGGTTACGTAAACTGGCATTGACACTTAGGATCGTTTGTTTCCTTTCCTTTTCCAGGTTTACTTTTTTTTTAACATGTAATTTTATAAAACATTTACATGGTTTGAAAGCCAAGTCTACAAAACCAAATATGCTTACAGTAGTTTGGTTTCTATTTTATATCTTTTTCAACGCTATGTCTTCCTATGTCTTATAGGTAATCATTTGTTTTTAAATTTCATATTTATTCTTCTATTATTTACTTTAAAAGTTACTATAGGACTTCCCTGGTGGTACAGTGGATGGGAATCCACCTGCCAATCCAGGGAATACAGGTTTGATCCCTGGTCCGGAAAGATTTCACATGCCACGGATCAACTAAGCCCGTGTGGCACAACTACTGAGCCTGTGCTCTGCAAACAGAAAAGCCACCGCAATGACAAATCTGTGCACTGCAATGAAAAGTAGCCTTGGCTCACTGCAGCTAGAGAAAGGCTAAGCAAAGCAACGAATACTCAGCACAGCCAAAAAAAAAAACCATTTACATGTACACATACACTCATGCTCAGTGCTTAGTTGCGTCAGTCATGTCCAACTCTTTGTGACTCTATGGACTGTAGCCTGCCAGGCTGCTCTGTCCATGGGACTTTCCAGGCAAAAATACTGGAATGGGTTGTCATGCCCTGCTCCAGGTGATCTTCCCGACCCAGGGATCGCCCCGGGTCTCTTAAGTCTCCTGTGCTGGCAGGCGGGTTCTTTACCACTGAGCCACGGGGGAGGCCCACACACACACTCACACAGATACATATTTCCATTTCTTAGACATACAGGTGACCCTTGAACAACTAGGCGGTTAAGAGGGCCCACCCTCCTTCCAGTGGAAAATCTGCATATAACTTCATAGTCAGCCCTCAGAGTCCTTCCTTGTAAGGAGATTCAACTAATCTCCTTATGAGGGATTGTGTAGTTCATGGGTGTGTAAGTGGACCCTCGCAGTACAAACCTGTATTGTTCAAGGATATATATACAATTTTCTCTACTCTGCTTTTTTTGCTTATTATATCTTGGAGATCACTCCCTAGTGGAATATGGAGATATTTCTAATTCTTTTTTTTTTTTTTTTTAGGCTGTTTGAAGTTACTCAATCAGTCCCTCAATGATGGATATTTGACTTGTTTTATCTTTGTTGGTAAAAATAATAGGCTTTTTACTCCTCTTCCTTCCTCCCTCCCTCCCTTTTCTTTCTCTCTATATTTTCAACAGTTTATCTTTGAAATAGGCTCCTAAAAATGGAATTTCTGAATATAGAGTAGTTAAGAAAAAAGTTTTTAACAATCTCAAACTCTTAAAAAAACTTCAAATAGAGTACAAAGAACATTTATTTCCTGCACCATTTGAGAGTAAGTTGCTGGCATGGTGCCCTATCACTACTGAATACTTTTGTGTGTATTTCCTATAAACAAAAGGGTTTGCCTCCATAACCACAGTACAACTATCAAAATCATGAAGTTAACGTTGGTCCAATACTCCTATCTCATCCTTGGATTCCATTAAATCTTTGCCAATAATCATCTTTAAAGCAAACGGATTCAGTTCAGAATCGTGTGTGATATGTTGGTGTAACATTTCTCTAGTCTCTTGTTTTGGAACTGTTCTTTCTTTCCTAAGTTTTCATGACCTCAATCTGTTTGATGATAACAAGACAGTTTTGTTGTATGTTTTTCAGTTTGGGTTCATAGTACTATTAGCTTTTTTTTTTTTTTTTTTTTTTAGTATGTTAATGTTGATCATGTTCTCTTTAATTGGTGTCAGGACCTTGGGGGAGAGGGTGAAGCAGGAGGAAGGGAAAGAAATATCTCTAGAAGAAAGGAGGCCCATCCCCCTCCGCAAATGTGTTTATCTCACTGTACACAAAGGATCAGGGCCTTTTTTTATGGAGGGTGCGGGTAGGGGAGAGGAAGCAGATTCCCCAGGAAGCTCTGCCAGATAAGAAATCTGTCTCTGTAAACTCATCTGCTTCTGTGTTTTTGTGTCTTCCTCCTTAGCTTCCTCCTTAGTCCCAGTAAAATTGTTTGTAGAGGGGAAAATCCCGACTTTGTTTCAGCTGAGCTAAGGGGAAAGGAATCGGTCAGGAGAGCTGGTCAAGAAGGAGGGGCCTGCTGGGCATCGCGTATCCCCAGTCTGCCTTTCTTAGGAGTCAGACTTGGCAATTGGCCCTTCCACAAAGACGAAAAGAAATCCCATGTGAGATGCGGCTGTATGAGATTGGAACTGACATATATACACTACGTAGGAGATGTGGGTTCAATCTTCTGGAGAAGGAAATGGCAACCCACTCTAGTATTCTTGCCTGAGAAATTCCATAGACAGAGGAGGCTGGTGGTCTACTGTCCATGGGGTCACATAGAGCTGGACACAACTTAGCAACTAAACAATAAGAACAGCACCCATGTATAAACTAGGTAACTAATGAGAACCTACTTATAGCCCAAGGGACTCCACTCAATGTTCTGCGGTGACCTAAATGGGAAGGAAATGCAAAAAAGAGGGGATGTATATCTATGGCTGATTCACTTTGCTGTACAGCAGAAAATAACATTGTAAAGCAACTATACTCTAATAAAAAAGAATTTTTTTTTAAAGGTAGCTGTATGTAGCAAGCACTTGATGGGTAGCTACTATGCAGACAGTTAAGAGCTCCTCCTTTCCCGTCCTGAGCTCTGTTCATACACCTGCTGTAGGCCCTAACACCCTAGTGAAACTGTCTTTTTTTATAGGACTGGGGGTGCCTGCTAGATGGAGGCCAGAACTCTTCTCAGAGTTCAGCAAGGGGAATGGCATCACATACATCTCTCGAAGCTACTTAACTCATTAGTATCCACACTGAGGAGGGCTTTAGTCCCACAGCAGGAATCTTCTCCAGAAAGAAGCTGGGTATGAGAGACTTATTAATAAGGGCACACATTAATATGGGGGGAAAAATGAGAACAGGGGTGTATTCACAAGAAGGACCTGGGGATCATCTACCTGATGATCCTTTTAGGTCGATCAGCCAGAGTAATTTCATTGAAACTGAACTTGGGGAGAGAGGAAGAGAAGGGAAAACAGGAAGTTAAGGAGTGTGTGATTCCACTGGGGGGCGGGACAGGTTCCATCTCTGCTCCAGGAACTAGGATCCTGCATGCCACATGGTGGCAAAAATAATAATAATAAATACATAAAATAATCTTGAAACACATCAGAAACAACTCAATTTTTAAAAGTGTGTGATTAGTTCCTTTTCAAATCCAAGATGCAGATGGCTTCAGAGGGGCCCAGTTTAACCAGTGTTCCCAGAAGCCCACACAGCCCAAATCCAGCCAGGCTCAGCCCTGGGACTCTAAATCCTGAGCCCACCTGAGAGTTTAGTAAAGCAGGGAGCAATTCATATTAATTGAATTTGTAAAGCCACATTTTCTTCTCAGGCCAAAAAAAAAAAAGAAAGAAAGAAGGTAAGACCATACACTCTTAGTTGAATACAAGTGTTTGCACTGTTTGCAAAAGATACAACAGATGTAAATTCCCCTAAGGAAGGATGGTGACAGTTTGAGGGATGGTGTCTATGTGTGTATTTAATTGGGTAAAGTCCCTAAATAGAGTGAGTGCTTTTTTTTAATCTGATAAGAACTCCAATCCACTCAGCAAGGAAAAGCCAAAGTATACCTTCAAACAATGTCTTTGAGATAACCTCGAAGTCTTGTAAGTCAATATTTGCTTACAGGAGTTCTATGTACATTCCAAACACTTCATATTTGGATTTTTTTAAATTCCTTGTTTTTGATGGGCATCACTTGGACATCACCACTCATAAGAAGGTCCTTATTCCTCTACCCCCTCATCCCCATCCTTTTGACTTTTTTTTGGATGAAGCATTGTTTTTTATCCTTCTAATGATTGGTATTTGGCTATAGTTGGAGCTCTCTTGATAAAAGGGGTTTTTGGCATTTAAAAAATTGTGTATCATTTTATGAATTGGGGAGAGACAGCATAATTTGACATTAGATAGAAAAGACTTTGTTAAAACACTTGGAATTTAAAAGCTCTGCTTGCCTTGTAATGAGTCCTTTGAAAGATAATCTGTTTGGAGCCCTATGGGGTTTCTAAGGAAACATGCAGCTTTGAGGGGAAACATTCTCTCTCCCCCCTGGTCCCACAAGTGCACATTTCTCAACCTGACATTCTAGCTGGATCACTCTGCTTCCTGATTCAGTAATTAGATATTTTGGTGAAGAAAATTTTAAAGCATAATCATGCTATAGTGGGAAGGTGGGATTTCTTTGGGGACACGTTTTCCTCAAAAACCAGGCATTACATTTTGGCCTCTCACAAGATGCCCAGCCCATTACTATGAAAGAGCCTACAGTCTCTGCCCTTGGAGAGGTTACCATTCAGAAGGGAGGAGAGGCTGCCAGCCAAATAATTTACACGTGTGGTAATTGCAATAAACTTTTATTAGTGTTGTCAGAACATTTGACACATTTATTGCATTAACTGAGCCCACTGCCTGGGGGACACAAAGGCAATTACTAAAATATATCAAGGCTTCCCTGGTGGTTCAGATGGTAAATAATCTGCCTGCAATGCAGGAGACCCGAGTTTGATCCCTGGGTCAGGAATATCCCCTGGAGAAGAAAATGGCACTTCACTCTGGTATTCTTGCCTGGAGAATCCCTTGGATAGAGGAGCCTAGTGGGCTACAGTCCATGGGGTCACAGAGTTGGACACAATTGAGCAGCTAACACACACACACACACTGTATCAAACCTGTGTTATATATTACAATCACACCATTGCTCATTTTTTAAAATCTCACCAAAAGAGGAAAAAATTACTGCCAACTATAATATAAATGCATCCTGATTTCAGAGACACTAAAAAATTGAAGATCTGCATCTTCAGCGAGATGCAGAAACTCCATCCAGATTCACCTGGAATACAAGTAGGAAAATAATCACAAAGCAAGGTAAGAAGTGAGCTTCCCAGGTGGCTCAGTGGATAAAGAATCTGCCTGTCAGTGCAGGAGATATAGGAGACACGGGTTCAGTCCCTGGGGCAGGAAGATCCCCTAGAGGAGAGCATAGCAACCCACTCCAGTACTCTTGCCTGGAGAATCCCATGGACAGGCTACAGTCTACTGGGTGGCAAAGAGTTGAACATGACTGAAGGTAAGAAGGCACAAGGTAAGAAGCACCATTAGGGAGGTCCCGAAAAGTACTAAGTTGGTCCAGAACCAGGAGCACTTGATGCTAAGAGATAAGGTAGGTAGGCTTTCCAGAGGACGTGACATTTGAGCAAGGTATTAATGAATGAATAAGGATTTGCACATAGAGAAGACAGGGCATTTGGGGCTGAGGAAATTGTATGCACAAAGGTGAGGAGGAAATGACAATCACATTCTGGGCTTCAGATATATGTCCCAACTTAAGGCTCCCAACACAATGTTAAGTTGTATTTCTTCTCTCTTATAGAGGACACAAACACAGATTTAGTAATTTGTCCAAGATCTCTCAGCTGGTAATCAAGAAATACTAACTACTGCTATTATTTCAGTCCAATCGTGTGGGTTATTGTTCTAAAGCTGTGCTATTCAATATGGTAGCCTCTAGCCATGTGTGACCATTGAGCTCTGTATAGTCACTTGAAATGTCAAAACTGTGTCTATTTCAAGTTGCATGTGCTGTAAGAAAAACTATACCCTGGATTTTAAAGACACAGTACCCAGGAGTTCCCTAGTGGTCTAATGGTTAGGATTCGGTGCTTTCATTGTCTTGGCCCTGCTTCAGTCCCTGTTCGGGGTACAGAGATGTCTCAAGCTGCATGACTTGACAAAAAATAAATAAATAAAGACTTAGCACCCCCCAAAATGTAAGATATATCCATAATCATTTTTAGATTCAGTTCAGTTCAGTTCAGTTTCTCAGTTGTGTCCGACTCTGCAACCCAATGAATCACAGCATGCCAGGCCTCCCTGTCCATCACCAACTCCTAGAGTTCACTCAGACTCCTGTCCATCGAGTCAGTGATGCCATCCAGCCATCTCATCCTCTGTCGTCCCCTTCTCCTCCTGCCCCCAATCCCTCCCAGCATCAGAGTCTTTTCCAGTGAGTCAACTCTTCACATGAGGTGGCCAAAGTACTGGAGTTTCAGCTTTAGCATCATTCCTTCCAAAGAAATCCCAGGGCTGATCTCCTTCAGAATGGACTGGTTGGATCTCCTAACAGTCCAAGGGACTCTCAAGAGTCTTCTCCAACACCACAGTTCGATTAATCACAAGTTAAAAGTGACAATATTTGGGGTGTACTTGATTAAATAAAATATGGTCTTAATTTTTTTAACTTTTTTATAATCGAGAAAATATTTTAATTTTTATATAATTTTTATTATAATCACATTATATTTCTGTTGGCCAACACTGTTCTAGGGTGGTCTGCTGAGAGGGAGAGGGGTGTGGGGAATTGTGTCCAGGGCAGAAGAATACAGATCTACTGCCCAGGCGTGCTGCTCCCTGCCAGGAATCCCTGTCTGCTGGCTTTGCCTCACACATTGGCGCGTCGCTACTTAAGCAGTTTGCCCCAGGCTCCACATCTGCTGGTGACAGAGCTGGGTTGAAACTAGGCAGCCTAACCCCTGAGTCTGCCTTTGAGTTCCAGAAATGTGAATGATTTAGGTGTAGGTGACAGTGGTGCAAGGGGGAGGGCTTAGGGCCTTCATCTGTTACCTGCTGCAGGAAACAGGTACGTGTGCATTCCCAGAAGACCTCTGAGGAGTGAGTGGAATTTTGGGCACCAGTGGCAAGGCCTGGAGGAAAATAACTTCCATCCTGTACCAGGGTCCTGTGAGGGCCAGGCACTCCAGGTGCGATGCTGGAGGACAACCAGGGTCTGGCCTATATTAGTGAGCTTCTGTCTAAGTTTAGGTCCTGAATCAGGATCCAAGCCACTCCATATCCTGACCCCTGTTTCCTAACATCATTGCTCTGGCATCTGCCCAACCCTCTACCTGCCATACATCCAGCTCCCTCTAGACCTCACACACTGCTGTGTGGCCTCACCTTTCGTTAATACTTTCCTTCAGCTGGTGGGCACTTTCCTGTCTTGCCTCAGAGGCCAACTCCTCCTTCAAGACCCAGCTTAAACATCACCTTTACTATAACCTCCCCTGACTCTGATGGAAAAGACCCTGAAGCTGGGAAAGATTGAGAGCAAAAGGAGAAGGGGGAGACAGAGGATGAGATGGCTGGATGGCATCACAAAGTCAGTGGACATGAATTTGAGCAAACTCTGGGAGATAGTGAAGGACAGGGAAGCCTGGAGTGCTGCAGCCCCTGAAATTGCAAAGAGTTGGACATGACTTAGAAACTGAACAGCAACAACCCCTGACTCACCTGGGATGAAAAGTATCATTATCAGTTATCTGTTCCATACTGCAGCTGTTTGTCTATCCATGGTGCCTGCTTGATGACATGCCCCACCTGGGCAATGGCAACATCCTACTGGTCCTGGCTGCCCCAGCAGCACCAATGTGGGCACACACCAGATGCTCCATGTCTGCTTTGGAATGGAATCAAATTGAATCACGTTTAACCAACTGAAGGAAAATGGCAACAGCTCCTTCACAATGGAATTTCCCTTTGCAAATCCTTAGGAAGGCTAGAGGCTCCTGCTCTTTGCCTGCCTGTTAAAATGCAGGATTGAAAGAGAGAACAGGTAGCAGTTGTTATTGTTTAACTTCTGAAATGGTTGTTACAGAACCAAACTATGCAAGAAAAAACCCATGATAACTCACCCGTGTGACTCAGCAACAAGGCACATTCCAGGGGAAACACAGTCAGTTTAGCTTACAGGCTTTTAATCTGTGAAACTCAGTCCCTCTCCCTCACAGAGCTCTCAGGCTCTGAGGTCTCAGTGCTCAAGGGACAGTGGGGGGCCTGGTCTGTGACACCAGAAGGCTTCTAGGCTTGATCTTTCTCTTGACTCGTTTGCTTCTCACAGCAGCTTCATGGAATGTAGAATGTTTGGGGATATTTTCATTCATCTGAAAGTTTGAATTCATAAATTAATAAGTTGTGACAACTTCTTCCACCTCCATATGGTTTGATGTTTTCCTTTCAGACCCGCTACTGATGGTTATTGTGTTGTGGATCGTGCCTCTTGAGTCAGTACCTGCCTCCATGACTGCAGACAGATGCTGACAGCTGCAATTAGGTGCCCAGTGATATCTTTAAGATGGATATAGGGCCTGGAGAACAAGCCACAGGCCCAGAAAAGAAGCCCCATCCATGTCAGAATCAAGAGTCATCATGCTACTGTATCTGTGAAGGAGTGGTCCTCCCACCAAAATAAAACTCTTATTCTAAGAAGAAAAAATTTGACCAAGCATAATGCTATTCTACCCTGGGAGCCTGTCCCATCCATTACCTGGATTTTGCATAAAAATTTCAATTGTTTTCTTATAATGTCCAGTGAAGATTCAGCATCTTGAAAGCCAGACAACTTAACTAGACGATCTCTTGGTTTTCTTTCTGGTTGTAAATGGGTGTTGTAAACATAGCAGTATGTACAATTTAGAGGAGGAAGTCTGCCTTCTTCTCAAAGCAGGGAACTTGCCTATGCCATCAGTATGTGAAGGGCCATGCCGTGGAAGGATCTGCTGAGACTTAGTTCCTATGGTAGTGTGCTGTTCTTTTCCTCCTACTCCATCTCTCTCTTTTGCTTCTCCTTTCTACCAAGAAAGAAACCAGAAAGTCTGGGAGAGTGCCTGTCCTAAGGCACTGCAGTAGCTCGTTCTGAGGGCAATAGGGCTCCATAGAGGCCATCGGCATGCCCAAACATAAGTGATGGATAATTTCCTTCTTTCTGGAAACGAGGACCTTTTGTGTTTCAAGGGTTGAAAAGGAAAAGTTGCCAGACCTACAGTGACCTGGTCCCTGGAGATGGAAAGTTGATGGAAGTTTGGGGTCTGCAGAGTTGGACAGCCTGATAAAATCTGAGGTAGTCCTCTTAGGTGACTAGATCTTTGGGGAAAAGATCTCCTAAAGGACTGAAAATTAGCACTAAGTGCTACAATTCTGGGAACCTAAGCAAGGGACAGTCTCATGGGCTAAGCATTAGGTCTCAAAGTTCTCTTTCCCACACGGACCTTCAGCAGCCTTTGCAGAGTCCTGCATAATATCATCTGAAGGCTCACGTGGGGCATCTTCCATAGCCATGTGGCAGTGATCAGTAACATTTCTCCCACTGGCCTGCAGAAGTCAGGCTGACCCCTATTTAATCCAAAAAGAGTCTTTGAGACTGTGGACAAGTCATAGTGTTGGAGACAGCCCCATGACAGAGATGCTGGGCTTTCACTAACCCCACAATCTATTAAACCATGGAAAATTAAGCCACTTGTTTTGTGTGAAAAAAAACTAAATATGACAATATTCTCCCCTGGATTTGTGAAGCAGTCCTACTGGTTATTGAATCCAGGATATGTGTGTCTATGAACAATTTGAAGACTGAGTTTTCACCATCAGCCCCAAATCAAAAGCTTATGAAAGTGCTGACCCCAATTTGCTGCCCTGATAATTCTGAGATTCACTGTCAGTTCATATCCAACTCTTTGTGACCCCAGGGACTGCAGCATGCCAGGCTTCCCTGTCCATCACCAAATCCTAGAGCTTGCTCAAACTCATGTTCAAGTCAGTGATGCCATCCAACCATCTCATCCTCTGTTGTCCCCTTCTCCTCCTGCTCCCAATCCCTCCTAGCATCAGAGTCTTTTCCAATGAGTCAGTTCTTTACATCAGGTGACCAAAGTATTAGAGCTTCAGCTTCAGCATCAGTCCTTCCAATGAATATTAAGGACTGATTTCCTTTAGGATTGACTGGTTTGATCTTGCAGTCCAAGGGACTGCAATCTTGATTCCAGTTTGTACTTCATCCAGCCTGGTATTTCACATGATGTACTCTGCATAGAAGTTGAATAAGTAGGGTGATAATAAACAGCACTGATGTACTCCTTTCAAAGTTTGGAACCAGTCTGTTGGGCTATGTCCAGTTCCAGCTGTTTCTCTCTTGACCTGCATTCATTGAGTCAAAAACAAACACCAGAAGCTGCTTGATGTATATTTTGTGTTTATAATGAGAAGGGGAAATGATCACTCTTGGGGAATATGGTGCTAAGCCACACAAGAGCCTAAACTTTGAGACAAGGTTTGCCCACAGTCATTCTGCATTTAATAAATGTCCATAATACCTACTCCTTGCCATTCACTGTGCTAGCTACTTGAGAATAAAATGATATAGTACATGTCGTCCTTGCACTCTGATATAGAGATGGAGAAATACATTAGTGAAATCATTGCTCAAAAAAGTAAATAGTTGTAGTTAGCACTAGAGGACTACTTATTTATTTTCAGTTTGATTAACTTTCAGCTAAGAGGATAGATGAGATTACGTATTGCCTTCAGAACCCCATGAACAGTATGAAAAGGCAAAATGATAGGATACTGAAAGAGGAACTCCCCAGGTCAGTAGGTGCCCAATATGCTACTGGAGATCAGTGGAGAATTAACTCCAGAAAGAATGAAGGGATGGAGCCAAAGCAAAAACAAAACCCAGCTGTGGATGTGACTGGTGATAGAAGCAAGGTCCGATGCTGTAAAGAGCAATATTGCATAGGAACCTGGAATGTCAGGTCCATGAATCAAGGCAAATTGGAAGTGGTCAAACAAGAGATGGCAAGAGTGAACGTCAACATTCTAGGAATCAGCAAACTAAAATGGACTGGAAGGGGTGAATTTAACTCAGATGACCATTATATCTACTACTGTGGGCAGGAATCCCTCAGAAGAAATGGAGTAGCCATCATAGTCAACAAAAGAGCCTGAAATGCAGTACTTGGATGCAATCTCAAAAACGACAGAATGATCTGTTTGTTTCCAAGGCAAACCATTCAATATCACGGTAATCCAGGTCTATGCCCCAACTAGTAACACTGAAGAAGCTAAGGTTGAACAATTCTATGAAGACCTACAAGACCTTTTATAACTAACACCCAAAAAAGATGTCCTTTTCATTATAGGGGACTGGAATGCAAAAGTAGGAAGTCAAGAAACACNAAAGTGGTCAAACAAGAGATGGCAAGAGTGAATGTGGACATTCTAGAAATCAGAGAACT
Organism: Neotragus moschatus; assembly: GCA_006410615.1. Lineage (NCBI taxonomy): Eukaryota > Metazoa > Chordata > Mammalia > Artiodactyla > Bovidae > Neotragus > Neotragus moschatus. The sequence goes on along the minus strand of SJYA01002623.1, from coordinate 8,107 downwards.
AAAATGGACTGGAATGGGTGAATTTAACTCAGATGACCATTACAAAACATCGGTGATCCATATTAAAGACAGAGAGAGTTGTAAATAATCACTTTTACCATATGGTTCACAAAAAGGAAGAGGGTACTTATCACAGTATAGAAAAACTAACAAAGGAAATGCCTGGATTCCTCAGCCCCCCAGAAGAGGCTTGCCTCTCCTCTTAATTCCTGAATATTCAGGAATCAGTAAGGAACAGAGACTTCCTGACAGATCCAAAATAGCACACAGGAAGCCTCCTGTTAAATGCTTCCTGACATTTAGCTAACCAGAAGACAGCTTGATTCTCTTATCTGCTATAGATTCATTCTGTTATGATACCAATGTCATGCAGCCTCTGGAACACTTCATTCTACATTCATAACAGAAAGAAAGTAAAAAAACAAATAATGGCATAGCATTATTTTGAAAATACTTTTGACCTTATGGAACCCCTGTAAAGATTTGAGAGTTGCCTAGGGTCTCTGAACTACATTGGAAGAACTGTTGCATTAAAGGATACACAAATCAGGGCGCACACATTCCAGTGAATATTGTTATACCATAGGAGGTAGATGTTGAGATATCCAGTCTTTCTTGTCTTGGCCTCTGGTACCTTTCTAACCTCAGGAGCCAGATCATTATCTCCTTATAAGGAAGTAACACCCTCTTGCTAATTGACAAGTCTCCAACATCTGTTACTCATATTCTTTCTACTGCTATTTATTGCTGCTGCACATGCACCCTATGCATAAGGATAAGAACTTTCCAGCTTCTGAAGCACAGAGGCTTGGAGGAATGGAGCAGGGGAAATATGCTAGCCACTGGTAGGAATCTGAGAGGCCAGCTTTTGGAGCATGACTAACCTTCACATGACTTGACCACATTTCTTTGGTTGCATCATGGAGGGAGAGTCAAGCTTCTTTCTCTTATAGCAAAGTGATTCATTTATACATGTGTGTGTGTGTTTCTTTTTTAATATTCTTTTCCACTATGGTTTATCTCAGGATATTGTATATAGTTCCCTGTGTTATGCAGTAGAAACTTGTTGTTTATCCATGTTGTTCCCTTCTTAATACAGGCTAGGCAGCAGGGAAGTTATCTCATTTATATTCCATATTTTTCATTACAAAAGGGAGACATTATCTTTCTTTTACTTTTAGTTTTCAATTAAAATTGATTTGATATACATATATATAACAAAAATATTCCTGCATGCTAAAGTCACTTCAGTCATGTCAGACTCTTTGTGACCCTATGGACTGTAGCTCCTCTCTCCATGGGATTCTCCAGGCAAGAGTACTGAAGTAGGTTGCCATGCCCTTCTCCAGGGGACCTTCCCAACCTAGGGACTGAACTTGCATCTCTTACCTCTTCTGCATTGTCAAGTGGATTCTTTACCACTAGCACCACCTGGGAAGCTCAAAGTATCTTTCCAACAAGCTAATTCATCCTATAGACTGCAACTTTGTATCCTTTAACCAACATCTCCCCATTTCCCCCACCTCTCTCTCCCTCCAAAAACTAAAAATAGAACCATATGATCCAACAATGTATCACTGTATATATATTCAAAAGAAATAAAATCAGTACCTCAAAGAGACATCTGCACACCCAGGTACATTGCAATATTATTCACAGTAGTCAAGAAATGGAAAAAGAAAAAAATACCCAAGTATTTGTTCAGAGATGAATGGATAAAGAAAAATGCAGTGTGATATACACAGGCACACACATGCACATGGATAATGGAATGTTATTTAGCTTTGAAAATGAAGGAAATCTTGCCATTTGCCACAACCTGCTCACAGTATGCTAAGTGAAAAAACCAGACACAGAAAGAAAAAAACTAATCTCATGAGCAGGTGAAATCTTAAAAAGTAAAACAGAAGTGCAGAGTAGAAGAGAGACATTCCGTAACTCCAAAATTGTAAGAGTAAACAAAACATACAACGGCAATTGGAACTGTTGACTTAAAAAAATGCACATCATGATTGAGAACTCATGTACACCTGAGATGGGAAAAAAAAAAATTAACAAATGTAAAAAAAAAAAAAAAGCACAACTTGAGAGTTAAGTTTTCTTGGGGGCAAAATGAGGACTGCAGTCCAGGAGACAGCACCTCAGAGAGCTCTGAGAAACTTTTCCACAGAGCTAGAGGGGAAAGGTCGGTATATATGTGATTTTGGTGAAGGGGGAATAGATGCAATAAAGTAAATATTTCCCCAGAAGTTTTCTCCTGATCTTGTGAAGCTTTGCTAGTGATGAGAAACAGTAGTCACCTTGAAGGATCTTAGTGCCTTTCTAGATATGGGAGATAACAAGAATTGGGCTCATAAAATTGGCTCCTAAAAATATCCAACTATCTGAAGACCTGCTCTGCTAGTTTTTGTCTGAGCAGAGTGCCTCATTTTTGCTTTGCACCCTGAGCTGCTTTCAGGGGTTGTTGAAGGTCAGCGCTGCAGCAAACAGCACACAATTTAATCCTCATAGAGGTACCTATGAGGTACCTACCTCATAGAGGTAGATAGGTAGATGCCCACGGTAAGTGCCAATTTGTAGTTGACAGAACAAAGCACACCAAATACAAAATGGTGGTGCTTTGAGACTGAGGGTGGAAAGCATACCAGAGGGACTTTAACTTCAGTTATTTTTCTTTTATTAAAAAAATTCAAAGCAAACATTACTAACTTAATACTTGCTAATTGCAGGAGGTAGGTATTTTGGTGCTTAAAGGCAAATATAAACAGTAAGAGACTTAATTCTCCCTCTTAAAAATGAGAGAAGAGGGACTTTTCTGGTTGCCTAGTGGTTAGGATCTGGGCTTTTACCACCATGGCCTGGGTTCAACACCTGCACTGGGAACTGAGATCCCACAGGGCAAGACCAAAAAAAAAAAAAAAAAAAAAGTGAGGGAAGAAACTCTTCTCTTTTCTTAGAGCATTTCCTTTAGAAAACTTGTAAGTGTAAATTCTTTCTCTGCCTCTTTGAGATATATAAATCTTTTAGAAAGACTTTTTACCATTTTGTAACCCGGGGACATTTTCTCAAGGAGCTGGGGAGCCATCTCTTTGAAGTGTAAATATCAAGGGAGAGAGTGCCTTTGTCTAGCAGTTGAGATTTAGGAGCCTACCTTTGGTGGGTGCACCTAGCTCCAAACTGCAAAAGTAGATCCTCTCAGAAAGACATGATAAGTCCATTTTTCTTCATATAAAGTCAGTTAACACAGATGGCTACTACAATTTCCAGGTGAACTTAGAATGTGTGCCAAATTGTGTTCTCTTTCTTGAGGGCTAGTTATTGTTTCTCTTCAGAACATGTGTTTGATGGGTTGTATCTGTCGGGCTATATAAAAGGGTGAGATTTTTTTCTATCTTTGCAATCTCTTAGGACACCAACCTCGGCTTCCCAGGTGGTGCTAGTGGTAAAGAACCTGAGTGCAATGCAGGAGACATAATAGGCATGGGTTCGATCCCTGGGTAGGGAAGATCCCCTGGAGGAGGGCATGGCAACCCACTCCAGTATTCTTGCTTGGAGAATCCCATGGACAGAGGAGCCTGGCAGGCTACAGCCTATAGGATCACAAAGAGTCGGACTGAAGCAGTAGCAGCAGCAACAGGACTCTGCCTGTGATACACATTACATTCTAGTTTAATACTTACTCAATTAAAAAAAAAACTGATTTCTTTTTCTACTACCTTCATGGAGAGGTTTGAGAACTAGAATATTTCTTGCCATATAAGTAAACAAGGATGTCACAGTCATCAGTGATTGCAGCCTTCCAATGTGAGCCAGTGAGCCCTGAGGGAACTCAAGAAGGAGAATACTTGCCATCTAGCAGCCTTCAGACTATAGCCAATCCCTATGGTGAGCCCTGAGGAAAGGAGGCTCAGGATGTGAAAAACACAGGAAACTGGCCCCAGATAGTTGAGGTGCATATCAAAGAAATGATTTCAGTGAGCCCAGACTCTTTCATCTTCCCATACAAAGAAAAGAGCTAAATTCCTTAATTTGAGATGTCTGATTTTCTTTAATTAACAATGATCTTTTGATGTTCAGACTATCTGCTTTTTGTTGTGAAACTTCTATATTACCTGGCTCCTTCCTTTGCCTCCTCAGAGCATGTGTTCTCAGCGTTATTCAAGATACTGTCTTCTGGGCTTGAAGTCTTAAAAATTCCCACCAAATGAAACATAATTCTCAACTTTGGGGCTGGAGATTTTAAGTCAGTAGATTTCTTTTAACTCAATAGGTTTCTTTTAAGTCAATAGATTCCTTGGGCTGGAGAAAGATTTTGTTTCTAATATTTCCCCTGGACACCCTAATAAGGAAGAAAAAAAGATATATTCATGAATGACTACTAAAAAAGTTGTCTACTTTCCTATATTGCTCTTTCCTAAAGCAAAATTTATTTTATTTAGTAACTAAGTTATTTTTCCTCATGCAGTTAATTTATGAAAGTAGTATTTGCCTTTAAAAGTCTAAAAAACTGCATTAAGTCCTTAGTATTAAATACATTTTCAAGATTAAGAGGCTTTAGAGGAAGAGTTTTTTTCTCTCTTGAAAATGTTTTCTAGTACCTGTCAACTAAAAAAAAAAAAAAATCACAATGTAAATGTTGAGAATTATGTTTTATGTGGGGAATTACTGAAGATTTAAGCCTTAGGTAGCTCTGAGAGACTGTTTTAGAGAGGCAAGAGAGGAACAAGGATACATAGACATTTTTGAAAAAAACAAACAAAAGACAAAAACAAAAGCATGTAAGTAGTTGACCATTAAAAGAAAACTGCCACTTAAAGACAAGGTCTTCCCAGGCGACACAGTGGTAAAAAATCTGCCTGGCAGTTCAGGAGATGCAAGAGACATGAGTTCAATCCTTGGGTCAGGAAGATCCCCTAGAGTGGGAAATGACAACCTGCTTCCGTATTCTTGCCTGGAAAATTCCATGGACAGAGGAGCCTGGCAGGCTACAGGAGAGTCAAACATGACTGAGCATACACCCACACAATTAAAAAAAAAAAAAAAACTGGATATCTGAAGTTAATTTAGTACTTTTCTGTGTATGAGAAGATGAAGGAGTCGGGCCCTAATGAAATTATTCCTTTGACATGCACCTTATCTAGGGCCAGTATCCTGTTTTTCTCAGTCCTGAATTCCTCAGCAAGTACTGTCAGGAGGTGGATGGCTGCAGGGGCTGATGGTTTGGTGATTACAATGTCCTTTGTTTACTGATAAGGTAGATGCCATTCTTTGTCCACAAATCCACTGCAATTTCTTCTTTGATTCAAGATTTATTTGTCTTATTTGCTTATTTTTTATTGAAGCTTACAGTTGATTTATGATACTATGTTAGTTTCAGGTTTATAACAAAGTAATTCAATGTTTGTATAGATTATAGTCCATACAAAGTTTTATAAAATATTGTAAAATATGTCTTGTGTGCTGTACATTACATCCTTGTAACTTATGTATTTCACAACTAGTACTTTCTAGCTTTTGACCCACTTCACCTATTTTGTCCCTCTTCTCAACCTCTCCCCTCTGATAACCACTAGTTTGTTGTCTGTACTTATGAGCCTGTATTTGTTTCTAGAAGAGTGTTAAATCTAAAACAGCACAGTGAAATCCAAGAAGATTTCTTATTTTAATACAGTATATGTTTTAAAAATATAATATAATTTTTCCTAACTTTACTGAGAAATCCTCATCCATCAGAGGGCAGACAGAATGAAAACCTCAGTCAGAGAAAACTAACCAAAATGATCACATGGATCACAGCCTTCTCTAATTCAAGGAAACTATGAACCGTGGCATGTAGGGCCACCCAAGACTGACAGGTCTTGGGGGAGAGTTATGATAAAACTCCAGTGGTCCACGGAGAAGGAAATGGCAAACTACTTCAGCATTCTTGCCTTGAGAACTTCATGAACAGTATGAAAAGGAAAAAAGATATGAGACTGAAAGATGAACTCCCAAGGTTGGTAGGTGACCAATATGCTACTGGAGAAGAGCAGAGAAACAGCTCCAGAAGGAATGAAGAGGCTGAGCCAACACAGAAACAACACCCAGTGGTGGATGTGTCTGGTGGTGAAAGTAAAGTCTGTTGCTGTAAAGAACAATATTGCGTAGGAACCTGGAATGTTAGGTCCATGAATCAAGGTAAAATTGCAAGTGGACAAACAGGAGATAGCCAGAGTGAACATTGGCATGTGAGGAATCAGTGAACTAAAATGGACTGGAATGAGTGAATTTAATTCAGATAACCATTTATCTACTACCGCAGGCAAGAATTCCTTAGAAGAAATGGAGTAGCCCTCATAGTGAAAAAGGAGTCTGAAATGCAGTACTTGGGAGCAATCTCAAAAACAAGGAATGATCTCTATTCATTTCCAAGGAAAACCATACAATACTACAGTAATCCAAGTCTATGCCCCAACCATTAATGCCAAAGAAGCTGAAGGTGAAGACATACAAGACTTTCTAGAACAAACCAAAAAAGATGTTCTTTTCATCAGAGGGGACTGGAATACAAAAATAGGAAGTCAAGATATACCTGGAGTAACAGGCAAGTTTGGCCTTGGAATACAAAATGAAGCAGGGCAAAGGCTAACAGAGTTTTGCCAAGAGAACGCACTGATCATAGCAAATACCCTCTCCCAACAAGACAAGAGACAACTCTAGGACGGTCTCAAGACAGTGGAGGAATAGGACGGGGAGACCCCTTTCTCCTCTACAAATTCATCAAAAGATCATTTAAATGCTGAGCAACTTCCACAAAACAACTTCTGAACACTGGTGGAGGACACCAGGCACCCAGAAAGTCAGCCCATTTTCTTCAAAAGGAGGTAGGACAAAATATAAGACAAAAAAGAGAGACAAAAGAGTTAGGGACAGAGACCCATCCTGGGGAGGTGGTCGTAAAGTAGTTTCCAAACACCAGGAAACTCTCTCACCTGAGGAGAATTTTAGAATCTCAGAGGGCAACATAACTGGGAGAAAACACACACACACACACACATAATACGCTCCTAACCACAACTCCCAGCAGAGAAGTAGCCCAGATGCTCACGTCCACCACCAGCAAGTAGGGGCTGAACAGGGAGGTGTGGGTTGTATGCTTAGGGTAAGGACCAGGCCTGAATGCCTTGAGAACAATCTGAGGGAGCTAACTTAAGATAGAAACCCAAACTGAGGGATAGCCAGAGAGAGAAAAAAGAGAGAGAACTTTCCCGTGAAAAGCTGTAACCTAAGGCACAGCCTGGCCTGATCACAGAACAAGGGACTGAGAGAATACCAAAGGAGAGCTAGCTGGCTGTGGACTGGTTCATTCCCTTGCTGGAGGCAGAGAGGCAGATGGGTGACAGCCAGAGCCAGAAGGCAAGGGGCAGTCTTGGGCTCAGAGACAGCATCCTCCACCAAACTGTGAGCAGGCTTCCAGTTGCTGACCAAGTCTTCATGGGATCCTGGATGGTTGATATCTATCAGGAAGGTTGCAGCCAGAGATCAGCTCCCCAGAGGAGACACACAGCACACCTGAGAGCACTCTCACAGTGCACCTAGGAAACCAAGCAGCTGGGAATGGGGAGGTGATTAAGTCACACAGACCACCTGGGATAGTGCATTCACCAAGCACCTGGTTGCCTGAACTGCTTGGACCTGGGAAGGGAGAAAATCCAGGATCTGCCTTAGACAGTTCCCCTGCAGAGCAACATGGAGCCTGAGCAGTGTAGACTGAGACAGCACATGCACCGAAGGTGGGGAAAAACCCAATGTGGTCTATACACTGCAAGCACTCCCGACACACACCAGCGATATTTGTTTGCAGTCTTTCTTTCTACCCACAGCACAACTGAACAAGTGAGCCTAAATAAGTGACCACCTTTGCCCCCTTGTGTCTGCGTAGAAATTAGACACTGAAGACTTGCAAACAGAGGAAGCCAAAATAAACAAAAAAGAGGGAACTGCTCTGGAAGTGACAGGTGCAAAGGATTAAAACCCTGTAGTTAACATTGACTACCAACTCCATGGAAAAGAAATGCAAAAAAGCAAAATGGCTGTCTGGGGAAGCCTTACAAATAGCTGTGAAAAG
>SJYA01002622.1:117828-171174 GCA_006410615.1 Neotragus moschatus | reverse complement strand
TGTCTATTCAAGTTCTTTGCCCACTTATTAATTGAATTTTTTAATATTGAGTTCCTTATATATTTTGCAAATTAACCCCCTATGAGATATATGATTTGCAAATATTTTTTCCCATTCCATAGGTTGCCTTTTTATTTTGTTGATTGTTTCTTTGCTGCACAGAAGCTTTTTAGTTTCATGTAGTTCCATTTGTTTATTTTTGCTTTTGTTGCTTGTGCCTTAGATGTCAGTTCCAAAACATTGCCAAGACCAGTGTTTAGGAGCTTTATTTTAGGTTTTCTTTTAGGAGTTTTACGATTTCAAATTTTAAATTTTATTCTTTATTTAAAATTAATTTTTGTGAGTGGTATAAGTTAAGGGTCCAGTTTCATTTTTTTTGCCTATGAATATCTAGTTTTCCCAATACCATTTATTGAAGAGATTGTGTTTTCCCCATTGAATATTCTTGACTCCTTCCCAAATATTAGTTTATGGTACATGCATGGGTTTATTTCTGGGCTTTTGATTCTGTTCTGTTGATCAATGAGTCTTTTTATGCCATTCCCATACTGTTTTGATTACTGTAGCTTTGTAGCATAGTTAGAAATCAGGAAGTATGATGCCTCTAGCTTTGTTCTTCTTTCTCAAGATTATTTTGGCTATTTGAGGTCTTTTATGGTTCCATACATACTTTTGAATTTTTTATGTTTCTATGAAAAATGCCACTGGAATTTTGATAAGGGTTGCATTGAATCTATAAAATGGCTATGGGTAGCAAGGACATTGTAGCAGTCTATGAGCATGGGATATCTTTACATTTATTTGTGTTTTCTTCAGTTTCCTTCATCACTGTCATAGTTTTCAGTGTATAGATCCTTCACCTCCTTGGTTAAATTTATTCCTAAGTATTTTATTTTTATGTTATTGTGAATGAGATTATTTCTTAATTTCTCAGTTTGTTGTTAGTGAAAATGCGACAGATTTTTGTTGATTGCTGTGTATCCTGAATCTTTACTGAATTTATTAGTTCTAACATTTTCTTTTAGGAATCTTTAGAGTTTTGTATACTTAAGATCATGTCATCTAGAAACAGGGATAATTTTACTTCTTTCTTTTCTGTTTGGTTACCTTTTCTTTTTTTAACCTGATTGCTTTGACTAAGATTTCTAGAAATATCTTGAATAGGAGTGGTGAGAATGGACACTCTTATCTTGTTGCCTGTTTTAACCTTTTTTTTTTTAACTTTAAACTTTTTATTTTGTTTTGGGGTATAGCCAGTTGATGATGTTGTGGTAGTTTCAGATGAATAGTGAAGGGACTCAGCCATATATATATATTTATCCATTCTCTCCCAAACCCCTTCCCATCCAGGCTTGCACATAACATTGAGCAGAGTTTCCTGTGCTATATACAATAGATCCTTGTTGGTTATCCGTGTTAGATATAGCAGTGTGTACCTGACCTTCCAGTGTACAATTCAGTGACATGAACTACAGTATAATCGTACAGCCATCATGATTCTCCATTTCGAGAACTTTTCATCACTCCAGACAAGAGCTCTTTCCCCATTAGTCAGTAAGTCACCATTCTCCATCCGTACCTATCCCAGCCTCGAGTAATCTCTATTCTACTTTCCTTTTGGATTGTTCTTTGCTAGTGTATAGAAACAGCAGATTTTTATGTCTTAATTTTGCACTCTGGAACTTTGCTGCATTAATTTATTAGCTCTGATAGTTTTTTGTGTAATCAATCAATCAATATCATGTCATCTGTGAACAGAGAATATTTTACTTCTTCCTTTCTAGTTTGGGTGCCTTTTATTTCTTTTTCTTACCTAATTGCACTTATTATAACTTTCAAGTTGGATAGAAGTGGTGAAATCAGGTATTTTTTGTCTTGTTTCCTTGTCTTAGAGGAAAAGTTTTGTTTTTCATCATTGAATATGACGTTAGCTATGAATTTTTCATATGTGGCCTTTATTATATTGAGGAGTTCCATCTATCAGTTTTTGGGTGTTTTTATTATGAAAGTGTTGAATTTTTCAAATGCTTTTTTTGCATCTGTTGAGAAGATCATGTATTTTTTTACCCCCATCATTCTATTAATCCAAATATACTCTTGCCTTTTTCCTCTCCTTTTTTCTCCAGTAGCCTTATAAATGTCTAACTTAGTCCGTGTTATAAATCAGGTTAATTGAAACTAAATGATGATGCAGGTGGTAGATTTGTTCTAGTCACTGAGTAACCAGATGTAGTTTTACTCCTACTAGCTAACTTGAGGTTTCTGATCATCTGCCACAATGAATTTTTGTACTCTCCATTTGAACTCTTAAGTTTTTTGTATATAAATTGACACCTAAATAAATTGACACCTAAAGTAGGAAATAAACAAAAAGTAAAGTACCTTTGTACTTAAGTTGCTTCTCTTTTAAATTAAACCATGCTGCTATGTTACAGGATTCCTATACCCAAAAGAAGTTGCTTCATGATCTAACAGTAGAAATTGGTCTTGGTAAAAATAGTGTTCCATATGAATACAGGATTCCAATATGGTGGAGTATAAATGTAATTTTTATGGTCTCACCTAGAGAAGCACCAGCCTGGTGGTTGGTGGAAGAGGAAAAGATCAGCGTTTAGAACCAGTGGAGGCATAACTTGACTTCACTGTTTTTAGCCAAATAGATACTTCTATTGTATGAGGTTTAAGGCAGAGAAAAGGAAAGTAACTTACTAAGTCAAGAAAAGTAGGGAAACATTAAGTTATTTAAGGAGAACAAAGAAAGCATTATTTATTCTTTAGACTATTGGAGTGAAGCCAAGAATGGACATTATAAAGTCAGATGCTCTTTAAGCATTTAAAACTGTAGCTTTTACTAAAATAGTGACCAGAATGGCACCACCTGTAATGAGAGGGGGGCAGAGTCTCAGGCCACAACAGGAAAAGATGCAGTCAAAGATTTTTTAAACATTACCTCTCAAGTTTCCAACAACTTGTCTTTCTGTGTTGGAAGAGCAAATCACAAACTTTTTTACTGAGACAAATTTAGCTTTAGAGCAGTAGAATCCGTTCATTCTTTATTATCTATCTTTGTATCAGGTCCCTTCCTATTCTTAAAATAACTCTTAAAAGTTTTTGAATTTCTTGTTCTGTTCTCATGTTTTAACTTTGTTTGGTATGTCAGTAAGTTTTTGATAGTCTTAAATTTTTATCTAAATGTGTAACTATTAAAATAGAACATAAATCCAAATTCTCCGTTTCATTTTCCTCTTAGGCATGAATCGTATAAAACCCAATACAGAGCAATGTTTGTAATGAATTGTTCTGTCAACAAGGAAGAAATTCTGAGATACAAACCCCCAGAGAACAGGAAGAAAAGGCGAGGCCACAAGAAGATGAGGTCTAACCAAGAAGGTGCTGCGGAGCGGGCAGAGACAGAGGTGGAAGAGATCTATCACCCAGTCACGTGCACCGAATGTGCCACTGAAGTGGCAGTCTATGACAAGGATGAAGTCTTTCATTTTTTCAACGTTTTAGCAAGCCATTCCTAAATAGCCAAGTTGGCATTTAATTGCCCAATACTGTACAAAAGGCAAATACACAGTTATATTCTTCCTGTCTACTCATCTCAAGTGACATTCTGAGTGGTTATTTGAGGAAGCAGTGTTTTATCTTTATCTTTTTGAAAGAAAATGGTTGTCTGCTCTCATCCCTCCACTTCCTTTAAAGAAAAAGAAAATTTCCCCAGTTCTGATGGGATTCATTATTCATTCCTTTTTTGGATAGATATTTGGAAGCTGGGGCCTTTTATTTATTAAAGCTCTCTAGAATTAAAATGTTGTAGATTTACAGGTAACTTTTGTTTGAGAGTATTACTTTTATTTTCTATTTTGGATATACCCTTGGTGTACTTAAACTGGAAACTGTCTCCTCACTTCTGTCTATATTCTTTTTGCTTAGAAGTATGTTTATTTCTCTTCTCCCTCATAGGATAGAGTGAACAGTATTTAATAACTGTTAAAATTAGGTAGAGTTAGTATGAGGGTGCCTTGGGTAATTAACATAGGTCTTTCCTTAGAAGGATGGTACTTAAAGTATTCCAAACTTAATGAATTAACATAATAAAATAGAAATTTGTGGTAAGGAAGAGCAAACTCACCCTCTAGCTTTAGACTTAAAAATTCTGTTGCTGTCTCTTGTGCTACCATTTATTTCAGAATTGCTGTTGCAAGCAACCAAGGTATGTTTATTTTTGCTCTTAATAATAGAGAAATCATTAGTGGCAACTTGGAGGAAATTGCAGTGTAGGCATCTGTACATTTTAGCTTTTCTAAAAATATATGATTGGACTCTTCAAAAACATTAGGAAGCTCAGGGTCCTCTTGTTATTTTAATAGAGATGTGAGAGAGTGAAAAAAAATAAGGAAATAGGTTTTAATTCAGGCTCTACCATGCTAATCTTTGGCAAGTCTGTTCCTGTGAGCTCGTTTTCTCATCCATAAAATGAAAAGATTCGAGAAGAGCAGTGATTTTCCATAGAGGTCAGGGCTCAACAGAACTTGAGGGGGACTTCTGCTTTCTTCCTCAGAGAACAATATACCTCCACGAGGGAAAACATATCGTTTCCACTTCCTTGCCTTTTGCACCTTCTAAAAGGCTACACATAAGGTGAACTGGAACCAGTGATAATGTGGTATTTGTAGGAATTGGATGGAGGCAGAAGAATGATAAAGAATTTGCTTCTAGGAAATTTCCAGTGTCTTAATATCATAGTTGATCATTTTTGTGATACGCTGATATCTATCCAGTTCAATTGTACTGGAGAAGATTCTTGAGAGTCCCTTGGACTGCACGGAGATCAAAGCAGTCAACCCTAAAGGACATCAACCCGGAATATTCATTGGAAGGACTGATGTTGAAGCTGAAACTCTAATACTTTGGCCACCCAATGCAAAGAGCTGACTCATTTGAAAAGACCCTGATGCTGGGAAAGATTGAGGGCAGGAGGAGAAGGGGTGACAGGATGAAATGGTTGGATGGCATCATCGACTCAGTGGACATGAGTTTGAGCAAACTCCGTGAGACAGTGAAGGATAGGGAAGCCTGGCATATTGCAGTCTGTGAGGTTGCAAGGAGTCAGACACTACTGAGCAACAAAAATCCAGTTGAAAGCAATATGTATACTTTTAAATGTGTCAATATATATGCTTTTAAATGTTTCAGTGTATATACTTTTAAATGTTTAAACATAATGCCAGATAATACATTACAGAATAACAACTGACTGCAACTCCATGAATCGAAGCATGCCAGGCCTCCCTGTCCATCACCAACTTCCAGAGTTCACTCAAACTCACGTCCATCAAGTCGGTGATGCCATCCAGCCATCTCATCCTCTGTCATCCCCTTCTGCCCCCAATCCCCTCCAGCACTAGGGTCTTTTCCAATGAGTCAACTCTTCACATGAGGTGGCCAAAGTATTGGAGTTTCAGCTTCAGCATCATTCCTTCCAGTGAACACCCAGGACTGATCTTTAGGATGGACTAGTTGGATCTTCTTGCAGCCCAAGGGACTCTCAAGAGTCTTCCCCAACACCACAGTTCAAAAGCATCAATTCTTCGGTGCTCACCTTTCTTCACAGTCCAACTCACATCTGTACATGACCACTGGAAAAACCATAGGCTTGACTAGATGGACCTTTGTTGGCAAGGTAATAGCTCTGCTTTTGAATATGCTGTCTAGGTTGGTCATAACTTTCCTTCCAAGGAGTAAGTGTCTTTTAATTTCAGGTAATTAAGCAATTTCATTAATTCTTAATAGCATGACAGATTTTATTATCTTTTAATAGGTATTGGCTAATGGGACCTAGGGAAGCACAGGAAAATTTCTTTTGCATTAAAGCAGTTCTAGGCAGAGTAGTATTTATTTAGAGCAATATATTGCCAGGGCTGCCACAACAAAATAACACAAACTAGGTGGCTTAAACAACAAATGTATTTTCTGACAGCTCAGGAGGTGGAAAGCCCAAGATCAAGGTCAGCAGGTTTGGTTTTTTGTTTTTGTTTTGAGTCTTCTTCCCCTGACTAGCAGAAGGCCACCTTCTTGCTGTGTTTTCACATGACTTTTCTCTGTGTGTATGCAGGTCTGTGCTCATCTCTTTTAATAAGGAAAGCAGTTATAATGGATCAGGTCCTATTGTAATTACCTCACTACAGATCCTGTCTCCAAGCACAGTCACGTTATGATGCACCAGGGGTTCGGATTTCAACATATGCATTTTGAGAAGATATATTTAAGCCCATAACAACTGTCCTTGTTATTTTATGCAATAGCAAACTTGATGATAAAGCACACTTCAATTAAGGTAAATCTTTTCCTACTGTCTTCCAATGGGAATATACTGCCCTCCCACCCCTCAGTGAAACACAGCGATAGCAAGAGTAAGACCTTAAGCTCAAAAGCGGAAACAATTTTGAATTGCTCTGTACCCTCCAGATTCTCCCCCCGCAATTTTGATTTTTTTCTTCCTGTTTTACCAAGTCTTTTCTTTATATTGTCTTCAGTCCTTCTTCAAATGATGAGCATACCTTCCAGATACAGAGTTGCTCCATTTCATGTGAAAGATTTTATAACTTGGCTTCCCTTTCCCCTTTTGTCTGAGATCTCAATGAACTGTTTTAAAAAAAAAACACCTAATTTTATGGAAGTAGAGTTTATTTACAATATTGTACTCTGCTCTATAGCAGTGTGATTCAGATATATAGATAGGTATTCTTATCCATTATGGTTTATTATAGAATATTGGATATAGTTCCCTGTGTTGTACAGTAGGACCTTGTTTATTCTATATATAATAGTTGCATTTGCTAACCCCAGCCTCCCAACCTATCCTTTCCCCCTTTCCCCTCTGCTTAACAACCACAAGTCAGTTCTCTATGTCTATATGTGAGTCTGTTTCTGTTTTGGTAGGTAAGTTTTCAATGAACTCTTCTTCCACCTCACTTATCCCCCTCTTTTTTTTATTTCTCTTTCACCTTCCTGTTTATTTTCAGTGTTGCTGTGTGCTAAGGCCTAGACATACAGAGTAAGAAGAGACGTTCTTTTCATGAAGTTTACTGTCCAGCGTGAGAAGATGACCTTTAAAAAAAAGGCACTGACTTTAGATGGTAACTGAGAGTTGTGATTTGATGTGAAAGTAAGGGGGTAGCTACTATAAGAGAGTGTGTGTTTTAAATTTTAAATAGAGCTTGGGGAAGGTCTAATGAAGTGGTATTTGAGCTGAAACCTCGTTGAGAAGAAGAGTTACTTTCCTGCAGATGGATATTTGGGTTGTTTTTCTTATTTATTTATTTTGCTGTTAAAAACATGGATTGCTTTGAATATTCTTATACACATTTCTTGATGCATATTTCCAAGAATTTTAAGGTTAAATCTGGGAGTGTTAATTGTATGTTATAGTATATGTGAATGTTTAGTTTTCAGGATGGTGCCAAATCATTTTCCACAATAATTATACCAATTTACATCCATGAGGGAAACAAAAGAAATTCCATTTAAGAGGCTCGCCTGGTGGCTCAGTGGTGAAGAATCTGCCTCCCAGTGCAGGAGACATGGGTTCAATCCCTGATCTGGAAAGATCCCACACGACGAGGAGCAGCTAAGCCCATGTGCTGCAGTTGAGCNGCTGGTAGGAAGTCCAAATCTGGCAACTATTTCCCTAAGCAGGCACCGGGATACTTCTGATGCTCTTTCAGTCCAGGTAGGAAAAGCTTCTACTCATCCCGAGAACGTACATACCATGATCAGCAGGTAACAGTAGTGTCGGTGAGGTTTCATTTTAGTGAAGTCCACTGCCAAGTGTTCAAAGGGCAGCATGCCTTTCAGCTAAATGCCCGGAGGTTTTTGTCTGAATACCTGAGAGGCAGCATTAACCCGTGAGCAGGCAGCCTGGCCTAGGTGGGTCGCTTGGTGTGTTTGGCTTACCAGATTATGTGCCCTCCAGTACCAATAATTTGCCACTTGGCAATTCCCACCATCCCTTTTCAGTCTTGATGGCCTCTTCCGCTTTGGCTAACCTGACAGCCGTTGTCCCTGTTTTATCAGGCTAGTGCCATCAGTATATAGGACCCAACTGGGGTCTGGAACCTTATGTCCTTCTTTAAAACAAACCCCAGATACCTTACCTCCTCCTTGCAGATCTGTGCCTTCTTCTTCGACACCCAGTAACCTGCTTCCATCAGCAGCTGAAGCAATGCTTTTGTCCCTTCCCAGCGTTTTCCCTTGGTCTCAGCAGCCAGTACCAAGTCATCCCCATATTGTAGGAGCCAGCATCCACACTCTTCCAGATGGAATGAGTTCAGGTCAGAAGCCAAGGCTTCCCCAAAGATGGCTGGGGAGTTCTTAAACCCTTGTGGGGGAGTCCAGATGAGCTGTTGCTTGGTGCCCCCAAATGGATCTTCCCATTCAAAGGCAAAGATAGGCTGTGACACTGGGGCGAGGACTACGCAGAAGAAGGCATCCCTGAGATCTAGGCGAGTATAAACTTTAGTCCTTGGCGGGAGGACGCTAAGTAAGGTATAGGGGTTTGGAACAGTGGGGTGTAATGTCACAGTAGCCTGGTTGACTAGCCTGAGATCCTGTACAGGCCTATAGTCCTGTCCTCCTTCCTTTTCGACTGGCAGGATTGGTGTATTCCAAGCTGACTTGCATTCTACTAGAATGCCCGCTTGTTTCAATCTATTGATGTAGGGCAGTATGCCGGCCCAGGCCTCTATTGGTAGAGGATACTGGTGCTTTCTAACTGGGATGGTGCCTGGTTTGAGTTATATTATCACTGAGGCTTGATGTCTAGCCAGCCTGGGGGGAGGGTGGTTGTCTTCCGCCCAGACGTCAGGGAATAATTGAGTTGGCTCTCTCTCATGCTCTTCTGGCCCACCTGGTTCTTCCTTCGGAGGCTCATGCAGCCTCCACTCATCTTGGGGTGGTATTCAGAGAGAGAGCAAACAAGTCATAGTGTCCATCCAAGGTGGGCCTCTCCTCGGGGGAGAAAGTCACTTGTGCTCCTAGTTTGGAGAGCAAGTCTCTTCCCAACAGGGGTACTGGGCACTCAGGAATGTAAAGGAATTCATGAATCACTTGGTGCCCCGCCATCTGACATTTTCTGGGCTGGCAAAACAATTTAATCATCTCTTCTCCCAATACCCCAGTTACAGCGGTAGTCTTTTTGGACAGTGGTGCCACAGGTTTTACTACCAACAGTTCTGCTCCTGTATCCACCATGAAGTCAGTGTTTTGGTCCCCCACTTTTAAGGTTACCATGGGCTCTCGGGGACCTGATATCTCTGAGCCCTGGCAGCCCTATTTAATTTCCAAGTCAGCAAGCCCCACAACTGCGGGGAGCTTCCTCTTCCTTCCTTGCCTTAGGGCATTCATTCTTCCAGTGGCCAAAAGCTCAGCACCGGGCACACTGGTTTGGCTGTAACGGGGCCCAGGGCCTCCGTTGGGACCGGTTGAAGGACTGTCCTGTCCCTGGGGCAGAGGAGGTTTTCTGGAGGGCCCGAAATAGATTTTCCCAGAGCAGCAGCTAGCATTGTAATTGTCTTGCTTGTTCTCTTTCATTCCCTCTGGCTCTCTGGCAGAGCGCAGTCTCTGCTTAATTCCAACGTCTCCCTCCCCTTCTTTTCAGTACCCCCTGGGAAAGACAGGTAAAGCTTGGGCAGTTCGGCTAGAGCCAGGTCCTGGTAGTGCTGGCCAGAGGCTTCTGTCACCGGGATCAGGGCCTGCCGAGGTGGCGGCTCTACAACCTCGGGGAGAGCTGGCGGAGGAGCAGCAGCTGCTGCAGGACTTCACCTGGCCCTGGATGGGGCATTAAGGTGGCCTCCAGTCCTGGTGGAGCACTGAGGCAGGAGCGTCATTACCCAGTATGCAGGAGGGGTCAGGTCGACCCGTTCAAATCCTGTAGAATTTCCTTTTTTATCATCAGTCGATTTTTGTGCCATTAATATTTTCCCCTTTCCTTTCTGGATACAGAACCTTGTCCATGTCGGAGGATCTTGAGCTAACCCTAGCCATGAGTCAGTATATGGATACTGATCCAGGTGTCCCAGCTCTCCTACTGTATGGACTGCTTCCACTATTTTTAAGTTCATGGTGTTCTCTGGTGGCCATCCTGCTCCCATAGGGGGCCATTCGACCTCACAGAGTATGTGGAGGTGGTTAGGCTTCATCTCCACCCCATAGTCTCCTCCAAATCCCTTCTTAAAATGTTTAATCATGCACTCCAATACAGCTGCCTTAGATTCACTTCCTCCCATCTTGCTTACCTTCTCGGAACTTCTACTTTTCCTTTTCGTTCTGTCTACGAAGTTCTCAGTACCCTATGTACTTCTGATATTTCCACTCAATGACACTTACATTGCCATTCTACCTCCTTCCTAACTGGGGTCAGAAGAGCCTTACCTGCCAGATCCCAGAGGGAGAAGGGGGATCGGCGTGCCTTCACCTGCCGGTCAGCACAGCCGAACCAGAAACCACATGGTCCAAGACTTTCTCCCTTAAAGACCGTTCTGCCTTGATGGGTGTGATCAGGTGCGGATGAAAACACAGATGGGTTAAATATACCATGTCCCAGACCACCTCCGGGAAAGCCAATTCATACTCACTTAAGTATCCCCTTCCTTCTAGCCTAACAATTCCGAGGAGGTCAAGAATTTCATGGCAGTTGGGACACCTCCTGGGGGAGGGCAGAATATGAGCATATAAGAACCAGTTTCCTATCCTAAAAATCCCTTGGCGATTGCTGGTAATAATTTTCCCTGAGACGGCGTGGACACACTTCCTAAATGACCTTCACAAATTTCCTTCCTAAACCGTAGCACGCTCGTCGACCTGTGTACCAAGCAATCGCTGCTGCCTGCCTATTCCAGGCCCCTGTGGGTTCGTGCCCCTTCTAGTGTCTCCCAGGGGGGTGATCAGGCCCCCTCTTCCACCCTGCTGGGTGGGTTCCTCCTCACCTGAGTGCTCAGTTCGCTTGCTGCCATTCACTACCTGCCAAAGCGAAGAAACCAGGCATTGAAAGGCTGAATTCTTCCAGAGGGGCGAGGCGCCTTCCCCCCTCTAGGAGATTCAAGCCACAAAGCCTCGGGGTGGCCTCAAATGAGGAGACCTGTCTCCTCAAAGTGAGGAGTTTCCTGGCCAATGCACCAAATGTTGCAGCCATGCGTTCCGGGAAACAAACTCACTCAGAAGGACAATGCAGATAGTGGCGTGCAGTTTATTACACCAGCGGGCCCAAGGCAAAGTCTTCTCTTAGCCAAGGACCCTGACCAGCATTTGTGAAAATCTTTTATACCCCACATGTACGTGTCTGAACCCACCATTCCAAGTTCTTTGGGACTTACATAAACCAAGGAAAATACAATCCCAATAACCCCATCATTCACGTGCTGTGTGCTCATGTGCTCAAACAGTCAAACAATTAGCCAATAATCAATAAACCCGAGGTTCCACTCCGATTGATACAGAAAAATTTATGGCCTGTCTGGAGGAAGGGGTGATTAGCGTATGTTTTCTCTTAGGCGATGAGTAACCTAGATATGATCTTCAAGGTTCCCCTATCTGGAGGGGGTCTTATCCTTCTGTAGATGTTTTCATAGGCACTGAACACAGAGTTCAGAGTCCATTGGAAAGGTGGCCGAGCATGATCAGCATTAACAGGCCTAAGATGGGGTCCAGGCCCTATGAATTCCTTCTTCACAAGGACCTAGAACTCTCATACCCTGCCACCTCTTGGTATGAACGTGGTGCAGGCTTTCTTTTTAATGTCAGTATTAAGTGATTACATTAGTATGGCTGAAGTAAGCAGTGTAAGATGGTTATGGTTCTACATTATATTTTTTCTGAAGTTTTATTTTACCTTTACTTCCTCTTTCCTGCAGGGTTGGGATAAAGGGAAAGTCACTTGGCTTTTCAGGGTGGTGATGAGACCCGGTGCCAAACAGCTTCTTAAGCAGCCTTTTAACCAATCTCTTGTCCCCAACCTCTCTTCTTACTCTCTCTTCCCTCCACCCCAAATTCTCAACTTTGGCTTTTCCTATGTACAGGATATGGGACTTCCCTGGTGGCTAAACAGTAAGGAATCTGGCTGCAATGTGAGAGACCTGGATTTGATCCCTGGACTAGGAAGATCCCCTGGAGAAGGGAACGGTTACCCATTCTAGTATTCCTGCCTGGAAAATTCCATGGACAGAGGAGCCTGGTGAGCTATAATCCATGGGGTCACAAAGAGTCGGACACGACTGAGCAACTAACAGCTTCTTACACTTTCTTTCATTTTTACATACAGCATGTATCATCATATTGAAACTACTGCAAGATTTTAAACAGAGAATATAGGTGCATACATGCATTCTTAGTCACTCAGCTGTGTCTGACTTTGTGACCCCATGCATTGTAACCCACCAGGCTCCTCTGTCCATGGATTTTCCAGGCAAGAATACTGGAGTGGGCTGCCATTTCCCCGTGTCTCCTGTGTCTCCTGCATTGTTAGGCAGATTCTTTGCCACTGAGCTACCTGGGAATATAGAAGTGATTGCTATATCTTATACTGCTATATCCTAGTTCAGAATGTCATATACTACCTGAACTGCCTTTCACAATTGTATCCTATTTGATCCTAGCATCTTGCCAAGTATTAATAAATGTGCTATAGCCACCGACACATCTATCACAACAGAGATGCTTTGGTCAAATGAGTTCGGGATACACTGGGTCATGCAAAGTTAGATTTTTACTGCAGGATTCTAAGAACAGCTACTGTGCATTGTAACTCCCCAAGAAGACTGTCCTCCCCCACCTTTCTTTTGAGAATACCAGTGTTCCTTGGAGCATGTTGAGCAACCCTGAACTGGGTCATTCAATAACCGCCCAAGGGGTTTTCCCTGTCCCCAGTCTCTTTTATCCTAAAGCTGTGATTTATATTGTTGCCACACTTTTCTTTCTAACTCACAAAGCCCATCTTGTCATTTCAGTTCTCAGAAAGCTTTCCTATTTTCATGAAAAAATGCAGTCCATCCTCAAGATCCTCCCATGTTTTGGCCATAACAGATCTTCCTGCCACTGTTCCACCATTTCTTCTTGCTTCTGCACATTTCGGCCAACTTGATTGTGAGTTTTACCTCAGGCCCACAGAGGAACTGGAAGGTCCAGTTCCTGCTCTTCTTTCATGCTGAGTGTTCTACCCTTACTTCCCATCATGTTCCACAAAGGCTTCCCTGATCCACTTCCTTCCCCAGGCACTACTCACATTGGAATATCAGTCATTCCTCCACCTATGCTCTGTCATTTTGTCAGTGATTCTGTTAGACTTAGTACGTTCAGCCTTGCAGCTTGTTGTCTCACTGGTGGAATTTAAGACCCCTCAGGGCAAGACAATATCTTTTTTATTTCATAATTCTAGCATGTGTACTGATTTAGGTAAATATTCAATGAAAGCTTATTAAAAAATTAGAAACAAGCATTCTTTGGAGATCCAACCTGAAACAATAAGAGGTAACATTATTGAGGAGTTGATTCTTCAATTTCTAGGTTATCTGGCATGTTATTAATTTACCCTCATCTAGATGGCTTTTCAGTGGTTTCATCTCTTCCAGATCAGGGTAAAAGGAAACTGACAGTGAAATCACTCTAAAATTGTCTGCTATTTAGTAATTTAAAGAATAAGTATTTAATTGCAAAAAAGGTTGAACTTGGGATTTTAGATTCCATTAATTTTATTTATGTATTCCTACCTCTCACTGGTATGGATAATCAAGATCTAATTTGTGTTGCTAGATACATCTTTTGTTTATTAAGCCACTGAAATCCTGGCTCCAAACTAATTCCCTCTGATACTCTAGCTGGGAGAGCATTGTAACCCTAAGGTCTAAAAGGTAAAATTTGAGTATCATAAATGAAAACACCCACAAAATTGAACTCTGATTGCTACTCAGATCAACATGGTTAAACTTGAAGTAGAAAATTCATCAGGAAGAAAGATTTTATGCTAATTCAAAATGAAAAACAGTGGTTAGTTCATCCTATAGGATGCTTGTTATCGTCAGGACAGGCTGCTCAATACACAGCATTGAGAAGATGTGGGTGGCAAGAGGATGGGCCTCCTGGTCCATCTTGGAAGCTGACTGGCTTCTTGAAAAGTTTCCTTCTATGACACAACCTTTCCTGGTTTTCTGTCTGTGTCTCTGGCCTCTCATTATTAGTCTTTCATTGATTTTTCCTCCTCTTCCTGACCTACATGTTGGATTGGAGGTCCCCTGGCTGTGGTCCCAGCCTTTTTTCCTAGGCTCCAGACAATTACGTTCAACAGACCAAGCAGTTTCTCTCTCTCTCCTTTTTAAACTTTTTATTTTGTATTGGGGTTTAGCTGATTAGCAAGGTTGTGATAGTTTCAGGTGAACAGCAAAGGGACTCAGCCGTCCATATACATGTATCCATTTTCCCCTCAACTCCCCTCCCATCTGGGCTCTGGTTTCTCTAACTTGATGTTTCATTGGCATCTTAAACCCACTGTGGCTACTCAGCTCCCCTTCTCTTTCCTCCCAACTCTGCACACTTTATCTGGATAACTTCTATTCATCTTTCATGCTTCACCTCTATTTTTTCAGCAAATACTGACTGAATACCTACCAGGTGCTTAAATGTGCCATCCTCAGGGAAGCCTTTTCGGGTGTCACAGATCAGTTTAAGGAGCTCCTGTTATCAGGTAAACCACATTCTTCCCATTGGAGCACTTATCACTATGGAAGTTATATAATTAAAAAATATATCCTGCTAAAGTTAATATCCACAAGAGCATAGATAATGTCTAATTATCACTGTGTCCTCAGTGCCTAGAGTAGTGCTTGTTTCATAGCAGATGCTCAAGACGTGCAGAGTGCATGGACATGGAGTTTTTAATGCAGTTGCTTATAATTTTTTGAAGACAGCAACTGAAACAGAGTTTACAAAGCAGTGTTGACAAGGAAGTGGTTAGACTGTATGACTTTTGAAGTCCTATTCTATCCAGAGACTCTATGATTCTCAACCTCACATCCAAGTTACTGTAGATCACTCTGTACATTCTATGGTTATGCAAAACAAGTGCATGGTCAGAGTTGGGTGTGGTTAATTTGGGAATATTTCCTAATTCAAACAGATGAATTTAAAGCTCTACTTAGAGCAGAGATTCTTAGTCTGGGTACTGTTGACATTTTGGGACCAGATAATTCTTCATCTGTATATGTGGGTGTCCTGTGCATTGTAGGATATTTTGCAGCATCTCTGGCCTCTACCCAGTAGATACCAGGAGCAACCCTTTTAACAACCAAAAATGTCTCCAGATATTGCCACATATTCCCTGGAGGGCAAAATCACCCCTGAATGGGAACCACTGACTGACAAGAGGAGGATACATTGGCTTTCTTGGGAGAGAAGCTTCCAGAGGACCGTGTTTATGGAGGCTCTATGTATGGATGTGAGAGTTGGACTGTGAAGAAGGCTGAGCACCGAAGAATTGATGCTTTTGAACCGTGGTGTTGGAGAAGACTCTTGAAGAGTCCCTTGGACTGCAAGGAGATCCAACCAGTCCATTCTGAAGGAGATCGGCCCTGGGATTTCTTTGGAAGGAATGATGCTAAAGCTGAAACTCCAGTACTTTGGCCACCTCATGCGAAGAGTTGACTCATTGGAAAAGACTCTGATGCTGGGAGAGATTGGGGGCAGGAGGAGAAGAGGACGACAGAGGATGAGATGGCTGGATGGCATCACGGACTCGATGGGCGTGAGTCTGAGTGAACTCCGGGTGTTGGTAATGGACAGGGAGGCCTGGCATGCTTCGATTCATGGGGTCGCAAAGAGTTGGACACGACTGAGCGACTGAACTGAACTGAAGTTGGGAATGAGCAAATCATGTCCAGGAAAATGGCAAGATGCTCTTGGTTGGAATGGGAAGAGCCCTTCATCTGGGCAGTTACATCCAGGGAAGTCTCTCAGACTAGACCTAGTGTTCCTCAGACTTGGGGAGGGGTCGGGGTAGGGATCACCGAGCTCTGTGCCCGTGCAACACATTGATGAAGTTCATTGCATGAACTGTTAGCTGGGCTGACCTGAGAAGGAGGCGAAAAAGCTGGCAGAGAAGGCAAAAAATATCTTGTAGTTGGTTGATCTGATGTATATCTTAAGTACTTAGAATGATACCAGTACATCAGATTTTTGCATTTGCTAGTCATCAAACTTCTGTATCTTCTGATTTATAGCTTTACTTCAAGCTGGAACAAGGAGAAGAAAGTGACCATTTCTGGCTTAATTAGTCATGACTATTAGATGTTTAGGGGCTTCCCAGGTAATGAATCTGCCTGTCAATGCAGGAGATGCAAGAGACGCAGGTTCGATCCCTGGGTTGGGAAGATCCCTTGGGAAAGAAATGGCAACCCACTCCAGTATTCTTGCTGGGAAATCCTATGGACAGAGGAACCTTGTGGGCTACAGTCCATGGGGTTGCAAAGTGTCAGACACTACTGAGCTACTGAGCATGGATACCTGAGCACATGAGATATTTAAGTATAACACATTTAAATATCTTTAAAATCAGGAGATGATATCACTGAAACTTTTATATTAAAAAAAGTCAAAGCATGACTTTCTGCCTGCAATATCCAATATAAGTATGCCATGCCCTTATCTTTTAAAATAATTTTATTCTTAATAGCACTGAGTTTGGGAAATTGTGTGCTTATTTCTCTCTCTGTCTTTGTGTGTGTGTGTGTGTGCCTGAATGCTTGTTTTTCTGATGCTGTTGTTGCTAAGATGTTTTCAGAGCTCTTCATTCTTCTGTTTATTCCTTCTCAAACATTTGTTGAGAATCTTTTTTTGTCCCAAACACTGCTGGGCACCTAAAGATGAAGACGCCCAGGGCCATCCTCTAGGAGCTCACTGATCAGTGGAACAGGGACAGCTCAGGTAGCAGGTGCTCTGGTGGGCAGTTCAGTGCTGGCTCCCTCTGTGGGGAGGGAGGGCTGCTGGGGGTCTGAAGGAGACAGTGAGGGCGCCTGCAGGGGGAAGCTGTGGAGCTGCTCGCTGAATGGTGAGCTGGAGTTTGCCAGGGGGAGCAGGAGCGAGTGCTCAGATGCCTCCTGGCAGAGCAGATAAAAATGCTTTTATGTAGGGGGGAGTGAGAAGAGAGTGCCACAGAGAGCAGGGATGGCTCAGTGGGCTGGGGGGTGGGGAGGAGCCTTGCCTACCATGCTAAGGGAAGAAAGTTGTGGAAAGGTTCTTGGAAAGTCGATTCTGGCAGTCGTGAGGAAGGACTGGCTTCCAGGACAAAACAGGAAGATGAGGTGTGAGGCTAATGTTCTTCTCTGCACAAACTGGATAGTGAGGTGGGAGGTGCTCAAGGGACTGGGCACCCTCCTCCCTGAATTCCTAGAGGTACTAGAGGCACTTTTTTCTTTTTTAAATTGAAGTATACTTGATTTTCAATGTTGTGTTAGTTTCAGGTGTACAATATAGTAATTCAGTTCATAAATATATACATGTAATTATATATATGTGATTCTTTTCCATTATAAGTTATTACAAACTATTGAATATAGTTCCCTGTACTATACAGTAGGACCTCATCGATCTATTTTATATATAGTAGTGTGTATCCTGTACACACTTATAGCTCTCAGCAATGTGATAACTGTCCAGTACATGAACTGTATGTGTACATGTTGAAATGTAGCCCACAGTTCTGCATGTTCTATAGGAACATAACAGTTGAACATTTCTCATCAACATAGAAAATGACAACCTGGTTTCCCTATCACTGCCCAATCAAATAACCTGTTAGTCATAGTGCACCTTTGGTCCATCAGGTAAGAATTAACCTGAGGTAGGGGCTGAGAAGGAACGGAAGAAGGTGGCCTGGACAGTGGAGTCATTCAGTGGTTAAGCAAATGATTACAGACCTTGGTTAGTAATTTCAAGTGAAGATAGGGGCTGAAGGAGTGGTCTAGGATAATTGCTATATTTCCAGTTTGGTCACTAGCTTTTAAAATTGCCTTCTGGGTCTCTTTATGAGGCCAAGAAGATCAGTTTCATTACTTTTTCACTCCGTAGAGCATGAAAGAGGCTCACTGGGTCATCTATTTTTACTTATTCCCTAGAGCGTGAACCAGTTTGATAACCCACAAAGTGACTGGATTGTCCTCTGATTGAAATTGACTTTGAGATATTTACAAAAAGGATCTGTTCAATTCTTTCAAGGATAAGGTTTACCCTTGGTAAGGATCTGCATGAGTACACACTCAAGTTCTGTCCTATAAAATCTTTTCTTCCCTTACCTATAATGGGGAAAACATTCATAATTGGAAACATTTAGTGAGAACTCAGTCTCTAACAGCACTGCTGTGCTTGGTATTCTGAAGAGACCAAAGCCTTTCATGTCCTCCGTGCCTCTGACCCAGGCAGTGTTCTGCCTGGAATGTCTCCACGTGTCACCCTTCTCCCCATTTCTTTTTTTTCCTTCTCCCCATTTCTAACTGGAGAGTCAGACACACCCTTCGAGGCCAAGGTGGAATGTCACCTCTTCTGCCTTCCTGACACCTTCACACCCCAAGCAGGAGAGTCACAGCCTCTTACAGACTGTTTTCCCCAGTAGACCAGGCACTCTTTTAATGGAGTCCCCACCTGCCCACCTTCGAGTCACCATCATTCACACATCTGGATTTAGCAGAAGTTTAATCCATTTGGTTGAATTATAGAGGATTCAGAAATGTGGTCATGAATATTACCTCTGCCTGGGAAGGTTGGAAGCCAGAGCCCACGCGGAGGAGGCTGTGTGAGGGGGCCCAGCCAGGGGGCTGAACCCCTTGGCACCTGGCAGTAGCAACAGGTGGGCACCAGGGAGAAGAGAAATGAAAGCCGGGTGAGGGTGGTGTTCAGGGCCAGGATCATTGCCTCTGGAAGGCCTGGAGGGGCAAGGCAGACAGGGAGCAAGACCGGGAATTAGGCTGGGATGGTGGGGAAAAGAAAGAGGCTAAGGAGGATGCTTAGTGATCAGAGTGAAGATGTTAC
The DNA here is from genome assembly GCA_006410615.1 of Neotragus moschatus. Taxonomy (NCBI): domain Eukaryota; kingdom Metazoa; phylum Chordata; class Mammalia; order Artiodactyla; family Bovidae; genus Neotragus; species Neotragus moschatus. The sequence continues at coordinate 152,106 of SJYA01002622.1, read as the reverse complement.
CCAAAATGTGAGGAAAAAATCAGGTGAGGAGTCCTACGGCTGGCACACACTGCAGCTGTTACTACATTTTAAAAGAATAGGGAATCATTAAATTTGAGCAGGACAACAAAAGGCAAGAGCTGCCCTGAAATATGGAAGGCTTAGTTTTATGGGCTGGGTAATTTCATAGGCTAACAAGTAGAAGGATTATTCTAACTATTTAGGGGAACAGGCTGGATCTGCAGGATTTGGGCAACTGCCCACTTTTTGGCCTTTTATGGTTGGCCTCAGAACTGTCATGGTACCTGTAGGTGTGTATTTAGCATATGCTTATGTTTACAATGAGCGTATAATGAGGCTCAAGGTCTCCTGGAAGCTGAATCTTCCCCCGCTCTGGGGTTAGTTGTTTCTAACCAGTATATGCTGTATCCTCAAGAGCTATGTCATTCTTTAAGGGTTGCGCCCTGCCCCCTTCCCCCTGTTTCAGTGGAGTTAGTAAACTGTAAACTTAATTTAAGCGTTGCTACATGGCATTTCTTCTTTATCATATAAGCAAAAATAAAGGCTACACTTTGCCAGGCTCTGTCTTACATTAATGTTTTAAATTATATAAAATCTTTAGGAACACATCCCTTGCATAAACAACAGCCCTAAATCAGTATCCTAAATTTTATTATTTTTAAAAATAAATTTCTTATGAATCTCTGAAGCCGTTCTTATTTTTGAATACTGGGAGAAAGATTTTTTTTTTTTCTTGTCTTACTCTGCTTATCTGAAGACTCTGAGAGAACTCTGACAGGTCTTCAGAGTGTGTTGACATTGGTTGAATTTCAGTATTAGTAGTTGGCTAGCAGATTTATTTTAGGAGAATACCAGAGACACCAATTTCTAGAACTTGTTAGGGCAATGTCAGATCATCAATCCAGCTTTTATTATACATATAATTTATAAAGTTGTAATGAGATAACATGTAATGTGACATAATGATACAGGGCAACTGCTTCTGAATCCGTGGCCTGTGTGATATATGTTCCAGATGGGATTGAAATTCAGCAGTAGGAAGCTTGGTGTTCTAACATTAGTGACAGAAAACACTAATTAGTTTTAATGAGCAGATGTGCAATTTAAGCAAAGAGTTGGAAACCTCATCCACCTTAAGCTTTGGACAAGTTTTTCCAGGACCTTAAGTTGATTCCTTTATGTATGGAATAAACAGCACAGTTCAAAACTTATTTGACAATTTTCAGAGTCATAGAAAGGGGATTTACAAAATGATTATTTTGTAGAATTCTGCCTCATAGGTGAACTGCTGGTCAGTTTAAATATCTCCCTAAGGAGCCAAATATCTTACCTGTGGATTTTAATTTTTTAAAGTTTTATTTTCTGGCCATGCCAAGTGGCATATGGGCTCTGACCAGGGATCGAACCTGCACCTCCTGCACTGGAAGCATGCAGTCTTAACCACTGGATCCCCAGGGAAGTCCCTGCCTGTGAAGTTTAGACTTGAGAATTTCAGGCCCTAAAACTGATGATCACCTGTCAAAATAATTCACTTTTAGACTCTTCTACAGACAAAAATGACAAGAAAGCCTTGGAATGTGGCCAAGATATCATTAAGTGACCTCACATCTAGCAGGAAGAGATTTGACAGATCCCCTTGGATTGGAGTTAGAAAGAAATAAAATTATTTTTGTTTATATATGTGTGTCTATACACACACACACACACACACACACACACACACACACACGGGCTTCCCAGGTGGTAAAGAACCCGCCTGCCAGTGCAGGAGATGTAAGAGACAAAGGTTTGATCCCTGGGTCAGGAAGATCCCCTGGAGCATGACATGGCAACCCACTCCAATATACTTGCCTGGAGAATCCCATAGACAGAGGAATCTGGTGGGCTACAGTCCATAAAGTTACAAAGTCAGACACAACTGAGGCAACTTAGCATGCATGCATATATATATAGCAGGGTTTTAAAACTGTATTTCTATATTTATATAGGGAGTTATTATAAAGATTACATAGAATGACACCACTGACAAGGACAGATATTTATTTGCAATATAAGGAAACCAAGTGTGAAATCATTATTCTATTTGTATTTGGAAAGTAGATTGAATTAGAGAAAGTAGGAGCTTAGAAAGCATCACTACAAACAAAGCTGGTGGAGATGATGGAATTCCAGTTGAACTATTTCAAATCCTAAAAGATGATGCTGTGAAAGTGCTGCACTCAATATGCCAGAAAATTTGGAAAACTCAGCAGTGACCACAGGACTGGAAAAGGTCAGTTTTCACTCCAATCCCAAAGAAGGGCAATGCCAAAGAATCTTCAAGTTACTACATAACTGCACGCATTTCACATACTAGCAAAGTAATGTTCAAAATTCTCCAAGCCAGGTTTCAACAGTATGTGAACCATGAACTTCCAGAAGTCCAAGCTGGTTTTAGAAAGGGCAGAGGAGCCAGAGATCAAATTGCCAACATCCTTTGGATCATTGAAAAAGCAAGAAAATTCCAGAAACACATCTACTTCTGCTTATTGATTATGCCAAAGCCTTTGGCTGTGTAGATCACAACAAACTGTGGAAAATTCTTAAAGAGATAGGAATACTAGACCACCTGACCTGCCTCCTGAGAAATCTGTATGCAGGTCAAGAAGCAACAGTTAGAACTGGACATGGAAAAATGGACTGATTGAAAATTGGGAAAGGAGTACATCAAGGCTGTATATTGTCACCCTGCTTATTTACTTTATATGCAGAGTACATCATGCAAAATGCTGGGCTGGATGAAGCACAAGCTGGAATCAAGATTGCCCGGAGAAATATCAATAACTTCAGATAAGTAGATGATACCAGAAAGTGAAGAAGAACTAAAGAGCCTCTTGATGAAAGTGAAAGAGGAGAGCAAAATGCTGGCTTAAAACGCAACATTCAGAAAACTAAGATCATGGCGTCTGGTCTCATCACTTCATGGCAAATAGATGGGGAAACAGTGGAAACAGTGAGAGACTCTATTTTCTTGGGCTCAAAATCACTGCAGATGGTGACTGCAGCCATGAAATTAAAAGACACTTGCTCCTTGGAAGAAAAGCTATGACCAACCTAGACAACATATTAAAAAGCAGAGACATTACTTTGCCAGCAAAAATCCATCTAGTCAAAGCCATGGTTTTTCCAGTAGTCATGTATGGATGCGAAAGTTGGACCATAAAGAAAGTTGATTGCTGAATTGATGCCTTTGAACTGTGGTGTTGGAGATGACACTTGAGAGTCCCTTGGGCTGCAAGGCGATCAAACCAGTCAATCCTAAAGGAAATCAGTCCTGAATATTCATTGGAAGGACTGATGCTGAAGCTGAACCTGCAATACTTTGGCCACCTGATGCAAAGAACTGACTCATTGGAAAAGACCTTGATGCTGGGGAAGATTGAAGGCAGGAGAAGAAGGGGACGACAGAGAATGAGATGGTTTGATGGCATCACCGACTTGATGGACATGAGTTTGAGCAAGTTCTGGGGTTTGTGATGGACAGGGAAGCCTGGTGTGCGGCAGTCTGTGGGTTTGCAAAGAGTCAGACATGACTAAGCAACTGAAATGAACTGAGGAACNCAGGAGAAGAAGGGGACGACAGAGAATGAGATGGTTTGATGGCATCACCGACTTGATGGACATGAGTTTGAGCAAGTTCTGGGGTTTGTGATGGACAGGGAAGCCTGGTGTGCGGCAGTCTGTGGGTTTGCAAAGAGTCAGACACGACTAAGCAACTGAAATGAACTGAGGAACTGTTAATGTGAGACTTAAGTAGGGCCTCTGGTTTACATTCATTTGCTTAAAGGACTCGCAGGTTTGCAACAGTGGGCAGCTGAAAGAGTACTTTTGGCTCTTGTTTTTGGATCTACCTTCAGGACCCTTCCTTTCCAGCTCAACACTGCTCCCTTCCTTTTTCTTGTCCCAGCAACTAAACACCTCCATCTCCTCAGCTTTTTCCACCTCCCAAGTCTCCTTGCTTCCTCACCCTCAAACTTCTCAAGGTGCAGTCTCCTTTGAGGTCATTTCCTTCCACCGTCTGGGTCTCCTTCCCTGAGGCCCCCTCTACCCGCTCTGACACACAATTGGTTGGTTGGTCTGGATATTTGGATGAACTCTTTGACCTTTGGCTGGAGGAAGGTAAGAATGTATCATCCTTCTAGTCCCACAAACCTGTGGACAGCATTGGGACAGGAAGGAAGGGAGCAGGGCACAACCATTAAAAGAATGATACAACCATTAAGAACAGAATACAACATAAACTGGTTAGAATTGGTTAAGACCAAGATGGTGGAAGATTCAACTTCCAGAAAACCTTGAGCTTCATTATATACTCACTGTAATACATTAGCATAAGCTAAATACATACACACAGGTGCCAAGCTGCTAGGCCAGCCACAAAAAGTGCACAGTGGCCCAAATCCTGGAAATCCCACTCCTTCCCCAAAATGTTGGAGTAATCCTCCCACTCATTAGAGTATGAAATTAACCAGCCCCTAAAAACTAACCATCTCCACACCTTCGCCTTCTCACACTGCCCAGACTCTGCCTATGGAGTGTGTTTCTGTCTAAATCCACTTGCTGTCCCTTTACATTGGCTCTCTTTTAAATTCTTTCCTGTGACAAGCCAAGGACCCTCACTTGATGGCCCACCCCAGGACTCATCCAACATCCTCTTGCACCGCATTTTCCTGCCACAGCATCAAGAGGTGTGCCTTTTGAAAGAGAGCAGGTTTTAATTTCCTTGCGGACTTGAGGTCACAGTGGGGATGGTTGGGGCTGACTGTGCAGCCTTTGTGTTTGCGGAATAAGCCCCTCGCTTCCTGCTGCTCATTTCCTAGGAAATCACAGATGCGCTGGCATCTGGACTTCCTGTTGGTTGATGCCAGGGTTCCTGATCTACTAGGGCCACTGCATCCTTTCCTTGGCATTCCTAGTGCCAAAAAAGATGGGAGTATTAGAAATCAGTCTTTGATGCTTGGTGCATAGTAAGAGTTCCATAAGGATTTGCTAAATGTATGCATGAATGAAAAAATGTCATGGTTAAATCAGCTTTCTTGTAGTTTCTTTGTGTTGAATCAAATTACTTGCCATATTTAAACCAATCAGTAAAGTGTATTTGCCTTGACATATAATATTGCTGAAAGTGAAAGTTGCTCAATTGTGTCTGACTCTTTGCAACTCCATGGAATTCTCCCTGGCCAGACTACTGGAGTGGGTAGCTGTTCCCTTCTCCAGGGGATCTTTCCAACCCAGGGATTGAACCCAGGTCTACTGCATTGCAGGCAGATTCTTTACCACTGAGCCACCAGGTCCTGGGGGAAACCCCAAAGTGGATCCTACCCCATTTGGAAGCAAATGTATTTGCTGAACTCTGTTCTTATTCCATGGAAACAATCCATTTGAACAAATTGTGTATGGAGGAAGTGTCGATAGTCATTCTATTATGAATGTGAACTTTCTGCTTTGTGCTGCTCTGTATTAGCTGTAGTGAAAACGCACAAGAATTGTACCCAGCCCTTGCTGTGTTTTGAGACATTGTGTAACATGTTTGGAGGGTTTTCCTTAGTTTATACTCATTGACGAGCCTTGCTCGACCCCTTTCCTCTCTGCACCAAGCCACCAGACCAGCACTTTCTCTACCCTCAGAACCAGCCCTCACCTTTCCTGAGCCCAGAGCCTCTGCTTCTCATCCTCTCATTTTCTTTCTCCTTCATGCACAGATGATAACCTCATTGCTCCTGGCACAGCTCAGCCACCAGAGGCTCTGCTCAGCCCCTGAGGAGGGGCTTGGGTCCAGAACATGGAGGTTACTGTGGCTACTGATCCAGAAATATTGTGAAAACCTAGCAGGCAGGATGAATCCCACATTTTGCCATGTGTGGCTCTAGGTGACCTGCCCTGTCACTCCTACAGCCCTAGGGAAGAAAGCACCCACTGCAGTTTTAAANGCCTGCTCTTCGGCCGCGCCAGCCGTCGGTTCGGTCTCCTGTGGGACCGGGTAGTGGAGCAGACCGCTCCGGCTTGGGGCTTGGGCGCTTTTGACCTTTAATTGTCCCTGATTTATCTGGCTTCGATCCTAATGAGAATGCTAACCAGTTTATCAGCCTTCAAGTGAGGTTGTGAATTTGTGTTTGTGGCATCCCAATTCAGTTTTTGAAAGCAGCTCTGTTAATTGTACCTTTTTTGATCTTCAAGGTGGTTAGTTTTAAAAGTGCTTTACTCATTAATTTTCTGTTTGCACAGTCCGGAACAGTAGAGCCCGAAAGGGAATTTATGGTTATTTGCGGATAGTGTTTGTGTTTTCGTAGATAGATAATAACTACTTGTTAATGACTACTGAGCCTTTATTACCAGCCAAAGTGGGCTAAGCCCATTTCCTGTATCTTAACTCATCTCAACTTTAATAACCACAATGAATAACTCATGGTTGTGAAGAAAGGCTTCCTGAATCTATGTTGACGTTCCTTGATATTATTCTTGCCGAATAAATATTAATAATGAGATAGAACTTTTTAAAAAAGAACTTGACCAATATGAGACAAATACTTTACAAAGCATGCATGCTTCATGAAGGGCTGCTCCTCTTCAATGAGGTTTAGTTGAAGAAGCTTCAGAACAGCTTTGCGAGTACGTTGTTGCATTGTGGTAGAGTGAGATAATTTTATTCCAAGCCTTAAGAGTGTTTATTTGTATTGAACTAGCATAAGATTGTACTCAAAGCTGTCTCCTGTTTCAGCACTTTTGAGGCATCTTAGGTGCTTTACAAGGACATTTAGTTTTATTTTTGTTGGCATTTCTTTCCAAACCTGGAATTTAAGAACTAGAATGCATATTTTGGATGTAAAATCTGAATGTAAAGCATGCTCTAGTTTCCTGAACCATTTACTTGTAGGTGTAGTTTAGTTAGGATTTTTTTTTTTTCTTGAAGTTTAATTTCACCCTAAGTGTAGGTTGGAGTGCATGAGGTCATCCTTGTAAAGTTGATAGTAAAATAGAGACCCGTCTCTTGACAGTTAAAATTACTAAAAAGTGAATTTAAACAGTGTTGTGGTAAATTTAAATTCTTTAAGAAATCAGAAGTTGAATGTAACGCCCCACTATCAGAGTCTACACTCTTGATTTTACTCTTGAAGGCTTTTTTGGCCTATAGATAAATGCTAAAGTGTCAGTGGTGTTAAGGCTTTTTTGTACTATGTTGCAATAGTAACAATGTCCTGTAAATAGCTCCATGATGGCTTTGGGGGCCTGATGTGGAGAAATAAATTATGAAATTGTCTGTAGTACCTCTGTGGATTTTTGCCTTTGAAGCATTTGACTTCTCATTGGTTTATGTAACCACATGATATCAACTAAAAACCAAAAAATAATGAGATCTGCAACAACCAGAAAGAGATCTGCTGGGAACTTTTCCACCTCTTGAGGGGAAGCTTTAACATGTTTCAGAAATCCCCTTTCCTTCCTGGAAGTCATCAGTGGGAAAGGAAAAGACCAGGTTTTGTAACCAAGACCGGTTTTGTAACCAGTGAGACACTTCCTGTAGTGTGGCTCATGGAGTAACATTGTAACCATGCTGTTGAGGGGAGATGGAAAATTAACAGATACTTTGTTAATGTAATTTAGAAGCATACATAAAAGTTATTTTAGCCTTGTTTTTTAATTAAAAAAATAAATAAATAAACTTGTATTTTGTTATCACTGGATTATATTTGCCACCTTTCTATGGCTTCTTGTGTTTCCATGGCATTTTATACTTTATTTTAAGCACAATGTGGGCAGTTTTTTAGTGTATGTTTGAAATTAGATTCCCCTCGGAGACCATGATTTCTTCAAGGAAAGAGTTCTTTTTGTTGTTGTGCAGCAACACATTACTGCACACAAATAATGCTTGACAAATATTTGCTTATATGTTGCAGAAGTGCCGATTTTAAGCCACTTTTAGAGTAGCTTTAGAACTGGACTGTTTCTGATGAACAACATTCAGTTCTTATATTCAAACTTAAAGAAGTAGAGAAAGCTGTCAGTTGAAAGAATTTCTTTTATTTTAGAGAAGTTTACAAAACTTGCATTGTCCCCTCATTTGTAAAATATGTACATTTGTTAAATTCTTTGTTCCACAAATATTATATACTTTCTAATGGCAGATACTATGTGCCACCTGGGAAGCCCATTCTAGAGAGTAGATAAATAAAATATAAAAGTATTCTAGTGCCACTAGATAAATAAATAAAAATATAGATTATTAGGTTCTTATAGATGTTATGGAGGTAAAAAAAAACAACAGATGAAGCTAGGAACTAAGGAAGAGGTCATGTTCTTTGATTTTAGCTAGAGTGGTCAGGAAGGAGACATTTAGAAAGATTTAAGCAGGGAGATAGGGGAGCCTGGTGGGCTGCCGTCTGTGGGGTCGCACAGAGTCGGACATGACTGAAGTGACTTAGCAGCAGCAGCAGCAGCAAGCAGGGAGAAAACCCCAGGGGATTGAGCATTCCAGGTAGCAGGAATGGTAACCATGCCCTGAAGCAGTGTTTCAAGGATAGCTGTGCGATTGGGGTGGGGAAAGTGGGGTGAGTGGCAGGAGAGGTCAGATCCAATCCGGTAGGGCCTCCTAGGCATGGAATGTGAGTTCTGGAGGTGAAGGGAGGTGCTCATACCTTTTGAGTAGAGTCACTCAGATCCAGTAACAATTTTCTTACTGACATTTTTTCCCCCTGACATTTAAATGTTGGATAAAGTAGGAAAAGAAAATATAGGAATATACATTTTTCCCTTTCCTCTTGAGACTTAAAGCTCTTTTCATTCTGAGTAGAAGCCATGCACACACACACACACACACACACACACACACACACACACACACACCCAGGAATGGGATTTTTGAAACTTACTTTAATTAAAAAATTTTTCAAGGTATTGAGTTCTGAGTTTCCAAGAATATGAACTTCAGTTTTTCCTTTGGGGAAATTAAATCCAAGTTCAGGAAGAGCTAGAATTTGCACATATTCTCAGATTCCCCCTGCCCTCTCACCCCTTTCAGCTGAAAGAGCTGGGCAGTGAGTGCTTTGGGATCCAGGGCAGGAAGAGCAGTCAGAGAAGGTATTGCAGAGGGAGGTATCTGAGGGTTTGGCTGCATTTTCCCCACATTATAAGAAGGTGTGGACTGGGTGTAGAGATGTGTTAGGATGGTGAGTGAGTATGCCAGGCTGACTGGCTGGCAGAATAGGTGGGAAGTACAATTGAAAAAGCAGGTTGAGGCTGTTTATTAATTGGACACTTCTGTGTGTATACTTTGTGCCAGATGCTGGTTCTAGGTGCTTTTTCTGACATGTCAGTGAGCAAACGAGACAGAGATCCTTGTCTTAGGGAATTTTTGTAATAAGTGAACTATGTGGGAATTCTGTGGCGGTCCAGTGGTTAGGACTCTGCACTTGTGAAATATATCATGTGTTAGGTGGTAAGCATTATGGGAAACAAAAGTAGGTAAAGGGGATAAGAAATGTGTGGATAGGATGGAGTTACTGTTTTTAAAGAAGATCTCAGGAGAGGCTTCATTGTGAAAGCATACTTGAGAGTGGAAACATGAAGGAGCTGAGGGAGTTAGCAGGGTAGACATCTGACAGGAGAGAGTAGCTGGCAGAAGGAATAGCAGTTGCAGAATCCCTGAGTCCATAGCTGCCTGGCGTGGATGAAGGCCATCACTGAGGCAGGTATGGCTGGAGCAGAGTGAGCGCTAGGGAGAGTAGTAGTCGGTGAGTTCAGACTCACTGGAAGTGCTGGAGGTCTTTGTAAGGAGTTTGGTTTTTAATTTTGGTAAAAGGGGGTGCTTTTGGAAGATCTGATAGAAGAGTGATCCAATGTGACTTTAAGAAAAATTACCTATTTGGCTGCTCCAGGTCTTAGTTGCAGCATGCAGGATCTTCCGTCTTCGATCTTCACTGCAGCGTACGAACTCTTATTTGGGGCATGTAGGATCTTGTTCCCCAACCAGGGCTCGAACCCAGGCCCCCGGCATTGGGAGCACGGAATCTTAGCCACTGACCTCCAGGGAAGTCTCCAATCTGACTTTATAATTTTGAGAAAGTTTACTTTGGTTGCAGGATTTGGAATAAATTAGAGTGGCTAGAGGGAGGAAGGGTGGAAGCAGAGGCAGATGTTTTGGATTGAGGTAGGCTTTGAATGGTGAGAAGGCGATGGCACCCCACTCCAGTACTCTTGCCTGGAAAATCCCATGGACAGAGGAGCCTGGTGGGCTGCAGTCCATGGGGTCATTAAGAGTCGGACACGACTGAGCGACTTCCCTTTCACTTTTCACTTTCATGCATTGGAGAAGGAAATGGCAACCCGCTCCAGTGTTCTTGCCTGGAGAATCCCAGGAACGGGAAGCCTGAAGGGCTGCTGTCTGTGGGGTTGCACAGAGTCGGACACGACTGAAGTGACTTAGCAGTAAAGTAATTACTTAAAAATTTTTTTTTTGAAATTAAAAAATTAATTTAAAAGTTGTAAAAAATTTTTTTTATACAACTTTAAAGGTTGCTTTCCATTGACAGTTATTACAATACATTGGCTGTGTTCCCCACATGATACAGTACAGCCTCGGGCTTGCCTTACACCCTGTAGTTTGTACCTCACTCCCCCACCGCTGTTTCCCCTTCTCCCTCCCAGCATTTTGTTATTCATTTATTGATCTGATTGCACTGAGTCTTAGTTGTAGCATGTGAAATCTTAGTTTAATTGTAGCATGTGGAATCTAGTTTCCTGACCAGGAATCTAGCCTGGACCCTCTGACTGGAAGCATAGAGTTTTAGCTACTGGACCACCAGGGAAGCCCCAGCAGTACATTTTCTAAGCTGTATGTTCTTTTCAGTGGTGGCTCAGATGGTGAAGAATCTGCCTGTAATACAGGCGACCTAGATTCGATCCCTGGGTTGGAAAGATCCCTTGGTGAAGGGAATGGTTAGAGGGAGGAAGGGTGAGGAACCTGGCAGGAACCATGGGGTTGCAAAGAGTCAGATACGACTGAACTACTAACAGTTACACTTTCACATGTTCTTTTCAGTAGTGACTAGAGTATTTTCTTAGATTTTGGCTGTATCAGATGTCTAAAGCTGGAGCTGAGGAAGATTTTTCTTTACATCTGAATATACTTGAATAATCAGTGTGTTTGAGAGTTTAGAAAATACACCTTGAATTATAAATGAAAAATAGTTTACACATCCTCATGGATCAAAACTCAAAAGGTGCAAAAATGTAGATGGTGAAAGTCTTCCTTCCACCCCTGCCCCACCTTGAGGCAACCATTGTGGTCAGTGTCAGTTGCCTGCCCGTGTTCATTCTGTGAACACCTGGAAGGTAATAGGTGTTGCTTTGGTGTGTGTGGTTTGGTGAAATCAAAGCTTTTATAAGCCAGTAGAGAATTGTTTGAGGAATATATTTTGCTGTGCCCTTTTGGAGGTACTAATAATGATTGATATGGTTCCCTACAATTAAGTGTCTCTGTGTTTTGTATATTTTCTATATGAAGTATATTTTGTTAATAAACAAAATTGACAAAACCCCTATATATAGGCCAGTGGGTACCATGTCTGTCTCTTTGGTAGAGCCTTCTCTGAGCTAGTCAGTAAAGTATTAAAACCCTAGTTCACTGAGTGTCTTCTACTAGAACTTGTTTTTTCTTAATGAGCTCCTTTTTTGAAGAAAATGTTTGTAAATATAGAACCATCTGCTGATTTAAATAGGTTTCCAGTAAAAATCAGCATGTGATTAGGCAAAATTCTTAATATCAGAAAGTTACTTTTAGAAAAAAATTATTAGTAAATAAGCTTAATGCCTCTTAGAAAGATTTTATCAAGGTACTTTCAACTCAAATATGATTTCCAAATAACCTCCTCGAAATAACCTGAACATTCTGTACTACTTTCCAACTTAGGTAGGGATAGAATTTCTTCCCAACAGTCTTCAGTCTTTCTTTTGTATTCTATGCAATTTCCTTTTTGTCTTCCTTTTGTAGGAATGAAGGCAGTTTTCCACTGTCAGGGAGGGGGCTCAATGAGGAAAGCAGAGTCAGAAAAACTGTAACTGATAAATTAATACTTCAATTCTCCAGCCCAGTAGTGTTTAGACTTTTTGTTTGTGTATCCCCTAAAAGAACACAAAGCACATACTATGTATCCTCTCACTCATTTAAGTTGACATTGGAAATCTTTCATAGTAAATTTAGATAATAATAGGAGGGGTTTTTTTTTGCTATTAAAAAATACTGTGTATTTTGGTGAAAACCTTAAAACTATGATTTTTTTTCCATATACAATTCGTAGAAAATGTTCATCACATGATCTGATTTAGCAAAGCTGGTCCTCACTCTGAAGCCAGGTAGGTGAACTTAGTCTTAAATTTCTGTCAGAAAAGCCTCAACATCTGACTCCCCTGGTGGTCCAGTGGTTAAGACTCCACACTCCCCATGCAGGGGCATGGGTTCAGTCCCTAGTCTGGGAACTAAGACCCTGCATGCCCTATGGTGCAGCAAAAAAAAAAAAAAACACAAAAAACAAAAAAACTCAGTGTCATTTTCCTGTCCAAATGATTTTATGTAAACACCTTTACTCCTGTCTCACCTTGTTATTGTTGCTGTTTTATTTGTTTTATGTTTTAGAATCTCTGTTGTTGCTTTTTTATTTATTTTATCTGATAATCAGTGGTTCATTCTCATCTACACTAGGTTTGTGCACATGGTGACAGGTACATAGGTAACTGATGTATAGAGCTTATTTGGTGAATTTTTAGCTTCATTATGTTTTCTGGACACCCGCACCACCACACGTGAATACAGTGTGGGACATTCCTTATCCCTTTGGCCAAGCTTTATTAAAACCAGTATCACTGCTTACATCTGGACTTCCTATTTCCTTCATGTCAAATTTCTGGATCTCTTTCACGCCTGAAGGTCATGCTTCTTGAAGCCGACTCCATGGGTGCACTTGTGAATTTTGCAGTGGATTCTCTGGCCACTGCCTCAGTGATGGCAGAATAGCCCTTCTCTGTATCCTGTTTGCTGGAGGCATTTTGTGGGGTCCAGATTAGAAAGGTGTCCCATTTCCAAATTCATGTTATTACACAGATAGATGAGGCTTGGAGCTGTGCCAGAAATTTGTAAGTACAGAGTAAGTTAGTTACCATTCCTTTGTTTGCTGTCCCAGATGTTATTTTATAGCCTGGGGAAATGCCTGATTGTAAGATTCTGGAAGTAAAGTGGGAGAAGTGAAATCGTAAGTGGGGAAGGGGTGATGAGAAGGAGAGTTCTCAGATCAGCTGGAGGAGAGAAAATAGTGGAAGCTGAAGATTTATAAACTGATTTCCCTAACTGATCCAAACCCTTTGAAAAATTGCTCCAGGGCGCCAGTGCTTTAGTTTGAAAATCGCTGCTCTTGCCTGTTTCACACTGCCTGGATATTTGTCTGGCTACATGAGAATGTTAGACTGTCCCTTATCTGTACTCCTTAGGATAGTATTTACCCTTAGTGGGGGAAAAAACAAAGCAAAACAAATACAACTCTTCTTTTGAGAAAGGTGGAATATAAAAGCAAAACAACAACAAAAAAGACCAAAACAAAAGACCAGAACTGTGCTACACAAAAAGTAGTAGGTCTGCTATACTAGGATGTCAGGGAAAGTCATGGGAAGTTGATGGTTGAGGGGACAAAGCACATGTAATCTATAATGTTTCAGTGTGTGATACAAGTGATTTTTCAGTAGAGGTGAATGTGGATCCTCTTTCTACTGCTTCATATTCTTAAGGACCTTGTGACCTCATCCCTCAACCCCAGCTCAGAGTTTGAGTGTTGTTAACGTTTGTGATGCTTAGGGGTAAGGATAAAATAAATTCTTTAGATTAAAAAAAAAAGCCCAATGCTCAAATTTAATGATTAAAGCTACATGTTCCAGAAGATCTACTTAATGGAGAATGTATACTTTTCATGAATTGCAGTGCTTAAAAAAATAGCAATTATGGAATGAGAGGAAGTATTTATGATCAAAAGTTATGAAAAGAACTATTACTGATACAGGAATTTTGGCATCACATGATGATGTTTGCTTGCAAAGTTTTATCTGACACTTTTTGACCCTGTGGATTGTAGTCCACCAGGCTCCTCTGTCTATGGGATTTCCCAGGGAAGAATACTAGAGTGGGTTGCCGTGCCCTCCTCCAGGGGATCTTCCCGACCCAGGGACCGAATCCGTATCTCCTGCATTGGCAGACAGATAGTTTACTGCTGAGCCACTGGTGAACCCCATTACGTGTTGTATGTGTTCCTGAAAAAATTCTCAAATAAGATAGTTTATGGGAAAATACCATTGGCGCAGACTCCTCAAAACTGATGCAGTTTCTAATGAGAACAATGATTAGCATTTGGGGGGATAACTTGGATAGCCAGGGCAAGCAGGCCGGAGGCTGCCCCAGGAGACATTAAAAATTGATGGACAGAGTTGACTGGAAACGCTGGGATGTGACAGAGATGGTGTGGGCTGCCTTGGAGGAGGAGGAGCAGGCAGACAGTGCAGCCCTGTCATTAGTGGAGAGTTTTTCCAGCTGGGAGGTGTACCATTTTGGAGAGGGAGAACTGGTGCAGATGCTAATTTTTAATTTTCTTAAAATAGAGCTATAAGGACTTGTAGCCCTTGCCAGGCTCCTCTGTCCATGGAATTTTCCAGGCAAGAATACTGGGGTGGGTTGCCATTTCCTTCTCCAGGGGATCTTCCCAATCAGTGGTTTGAACCCACGTCTCCTGCATTGGCAGGCGGATTCTTTACCAGTGAGCTACCAGGGAAGCCCATGATATCCTTTACTATGGCCCAAGAATATCAAATTGGCTGTCATACACTGGACTGTATCTTTTACTTGCTTTCATATATGGCAACCAGAGTATCAAAAGTAACANCAATCAGTGGTTTGAACCCACGTCTCCTGCATTGGCAGGCGGATTCTTTACCAGTGAGCTACCAGGGAAGCCCATGATATCCTTTACTATGGCCCAAGAATATCAAATTGGCTGTCATACACTGGACTGTATCTTTTACTTGCTTTCATATATGGCAACCAGAGTATCAAAAGTAACATATTTGGGGGAAAACATTTAGTGGTGTTCCGAGGCTGCAGGATTTTAGTTCCCTGACCAGGAAGTGAAAACCTGCCCTCAGCAGTGAAAGCAGGGAGTCCTAACCACTGGACTGCCAGGGAATTCCCAAAATAAGCTTTTTTAGTGTTTGTTTTCAAGGTTGGGACAAAAACTGCAGTAAGAAAATGGCAACCCACACTAGTATTCTTGTCTGGAAAATCTTGTGGACAGAGGAGCCTGCTGGCTACAGTCCATGGGATTGCAGAGAGTCAGACAAGATTGAGCACGTTTCTTTTCGTGGTCAAGGGACAAAACCTGCAGTAGTAAGGGAGATTCCTTTCCGTAGCATTGTTTAACAGCTGATACCTGCTTTCTCTTAGAACTTTGCTTTTCACCAAACAGCCTGTGGTTATACTTTGTCAGATGCTTTGTTTTCTTTCAGATGGTTCCTTAAAATAAATTAGATTTATCAAAACTTTTGAATATATCTAAGGATAGAAGTCAGAGAAGGCAATGGCATCCCACTCCAGTACTCTTGCCTGGAAAATCCCATGGATGGAGGAGCCTGGTAGGTTGCAGTCCATGGGGTTGCTAAGAGTTGGACATGACTGAGCGACTTCACTTTCACTTTCACTTTCATGCATTGGAGAAGGAAATGGCGACCCACTCCAGTGTTCTTGCCTGGAGAATCCCAGGGACAGGGGCGCCTGGTGGGCTGCTGTCTATGGGGCCGCACAGAGTCGGACATGACTAAAGCGACTTAGCAGCAGCAGCAGCAGCAAGGATAAAAGTAGCATTTAAAGAGTTCATTTTACAAAAAGAATTTGACTAATAGAAGATTGGGTTGACTAATAGGAGATTGAAAAATGACATTTTAGCCCTGTTTTTCGATGTGACCAGGGCCATCAGAGACTGAAAACATTGAAACTGTTCAGTGAAGAGGAAAAAATCATACCCACTGGAACAAAAACCTACTTTTTTCCCATTGAGGAACTAACTTTGGTTTCTCCAGAGCCTTGTGAACAGGTTGCTAAGGTAGGTGGTGATAGTGTGAGATTACTGGTTAGGGCAGGAATGTTAGTTTCTGCAGTCTTCTGATGTACTGCATTTTAAAGCATTTCCTGTTTTTTTTTTTTTTTTTTAGGTTGCTGGGAAAAGGCCTAGGGTGGCCAATTCCTTGTATGAGCAGAACGTCTTTATTTTTCCTTTCTAGCTGGGAACTTACCACCTCGTGATTAATTGGGGATTCCTGTTAAAGAAAACAGAAAACAATACACAGATATATGGTTTCATATCCATTTGCTTTTTAATCCATTGAACCCATAAAATATTTATGTCCAGGTTTATAAATAACCTAGTTTTTCACTCAGCCCTTGAACAAACATTTATTGGCAGTTCCTGCACAATCTTGGCACATTATATGCTCAGTTCTTTTATTTTTAATTTTTATTGGAGTGTGGTTACTTTACAGTGTTGTGTCTCTGCTGTGTAGCAGAGTGAATCAGCTATATGCTTACTTATATCCTGTTTTCTTGATTTCCTTTCCATTTAGGTCACCGCAGAGCATTGAGTAGAGTTCCTCGTGACTATAATGTAGGTTCTCATTAGTTACTATTTTATACATCATCTGCTCAGTTCTTGATGATTGACGAAGTCCTGGCGTCGTCTAACAATGCACTGCCCCTAGAAGCAAAGAGCGGCTGAGGCACTCCCTCTTAAGCACTCAAAAATCAGTGGTAGAGGCAGTTACATACACACAAAACAGAAAAGACTTTTTTTTAGTTCTTGAGGTTTTTGGTTTGTTAGTCTACATTTCACTAGCTTAGTTCTGTATTGCTTGAATCATGGAGCCTGCTTTAAAACATGAACCTGGTCAGTCTTCTACAGCTAACTGATGCCTGTGGAAACAGCAGTAACGGCTTGGTAAATGGAGAGTTGGTTGTGGTCTAGTCGCTCAGTCCTGTCCAAGTCTCTTTTGACNGTCTACATTTCACTAGCTTAGTTCTGTATTGCTTGAATCATGGAGCCTGCTTTAAAACATGAACCTGGTCAGTCTTCTACAGCTAACTGATGCCTGTGGAAACAGCAGTAAGGGCTTGGTAAATGGAGAGTTGGTTGTGGTCTAGTCGCTCAGTCCTGTCCAAGTCTCTTTTGACCCCACCAGGCTCCTCTGTCCATGGGATTTTCCAGGCAAGGATACTGGAATGGGTTGCCATTTCCTCCTCCAGGGAATCTTCCCAACCCAGGAATTGAACCCAAGTCTCCTGCATTGGAAGGCAGGTTCTTTGCCACTGAGCCACCTGGGAAGCCCAGATGGAAAGATTACTTTATCACCTCGTATATTATATAACATTATATATAGATTATGTCACCTTTTAATATATGTGTATTATGTAGCACTGATTATTTACATTTTCTGTCTCTGTGTGTGTGTGTGTGTCAGTGTCTCAAACAGGGGATTACATTAGGTGATTGAGAAATGGTGCCTAAATGGATTCTCCAAGAAAGTGGAATCTGAACATGTTGTTGCAGGAAGGGATTTCATTTTATGGAGGAGAAACTTAGGCTCAGAGAGGTTGTGATGCCCTAGTTGTGTCCGACTCTTTGCGACCCCATAGACTGTAGCATCCGTCCATGGCTCCTCTGTCCATGGGATTTTCAAGGCAAGAGTACTGGAGTGGGTTGCCATTTCCTTCTCCAGGGGATCCTCCCAACCCAGGGATCAAACCCTGGTTTCCTGCATTGTAGGCAGACGTTCTTACTGTCTGAGCCACCAGGGAAGAGCATACTATAAATTAAAAATAAGTTAATAGCAGAGTGACCTTGGGTAATTTCCAAACAGAGGTCTGAGTCGTAGTGTTAAGTGCCCAAGCCTTAAAACAGTAATTTCAATAAAGATTATGTTACCTTTTGTTGAAGAATAGATTTATATCAACCCTGAAAGGTAAGTTATGTATATCCTCATATTATAGATAAAGAGGTTAGTAATCAGATAGTTTTTGGCACAATCAGGGATTGACAGAATTGCAGCTCAGACCTAGGTCTCTTCTAGTGCTCTGGTGATTCCAGTATCCATTTCTTGAACTTTACAGTGTATCAAGGACACTTTAAAATTTGAGAGATGTGTTAAAAGAATGCAATGGATTGAGAAATCTACTCAAGGACTCAGATAGCAAATAATAGCTGTTGTATTCTAGATAGTATACTTTTAGCTTTGTTTGGGAGAACATTTCTAAGGAGATGAAGGTCACATGTTCCCCAACCTTGCAAACGTCACAGTAAAACCAAGGTCTAAATGTGTCAATAGACTGCCATTATAAATGGTGCCAAGCATAATCTTAGGGAATATTCAACTCAGTATTTTGGAGCTGTTTCAACTACATGGCTGAAATTGCTTAAATTGCATTTGTAGAAAGCTTTTATAAAAGGCATTTCTTCTTTTTTTGCATGTTTTGCCAGGATTATTAAGGCCAGTAGAAATTCCTCATGGTCCCATTGTTTTATTTGTTCAGTTACTATGAGTTTCATTGTATAGTTAAGTCAGTTTTAAATAGTCTCTTATTTAATGGAGGGATAAATTAGGAATTTGGATTTAATAGATACTACTGTATATAAACTAGTTAAGCAGAGATCTACTGTATAGCACAGTAGCTACATTCAGTAGCTTGTAATAACCTATAGTGGAAAATAATCTACAAAAGAATCTATCTGTATATCTGAATCACTTAGCTGTATACCTGAAATGTTGTAAATCAACTGTACTTCAATTAGAAAAGTATTCTCTTCCAGTTGAGCTTTCGGATAATTTTTGGAAATAATTTTGAAATTTAATTGTATAGCAAACTTACTTTTAGAGAGTTAGTTATTATTATGATGCTGAAGATACTTAAGAGAACTGGGGTCAGAATATAGAAACTCTTTTGAGGGAAATAGAATAAAATTTAATAAGTGGCTCTGGGTAAAAATTTGGGGTTATTATTACTATTTCAAGCAGCTAATAAATTGGTATTTGCATCTTGGTTCAAGTGACTTTTGGTAATTTTGTTTATTTTGGTCAGAATTGAGAGTTATTTATTCTGTTTCTAAGAGCTAAGACTTTCTATTTATTTCCTAATAACAAATTAGATCCAATGATGCCTAACAAACTTTGTCAAGGAAGAAGATCCTTCAAATAAAATAGCTTTTAGTCTAGTATGATATACAGTTAAATTTTCCTTTGCAATTTTTACTTATTAAAAAAAGTTATTGACTATTCCAGAATGTAAAAAACCCCATAAAGGATAATATAATGAAAGTGTGCCCATGCTACCAACTAGTTGAAGGAAAACATTACTAATACATTTGAAGCCCCTTTATGCCCTTTCTTGCCGGTCTCTCTTCTTCTTCTTCCCATTTCACCCCATTAAGTATCCAGTACCTGAATTTTGCTTATATAATTGCTGTTTATTTTTTTTAAAAAACTTTGTTTTTTAATTGAAGGATAATTGCTTTACAGAATTTTGTTGCTTTCTGCCAAACATCAGCATAAATCAGCCACAAGTATAGGTATGTCCTCTTATTCCATATGTGTTCATCACAACAGAATGCTATAGAATGTCATGAACTCTAGTGTCTAATATCTTAACCAGGGCAAAAAAAAAAAAAATCTTTTCAAGTTTCAATATGTTTTTGTTTCATTTAGAAAAACATTTGATTTTATATGCAAAGAAAATTTTAAAGATTTGAGAATTTAGTGTTCACAAAGTTGACCTTAAGTTTCAGATTCCTATCTTATGTGGAACAGTCTCTGTTAAGGTAAATTTATGCATGTTCCATAACTGATAAATTCTCCATAATAAATTGAAGGATTTTAGTGCCATAAAGAGTAGGTAATATAATCATTCAAATGGCTGTTTTTAGTAATTACTTCTTGCTTGAATTTGAGCCAGTGACCTGAATTTTATTACTATGTCATTTCATTCGTTTGGTGTAGGCACTCATATATCTTATGTAAAAGCTATAAAAAAACAAAAAACATTTTGAAAATATAGATTAGAAAAAGATTTTGTGTTTCTTCGCTGTAGTCACTGTAGAGTTTGTCAGTCACAGTACACATGTGGACTATGTAGAAAGCACTACCGTGAATCCAGGATCAAATAATGTTTCTTGAGCAATTCCTTTATTCATCACACATTTATTAAGCATGTGTTATGTTAGATATTGGAGATACAAAAATGATTAGACATTGTTCCTGTGTGCAAGGAGTTGATGAGATGAGAGTTGGTGAGTTTATCTGGATGAGATAAATAAATCTATGCATATAAGCACTGTGACATTTAATAAAGAGTTTGACAAACATCAGGGAGTAATTACTTCTGTCAGGACATTGGGATAAGAATGGAAAAAGTGAGTGCTAGGGAAAGCCTCATCTAAGAGGAGATGAGTCGTTGAGAGATTGATTAGGTTTTATTTGGAGGAATAGGACTTCTCATTCATAGGAAGGTATTATGGTAATGGTGAAGAACACATTTTGGAGGCTTGAGTGATTTGGTTTGGAATTGGCCCCATTGCTTCTTCTGATTTTGGAATGTTACTTAAAGGGCTGTCACTGAAGGGCTTAACATGGTTCCAGGTGCACACTAGATAGTCACAGAATGAAGGTTGCTACTGCTAGTATCTTTGTTGTTCAGTTGCTAAGTCGTGTACAACTCTTTGCGATCCTCACGGACTGGAGCATACCAGACTTCCCTGTCCTTCACTGTCTCCTGGAGTTTGCTCAGATTTGTATCCATTGAGTCGATGATGTCATCCAGCCATCTCATCCTCTGTTACCCCCTTCTCTTCCTGCCCTCAATCTTTCCTAGCATCAAGGTCTGTTCCAGTGAGTGAGCTCTTTGTATCATGTGGTCAAAGTATTGGAGCTTCAACAAGAGCCTTTCCAATGAATATTCAGGATTGATTTCTTTTAGGATTGGTGAGGTCTTAAATTTGAACTGGTTGATCAGATTTGGGGGTGGGCATTGTTACAAAGAGAAGATCTCAGTTGGTTCAGATCAGTCAGGGCTTGTCCCTGGAGATGGGATAGTATAAGGCCCACTCAAGGAACGTGACAGCTGTACTAGCAGAAGGAGTGGAGTGGATATTTGGGAGAAAAGCACGTTAACCATCTTACACATCAGTGGCAGACAGAGGAAAAGAGCTAGTGAAATAGGAAAATGATGTGAGAGAAGGAAGGAGAACCCCCAGGGAAGTACCTCAACCCAGAGTCAAAGGAGTTTTGAAGAGGAAAGACGAAAATGGCGTCAATTCAAATAGCCATTGGGTTTGGTAGGAGGTCATCAGTGACCTGAGAGTGTCTATAGCCTGGAGGGATAGAAGGCATATGTTCTTCACAGGGACAGCAGCACTAACCCAGGCACCCCCAGCAAGGTCATTGGTGTCATTCCAGATGTGACACTGCCCNCCCCAGGGAAGTACCTCAACCCAGAGTCAAAGGAGTTTTGAAGAGGAAAGACGAAAATGGCGTCAATTCAAGTAGCCATTGGGTTTGGTAGGAGGTCATCAATGACCTGAGAGTGTCTATAGCCTGGAGGGATAGAAGGCATATGTTCTTCACGGGACAGCAGCACTAACCCAGGCACCCTCAGCAAGGTCATTGGTGTCATTCCAGATGTGACACTGCCGTCCACCGCTGTCTTTAGTGACTCATTTCCAAAGGCCTGTCCATCTTCTTCATAAATCCCGCTTTAGGATATTCCTGTGTCCAGATTGTCTGGGTCAACCATTCTGGGTACTGTGAGGGACACCGAAGGACTAAGAATGTCCATTGTGGCCCCTCTCTTTTCCTTCTAACNCAGTCATTAAATACTGTACCATTTTATTCCTATACATTTCTGTTTCTTAGGTTAACAGTCACTTTCTCTGCTTCATTTTAAGCAGCCTGATGTTTTGAAATAAAACAGGGAGAATAATAGTATCCCCCATGTAAGGTGATGGTGAAGATAAAATGAGGTTAAAAAATTTAGAATGGCAACTTCTCTGGTGGTCCAGTGGCTAAGACTTATCACTCCCAATGCGAGGGCCCCAGGTTCAATCCTTGGTCGGGGAACTAGATTCCACATGCTGCAACTAAGACTTCTCATGCTGCAACTGAGTTTACATGTCACAAACACATGATCCCACATTCTGCAACTAAAACCTGAGGCAGCCAAATAAATAAATAAATAAAGTTGTTAAAAACAATTTTAGAATGGTGTCAGGCATAGTTCAGCTGAGCAGCTATAATTACAGTTATTTGTTCTCTATAAATACTTGATGAGGATGAGAAAGCATTAAGTGAACGGATACTTCCACACAAAACAGTTGCTGCAAAAATTGGGGAATTTAGTTTCAGATAAACTGAGAAACACCAAATGAAGTTTCCTTAACTGTGACTCAGATTCCATGCTGGTTTCCATCGTGGGGATGGCACTGTACACAGGATATGTCTTCATGCCTCAGCACATCATGGCGATACTGCATTACTTTGAAATTGTACAGTGACCAACATGTGACCAAGGCAAGAAGCTCCTTAGGGAAGACCCATCGCCTGAATCTGGAAAGAGACTTCATCAGATGTCATAAGAAACTCTCCTAGATGTCAACATAACCAACCCTATGAATATAAAGACTAAAATTCATGAGTAGAACAGGAAAGCGATCCTGACTCATGTGTTGTGTTCTTTATTTTTAATTTTAAAAGAGGCTCTTGTATAGTAATTTTTGTCTATTTTAACATTGTAGTCATTTGTACTTTGATATCAGTATTTTCTTAATCTTTGTGACTGTTTCAATATTACCCAGTGAAAGCTTTTCTTAATGTAACTTTGAGTACATTTTAATTGCCTTCTATTTCTAAAACCTAAAGTCATTAGTTGGGCTTTACTGTTCTTGCTATTGTATGGCATACATATCTGCCTGGAAATATTTATACTCTTGACCAAAGTTTTGTAAGAAAAAAATTCAAGATTTGGGGCAAGGGGGCTGGGGAGGGAGGATATTTTATTGAGAATTATTTACAAAAGACTTATCTGTAAGTTTGAACTCAGGAGTACAGTTTTAGTTATCTGGACTCTTAATCAGCTTTTGCTTTAAAATTATAAAGTGTTTCTTAATGAAAAAGGAAGATCTTGCTAAAGTTAAAATAAGGAACATTTCACCTTTTAAATATTTAATTCATGTGTGAACTCATTTCCAGAAAACTTTGATGATGGTTCTTGTGACAAATGGTGGTTAACAGCATTATTATGTAAGGCTTATATACCATAGAGATTTTAATTGAAGGTAATGAGCTTCTTCTGAGGGCCACTAGTAGCACTGTACTTCCTTAAATTTAGTTTCATGATTGTAATGGGTGCTGCAAATGCATTTGCACATTGCAATATGATGAGATGAATTGTTAAAAACTGTAACAAAAAGAAATGTAAACTTGGTTAAAATCTGCTCACTCTTTGTATTGTTTTTTTTTAAAAAAGATTTTTATTCCATAAATGTAAGATGACTACCTAATTTTTTGATGTAAACTCATTAAATTCGAAGAGAGAAAAATCAGCTGATGTAGCAGTATTTTTTTTCCCTTGATGGTTAAATATTGATCTAACATTTATATTTCTGAATTGATTGCTGTGGGCCAATAAGCAGTAAGTATATTTTAACATGTCTCTCCACATAGAAGTATTGCTAATTTTAAAAATTAGACATATTTTTAAAGCATGCCTCCCAGAATGTTTTGCTATTTTTTTTTTTAGAAAAATTTAAATATTTTTGGCATCAGATTGTACAGATTAGACTTTTGAAGTGTTTTCTAGCCCAGAGGTACTAAGTAATATTTGAAAGCCTGGTATTTTTAAAGAATCAATTGGTAAAATCACCATTAGATAGGAAGAGTGAGGGTAATATATAATTTGAATTTGAAGTGGTTAAAAGTAGATTATCTCAAGTGAAATAATGAATATGAGGATGTAAGTCTGAATTTATTCAATTAATGCTCAAATTTGGCTTTCCCCATTGACATCCTCTCTCCCCTCTTAATCACTGACAAGTAGCTTCTAACATCGGGATCTCTGCTGAGTTGAAAACAAGAAAAGTCAAGAATCATTAGTTGAAAGAGATATCCAGATAATCTGTCTTCGCCCTCCATTCAGAAATCTTTAATTCATCCTCACTTTGCTGAAATCCATTAAATTGCTGTTGTATAGCCAATGGTTGTTATGAAACACCTGAGAGATAGNCTAACATCGGGATCTCTGCTGAGTTGAAAACAAGAAAAGTCAAGAATCATTAGTTGAAAGAGATATCCAGATAATCTGTCTTCGCCCTCCATTCAGAAATCTTTAATTCATCCTCACTTTGCTGAAATCCATTAAATTGCTGTTGTATAGCCAATGGTTGTTATGAAACACCTGAGAGATAGATGGAAGATAAGTTTAGCCTCACAGAGAATGAAAAAATAATTTTCTTTAACCTTAGAATTTTGAGAAGAATGAGAAAGAGAAGCAGGTCCACTGAGAGGTAATCAGGGAAGCATATTCTCACCCACTGATGCAAAGGTCTGGTCCATTTGTCAGTAAATAACAAATGGGGAGGTCATTTCACTTTATCTGTTTGTAAGAAGGCATTTATTAGCTAATTCTCTATAGGTTGCTTATGTTTTTGTGTCTTCTAAACAGAGATACTGACTGTCTTTTTTTCTGGAATATTTTTCAAGGATGTTTGTATGATAGAGAAGATAAAGAAGAGGTAATATCTCCGTCTAGCACAAAGGGCAGGTGTGCTTAGAGCTTTGGAAGGTGAAGGTAAAGACTGTCTCTTTATGAAGCAATGGACATCGTAAACAATCTGAGTTCCCTGTGCTCAGGATTCCTCTCCTGTAATGTGACCCTCTGCATGTACAGGTGTCACCTGGTCCTCTTTGGTTTGTCCTGTGGGGACTGGAGCTTGGGAACCAAATAAGAAAGTGATACTTGGCCTATTTCTGTGTGTAAAACTAAGTCTTTTGTGTCTGACCCTGGACCTCAGCCTTCTGCCAGCACCCATGAAGCTATGCCAAACTAACTTGTTAGCTTGTAGACCCTTCACAGTTTTTGACACTGTTTTGGTGGCGAGAATGTGATGAAGAAGAGATGTGGTGTCTGCTAGAAGAGGAAGGACCGTGGCCGCACAAGCCAGATTCAGAGATGAGACACACACTGGTATCCAGTAGTAAATGCTCTTGTTCAAGTGTTGGGGGAGTTAGGGGAACCAGGGTCCCCTGCTATCCTACTTGTTAACTAATCCTTTGAAGCTGAGAAGTGAGAGACATGATTGTGCCAATCTGCTTACCTGCTGCCTTGGAGGTTGGTCACGTTCCTCTGGGGAGTTGGAAGAAGGAACTTCGTGATAAAGGGACAGCTCTAAAGATATTGTGTCTGTCATGCTAAGTCAAAGAACCTCCAAATGGAAATCAATGGTGACAACATTGTTGAATTGTTGAATAACATGAGGGCATATTATTCACATTTGGATGGTCTGGAATATTCCATGTTTATTCAGGTGAACTGAATGCAAAGCCTTGCTTAACAGCTCAGAGCTGCTCTCTCCCTCTGTGCCCCTTCTCCCCAATCCTGGCTTCAGGTTCATTAAAGGTGAGACCCAGTGTACCCTGCCTGGGTACGCTGGGGAGTTTCACAGAGGGTAGAGAGTCAAACTTGATGGCTCTGTAGGATATACTTAGCCAAGTCATCCTACCCATTTCTGTGGGAGAATGGACACCAATATTTAACTAGTGGAGTTTGGACATTTTTTGTAATGCAGAAGGAAAATTTCTGACCTTGTTAGGGCTGATTCAGTATACTCTTGTGGCTTCCTTTGGTGAGTATGCAATTGATGTCGATGTCTGTCCTATGAATGCTTGTAAGTGCCAGAGATGATACTCATATTTGGCAAGAGAGGTATGTAGAGAAATACTAGTACCTTTGGATTTCCACAACTCTGATGACCTCTTTGAGCTACAGGTCACTATGACTAATGATTTAGCCATTTAGAATCTTGCATAAAGAGACATCTTCCATCTAAGGTGCTGCTTCCATATTTGGACTCCTGGGTCCTCTTGGCCCTGATAATGGCTGTCTGAGAAACAGCCAGGAACTAACTACTGGGCTGTTCTCAGAACTGACTCACAAATAAAGCACAGGGTAGCCCCAGCTCCTGCATCTTCCATGCAAAACATTGGTCAGCACCTCTGGATTTCGTTCATTCCCATAGCCATTCTCAGTCTCCAGGGGCTGAACAAATTCCACCTTCCTGGGGGCATGGACTGACAAGGCAGTTTGGACTGTTGGCTCTCAGGCAATCCCTCCAGAAATAAGGACTAGATTCAGTTATTTAAACTGAATGGCGAGCCCTAGATGAGGTATATTAGCTTGCCAGAGGCCCCACTGGAGGAACTGTCAACCTATTCCCTTTGAATGATGGAGGTCTCACTTGAGGCCAACAGTTGTAACAACATTTTCTTTCCAGGGATACCTTACATGATTTCTGGACTTTATTTCTTTTCTGGGAGCAAAAAGTTAACTTGTGTCCTGAAAAACACCCTTCAGGGCAATCATAAGAGACCTGCCCGCAAGTGTTTAGAAACACTAACAGATCATGTGACCCTCAGATGACTGCAGAGATTTCTCTAACGGGGTTCTCCAGAAAGGCAACTGATTTATTATTCACGCATATGTTATGGGCAGTGATCTCTGTACCAGGAGTCATTTGATTTGAAAAGGTGGTACAAAATTTCATGATTTTAGTTGAAGTGATCCATGACAGTGCCTTGGCTCTGGAGGGATTTCAGGCTGGTCTCAGCTCATTAAGCAAGGTTGTTATGGATGAGAGAATTGCCCTAGACTTCCTTCTTAAAGGCCAAGATGGATTTTGTGCGATCTCAAGTACATTTGGTTATGCCTGGATTAATAATGCCTTGGGCCAAGTGGAAAGATCTTTATAGAAACATGGCTTTCTAAATTAGATCTTGATAGTTTTGGGGATTTGTTAAGCTGGTGGGTTATCAGACTCTGGGGGGCCATGGTTGAGATTGATATAGGATGGCTGCTTCCTGTCAGAATCCTATTTAACAGTTCAGTTCAGTTAAGTTGCTCAGTCGTGTCCGACTCTTTGAAGCCCCGTGGACTGCAGCACGCCAGGCTTCCCTGTCCATCACCAACTCCCAGAGCTTACTCAAACTCATGTNCATGATGTACTCTACATATAAGTTAAATAAGCAGGGTGACAATATACAGCCTTGATGTGCTCCTTTCCCGATTTGCAACCAGTCTGCTGTTTCATGTCCTGTTCTAACTGCTGCTTCTTGACCTGCATACAGATTTCTCAGGAGGCAGGTCAGGTGGTCTGGTATTTCCCATCTCTTTAAGAATTTTCCATAGTTTGTTGTGATCCATACAGTCAACAGCTTTGGCAGAGTCAATAAAGCAGAAGCAGAAATTTAATGCTGTGCTAGAGAAGTTGATTTGGCTCTCGCCTCTGTTGATTAGATTAGAGTGACTATTGGAGCAACATAGTTGTGTATAGAAACTAATGTATGTGTGGAATGGATATTGTTGGGATATAGTCCTCTGTGGGCCTCTCACATTTCTGCATGTCTTGCGAACAGTAGTTCTGACTGGTTTTGCTCTAGACCATCTTTCTAAGGATATTTGTTAAAGAAAAGGCCTTGGAAGATGTAGTGTCTCCTTTTAGGGTAAATGGTAGGCTTGCTTGGAGCCTTGGATGGTAACAGTGTTCACCTCTGGAGCGAAAAGATTTGGGTTCTTGAAGCTCGGGGGTTCTCATAGGTAATGAAACCTGTTGTCTGTATACGTGATGTATATATGATGTCACCTAGGCTCTCTTTGTGTCTCTCTTAGAATTAGAGCTTGTTTTCTTTCAATAAGAAAATGCTATCCTTCAGTTAACTGCTATTGCTGAGGGCAATAAAGACCAAGCAGAATGAAATCTCAGTTTCTTTAAATTTCTTTACTGCATTGACCTTGAGTGATGAAATAGTGCCATGGTATAGTATTTTTTCTTGGTATTTGCTTTCTTGATTTGTCAGCTTTCAGTCTTTGGAATACATACAAAGTCTCAATCTTGTTTTTATTTTATTTTACTTTTATTTTGTTGTTACATGGAAACTCTAGTTTCTGTGATTCTTAAATATTCATTTGCCAAGGTTTGTTAAAAGCATATGTCAAATGTACTTATACAAACATTTTTACAGTACACAGTTGAACTCTTTACTAAGCCTGGTTGGTTAAGCTATTCATGAGAATTGTCTGCTTCACACTCTCCTCAATGAAAGAAGGCTAGTTTAGTAGTCTAGGTGAGAAAAAGAGGGTAACTTGGACCAAGGTGGTGGCACTGAGGTAGAAAAAGGGTATGGTGACTAATTAGGTACAGAGGGTGAGGGCGAGGAGAGAGTCCAGGTTTCTGTCTTGAATAACTTGGTAAGTGGTAACATTCACTAACATTTGGGGGAAATGATCAGATATAAGGGCGATCATGCTGGAATTAGTGAGTTGTAGATGATAAAGGACTTTGTAAGCCATTTTCAGGAGTATGGACTTAATCCCCAGAGCAGTGAGAGTCACTGGAAAGTTTTAAATGAAGGAGACAGCAGATTTGCTTTTTTTTTNGTTAAAAGCATATGTCAAATGTACTTATACAAACATTTTTACAGTACACAGTTGAACTCTTTACTAAGCCTGGTTGGTTAAGCTATTCATGAGAATTGTCTGCTTCACACTCTCCTCAATGAAAGAAGGCTAGTTTAGTAGTCTAGGTGAGAAAAAGAGGGTAACTTGGACCAAGGTGGTGGCACTGAGGTAGAAAAAGGGTATGGTGACTAATTAGGTACAGAGGGTGAGGGCGAGGAGAGAGTCCAGGTTTCTGTCTTGAATAACTTGGTAAGTGGTAACATTCACTAACATTTGGGGGAAATGATCAGATATAAGGGCGATCATGCTGGAATTAGTGAGTTGTAGATGATAAAGGACTTTGTAAGCCATTTTCAGGAGTATGGACTTAATCCCCAGAGCAGTGAGAGTCACTGGAAAGTTTTAAATGAAGGAGACAGCAGATTTGCTTTTTTTTTGGCCATGCATAACGGCTTGTGGGATCTTGGTTCCCTAACCAGGGATTGAACCTGGAACCTCCACAGTGAAAGCATAGAGTCAAACCGCTGGACCATCAGGAAATTCTCCAGATTTGCATTTTAGAAGGGTCATTCTGGTTACAACATTAAACATGGATTGGAGGGTGTTTTGCTGATCTTGCTCATAGCGCCAGTTGTCTCGCTGTTCATATTGTCTGCCCTGTTCGCTGAACCCAGGGTAGGCAAGGCGTGAGCTAAGAGGCTGGAAGAAGACTCAAAGAGCCGTAGGAACTGCAGACATGCTTATTCTCTCCTGGCTGGCACGGCAGCCATAACACAGACTTTCGCCTGGCTGATGCAGCAGCTGGAGCAGCAGCCACAACATAACCATAATATAGCCGTAATAGAACCATAACATAGCCTCATATAATCATGATGTTGCCCCAGTCTAGCCCGAATGCAGCAGCAGCAGCCAGGGCTTTCGGGGGAAGCTCATTCAGGCACACCACACACAACCCGTGACTAAGCAAGTGTCTCATGATGCGCATGCGCAGTGCTATAGATGCTCTCAGCAGCTGCATAGTCATCGTTCACAAGACGGGGTGAGAGAGCCTGCACCGCCATCTTGGCTAATCTGCTCTCTCCCCACAGAGGATATAAAAACTCTGGTAGAAAAACTATTTTGGGTGTCTGTTAGAGTAATTCAGGCACACATGATGGCCAAACTAAATTTGTTGTGATGGACCTGAGAAGCTGATAAAATTGAGAGATGTCAAGGGTAGAGGAGATTTAGAAGCCATGGTTGCTGACCAGATTTTTGGCTGACTCAGTTGAGTGGTTAGTGAATTTTTAATGGATTTTAATTCATTACTAGTTAATACAAAGAGATAAGTGGATTTAGCATAAGAGAAAATGATTTCAGTTTTTGATGTGTTGACTTTGGTGTTAGTGAAATATTTGAGTAGAGATGTCTGGTGGTCTGATAAATATGGAGATACAATCAGGAAATGGATATGGGCTGAAGACTGAAGTTGAAGGAAAGGATGAAAGTTCCTAGGAGGAGCAGAGAAGGCAGAAGTTGTTAATCTGGTGTTTGAGCTTCTAAAGCTCCTGAAATTATATGCAAAATTATCTGTACATTTTCTGGGGGAGCTCTCCCATGACTTTAATCAGATTTTCAAAGTCATCATTTGCTTGAGAGGGTTAAGAACCACCATTAAAGTCTATACGTGAAGTTTTTTTTTTTTTCATTAAACATGAATTAGTAATTTAAAAAAGCCTATGATAGTATAAGACAGATCGGACCATTGCAAAACGGGGAAAAACTGGCAATAGCCATGAAAAAATGTTAACTTTCCTAATCTACAAAAACAGTTTAGAAATCAATAAGGAGTTCCATAACCCCTTATCAAAGACACTTGGGACTGTCTTTCAAAATTCTGAGTTTTGGAGGGTTTTAGAAAGGTAAATGGTATATATCATTTAATATTCCTGGTCAGACCCAGGGCAATATGTAGTTTGTCAAATATATTTTTAGCTCTGCACTGAACTATATGAATATTCACAGTAAACAAGGTCAATAAAACTATAAATGATTTTCAATCAGTCCACAGAAGGTTTTGCTGACAAATGAGTTCAGGTCAAGCCAGGTTACACTACCAAATGGTAGCACCCAGACTGACCTATGAAGGAACAGATCATATGGTATCACTTCCACCTAAAACCCATCCATGGCTTTGTTTTCTTTTTTAAAAAAGAGCTAGTTTTCATTCTTAGAGTTTTCTTTTTGATTTAATCATTAACCCACTGTTTTTTTTTTTTAATATTTATTTTTACTTATGTATTTGCTGCATCAGATCTTTGTTGTCGCATTTGGGATTTTCGATCGTTGTGACCTATGGGATCTTTAATTGTGCCATGTGCGATTTAGTTCCCTGATCAGGGGTTGAACCTGGGCCCCTGCATTGTGAGTGCAGAGTCCAGCAAATTCCCTGATTCATGGCTTTCTAATGCATTTGGGTTCAAGTCCCAAACCCTTAACATTTCTACAAGGCCTGGATGATCCCGTCTCTGTGCTTCACAAGCTTCTTATTGTTCTCAACCTACTATCCCTTCTTCTCCTGTGCTTCTTTCCACCACAGGGTGTTTACCCAGGCTTTTTCATCTGCCTGGTGAGGGCTTCCCTACGCTTCTTCTAGATTTTGTCTTTTCTACCCAGCAGCACAGACATCTCTTCCACAGGAAACCTCTTTGACCCTCTAGACCTGGTGAGGAGTCTTGTGACACAGTGTCACTTAGCACAGTTCCATTGATTTCTGTTATGAGTTGTTGCTTTCCTACTACTCTGTGAAGACTTGGAGTGTAGATCTTGCATTTGTCTTGTTAATTTCTATTTCAATATCTGTAAATACACCTGGGATGAAAAAAAGTTATCCTGTGAAGAGACAGAAATTATTTCCCCTAGTTCCTCTTCCATGAAATTGACCCACACTTCCTCTCCTCTTTAAAATTTTAATAGCAGATTCTATAATGGATACCTAAAGCCTATGCTCTTGAAAAAGTAAGACCCATTAAAAATGGAAGTAGCTTTATTTTTTCCCCAAGTATAACAAATATGAGGTTATTGTAAAAAATTAAAAAAAAAATTGGATGCCACTCATCATCATGTTAAAGTCATCTTATTACTATCATAAGAATTTATTGTTGAGAATCTGTTATGTACAAGTGCTTTACACATAGAATCCTTAAATCAGCCTTGTGTGGTAGGCATCTTCTCTGTCTTACAGATAAGGAAAGCAAGATTCATAATGACTTGCAAAGTCAGATGCTAATAAAAAGTGATGGGCCTCTATGTGTGTGTTTGTAGATTTATGCCTTGGGCTACTAGGCTGAACCTCTGTGTGCCTCCCTCTCTTAAGTGATTCTTAACCAGGAGGATCATCCATGATATATCTGATTCAGGAGATCTGCAGTGGAGCCTGGAAATCCCTGCTAGTCAGATATGCTGTTCTGTAATTATAGTTCTACAATACCAGACAGTCCCCTTTTCTTAATTTAGAGACAAGTACAAGCAGGTCTGAATTAATTGCTGATTAATTCATGTGGGTGCCAAGTTATTTGTGCCCATTTATTGACTCCTGCTAGCAAATAAGTAGTAAACATAGGCACCCTCTTGTATAGATCTACTTGCTAATGCTCTGGGTACGTCCTTCTATGGTTAACATCTGAGTTTGTCTCCAGCCCACTTTTTGGTCCTGGGGCATCTTGCTTCTGGGATTCTCAGGCTTTGAAGAGCAAGGAAAGAGAGATCAGAACTAAGCTAAGCAATTCTGGGAGAGAGAAGGAAGAGGAAAGGGGAGGAGGAAAGAGAGGGGGAGAAAGAGAGAGAAGAACTTGACAAATAAAGGAATATTTTAGTATTTTGTGATTATAGAGTAATAGGACTCATTTTTCTTATGTGGCTGATAATTCATCTCTGAAGACAGTTTTATTACAGGAGTCCCAAACATATATTCTAAACATTTACAAATGTCATATAAAATGAAACAGGACTATAATGTCATTAGAGGAGAAAGTTTGGAATTGTGCCAAGATGAAAGATTTTTTTGTTTGTTTGTTTTTCATTCTGTGGAATCAAGGTCATCTTTGGCTTTGAGGTCTTTGCTTTTGGCCACCACTCAAGTCAAAGCTTGACAGAATGAACAGCCCCGAGGCAAACTATCAAATGCTAATGTTCAGTCAGAGTGAAGGTTGGTGTATGTACTTTCAAGGAAAGGCCATTTCAAATATTATCTAGCTGCAGGGTAAAATTGCTGGTGCAAGGCAATGGTAACTCAAGAACACAAGTGTCCCATCATTTTCAGAGGCACTAGAAAGACCAACAAGCTGATGGTTAGTGCCTACACATGTAAAAGGAGAATTGTACCAAATGGAATACTTTGTAAGTTCTTGAAGTAGTCATTCAGTTCAGTTCAGTCGCTCAGTCATGTCTGACTCTTTGTGACCCCATGAATTGCAGCACCCCAAGCCTCCCTGTCCATCACTAACTCCCGGAGTTCACCCAAATTCATGTTCATCAAGTCAGTGTTGCCATCTAGCCATCTCATCCTCTGTTGTCCCCTTCTCCTCCTGCCCCCAATCCATCCCAGCATCAGAGTCTTTCCCAATGAGTCAACTCTTCACATGAGGTGACCAAAGTATTGGAGTTTCAGCTTTAGCATCAGTCCTTCCAAAGAACACCCAGGACTCATCTCCTTCAGAATGGACTGGTTGGATCTCCTTGCAGTCCAAGGGACTCTCAAGAGTCTTCTCCAACACCACAGTTCAAAAGCATCAATTCTTTGGCACTCAGCTTTCTTCACAGTCCAACTTTCATATCCATACATGACCACTGGANTAGCATCAGTCCTTCCAAAGAACACCCAGGACTCATCTCCTTCAGAATGGACTGGTTGGATCTCCTTGCAGTCCAAGGGACTCTCAAGAGTCTTCTCCAACACCACAGTTCAAAAGCATCAATTCTTTGGCACTCAGCTTTCTTCACAGTCCAACTTTCATATCCATACATGACCACTGGAGAAACCATAGCCTTGACTAGACGGACCTTTGTTGGCAAAGTAATGCCTCTGCTTTTGAATATGCTACCTAGGTTGGTCATAACTTTTCTTCTAAGGAGTAAGCATCTTTTAATTTCATGGCTGCAATCACCATCTGCAGTGATTTTGAAAGAAAGTCGCTCAGTCGTGTCCAACTCTTCATGACCCCATGGACTGAAGCCCACTAGGCTCCTCTGTCCATGGGACTTTCCAGGCAAGAGTACTGGAGTGGGTTGCCATTGCTTTCTCATTGCAGTGATTTTGGAGACCCTGTTTCCACTGTTTCCCCATCTATTTCCCATGAAGTGATGGGACCAGATGCCATGGTCTTTGTTTTCTGAATGTTGAGCTTTAAGCCAACTTTTTCACTTTCCTCTCTCACTTTCATCAAGAGGCTTTTTAGTTAGTTCCTCTTCATTTTCTG
>SJYA01002622.1:86492-116573 GCA_006410615.1 Neotragus moschatus | reverse complement strand
TTGAAGAGATCTCTAGTCTTTCCCATTCTGTTGTTTTCCTCTATTTCTTTGCATTGATCGCTGCTGAGGAAGGCTTTCTTATCTCTTCTTGCTATTCTTTGGAACTCTGCATTCAGATGCTTATATCTTTTCTTTTCTCCTTTGCTTTTTGCTTCTCTTCTTTTCACAGCTATTTGTAAGGTCTCCCCGGACAGCCATTTTGCCTTTTTGCATTTCTTCTCCACGGGGATGGTCTTGATCCCTGTCTCCTGTACAATGTCACAAACTTCAGTCCATAGTTCATCAGGCACTCTATCTATCAGATCTAGACCCTTAAATCTATTTTTCACTTCCACTGTATAGTCATAAAGAATTTGATTTAGGTCATACCTAAGTATGACCCTAACTCTTCAAATATCTTCTTATGCATACCTGTCAAAATGTCCTAAAATTGGTAAAACCCAGTGTTATTAAGTATGGACAAATGGGAGTTTTCACTCCTTGTTATTGGAGTGAGAATTCATACAAGCATTTGGAAAGTAATTTAGTACTACTCAATGTTTTAATATTTGTAGCATTTGATCTGAGAAGGCAATGGCACCCCACTCCAGTATTCTTGCCTGGAAAATCCCATGGACGGAGGAGTCTGGTAGGCTGCAGTCCATGGAGTTGCACAGAGTCAGACACAACTGAAGCGACTTAGCAGCAGTAGCAACAGCAGCATTTGATCTGGTAGTTATATGTCTATAAATTTATCCTTCAGAAAGACTTGCTCATGTTTATAACAATGAGTTATAAGAATATACATTCAGTATTTTTTAAAAACTTTTTTAAAAAATGAAACAACTTAACTGTTAAAAGAAAGCTCTTTAAAAACAAGGCGGCGGGGGGCGGGGGACTTGCATGGTGGTCCAGTAGTTAAGGTTCCATGTTACCACTGCAGGAGGCATGGGTCTGATCCCTGGTGGGGGAACTTAGACCACCCCACCTCGTGTATGGTTTAATGAATAATTACGAAGCAAACACTTATATAACCCACACTCATGTCAAAAAATAATAATGACAGTTCCCCAGAAGCCCAGGTGTCTTTCCCAATTACAGTCCTACTTCTTTCCTATAGAGATAGCTTCTTTCCTGACTCTTATATCTGTTAGAACTGATTTGTCTAATATGGTAGCCACCAGCCACACATGGCTGATAAGCACTTGAAACTTAGGTGGAATTCAGATGTGTTTTAAGTATAAAATTCACACTGGATTTTGAAGACTTAATATAAAAAAGTGTAAAGTACTTCATTAGTAATTTTTAATACTGATTACATACAGAAATGACAATATTTTGAGTGCATTGGGTTAAATAAAAATATGTTAATTTCACCTCTTTTTTCCCCCTTTGTTTATTGTGACTTCTGGAAAATTTAACATTGCATTTATGGCTTGTTTTCATGGCTCATGTTATATTTTCATTGAGCAGTACAGCTCTGTAAGTAATCCCTATCTTGACTTTTAGATGATGATTTTTTTCCTTTTCAATAAAATTTTACCACCTATGTTTGCATCTGTGATATAATATAGTTTCAGTTCAGTCACTCAGTCATGTCCGACTGCAATCCCATGAATTGCAGCATGCCAGGCCTCCCTGTCCAGCACCAGCTCCCGGAGTTCACTCAGACTCATGCCCATCGAGTCAGTGATGCCATCCAGCCATCTTATCCTCTGTCGTCCCCTTCTCCTCCTGCCCCCAATCTGTCCCAGCATCAGAGTCTTTCCCAATGAGTCAACTCTTCGCATGAGGTGGCCAAAGTACTGGAGTTTCAGCTTTAGCATCATTCCTTCCAAAGAAATCCCAGGGCGGATCTCCTTCAGAATGGACTGCTTGGATCTCCAAGGGACTCTCAAGAGTCTTCTCCAACACCACAGTTCAAAAGCATCAATTCTTCGGCACTCAGCCTTCTTCACAGTCCAACTCTCACATCCATACCTGACTACTGGAAAAACCATAGCCTTGACTACACAGACCTTTGTTGGCAAAGTAATGTCTCTGCTTTTGAATATGCTGTCTAGGTTGGTCATAACCTTCCTTCCAAGGAGTAAGTGTCTTTTAATTTCATGGCTGCAGTCACCATCTGCAGTGATTTTGGAGCCCCCCAAAATAAAGTCTGACACTGTTTCCACTGTTTCCCCATCTATTTCCCATGAAGTGATGGGACCAGATGCCATCATCTTAGCGTTCTGAATGTTGAGCTTTAAGCCAACCTTTTCACTCTCCTCTTTCACTTTCATCAAGACGCTGTTTAGTTCCCCTTCACTTTCTGCCATAAGGGTGGTGTCATTTGCATATCTGAGGTTATTGATATTTCTCCTGGCAGTTTTGCCAAATTTGAAATTTATATAAATGGAAAATGCTTTATGCATTCTTTCATATCTTGCTTCTTTTGCTTATGTTTGCATAATTATTCCTGCTTCTACATATAACTGTGATTCATTTATTTTCACTATATTATTCCAGTTTATGAATATATGGTACAATTTGTTTATCCATGCTGCTGTGCTAATTTATACCCCTACTAGCAGTGTTTGTGAATTATAGCATTGTTTTTAATATTAAAAAATTAGAAATGTTCATCAGTAGGTATTGATAGATAAATTATAGTACATCTGTTCAGCAAAAGGCCACACAGTTATTGAAAAGAATGAGCTAATTCTCTGAAATGACTTGGCAAAATGTCCAGAATACATTGTAAGTTAAAAAAAAAAAAAAAAAACAAAAGTTGCAAGATAGATCTACAGAATCATCCCATCTGGGCACAAGTACAAAAGTCTAGAAGTGCAAAAGAAGTTTTTTCAGCAAAACAATAGGTGGGAGAGCCTTGGACTGTGGGAGAAGAGGGATGAAGAGATGTGGTTGGAGGAGTGTGTGTCATCAGAGGCTTTGACCTGGTGATGGGGTGCCATGCTAGGTCAGTGGAGAGGAGCACTGAGGGTGGAAGGACTCTGGGAGAAGACCTCCTCTCAGGCTGTGCATTCATTGCCAATTTGGGGCATTGCTACTCAGCAGGGAGTGTACTCAGCAGGGAGCAGCAGAGGGAGACTTTGGGTTTGAGTCTTTAGATAGGAAATTATCCTCTTTAATGCCATTGTTTCTAATGGAAGATCAGATTTAACTTAAGGCAAAACTTTTATGTAATAACCTGCTGTAGGTATAAGGTTTTTTTTAACTAATTAATTTTTGGCTATGCTGGGTCTTTGTTTCTGTGCATGGGCTTTCTCTAGTTGCGGTGAGCGGGGGCTCCTCTCTAGTTGCGGTTCTTGGCCTACTCATCGCCATGGCTTCTGTTGCTGCAGAGCAGTCTCCAGGTGCGTGGGCTCCAATAGTTGCAGCGCATAGGCT
The DNA here is from genome assembly GCA_006410615.1 of Neotragus moschatus. Taxonomy (NCBI): domain Eukaryota; kingdom Metazoa; phylum Chordata; class Mammalia; order Artiodactyla; family Bovidae; genus Neotragus; species Neotragus moschatus. Next base: position 113,204 of record SJYA01002622.1, on the reverse strand, counting down.
CAGCTGCGGCTCTTGGGCTTAGTTGCCCCTTGGCACTAAGATTCTCAGACGAGGGATCGAACCCATGTCCCCTGCGTTGGCAGGTGGATTCTTAACTACTGGGCTACCAGGGAAGTCCAGAGATAAATATTACACTCATGTTTATTTATCATAATCTACCTTCAAAGAATATCAGACTATTTCAAGAACAGTATAAGGACATCCAACAACACAATTCCATTGACCTCCTCCACCGTGTTTGTTCTCATTGCTTATATTTTACTACTATATATGTGCTAAGCTTCTCAACTTCTTAATTTTTGCTTTAAAAATTGATGGCCTTTTACAGAAATTTGAAAAGGAAATATATAAAATAAAGGAACTAAAACATTTAAAGCATTTACTCAGATAATTTATCCTTTCTTTTGCTCATTTTTTCCTGCAGTACTAGAGTGCTGTCAGTTTTATTTCCTTTTAGCCTTACACCTTTTTCAAAGTAAAGATTGTGGAAATGTATTCTCTCAGCTTTCATCTTTCTAAGAATATCTTTATTTCATCTTCATTTTTGAAAGATATTTTCACCGAATTCAGTGTTCTAGGTTGACATTTCTTTTTCTTTTATTACTTTAGAGAAATTTCTCCATTGTCTTCTGACAAATTATTTCTGGGGAGGAGTCAGCCTTTATATGTATCCTTTCCTGCTTGTATATAATGTATTTCCTCCTTTTCTGTTCCTCTGGCTGCTCTTTTTAAGACGTACTTTTCATTTTTGACTTTTGGAAGTTTGATTTTGGTATGACTAGATCAGTTCTTTGTGGTTACTCTGCTTGGAGTTCATTGAGAGTCTTAAATATTTGGATTGTTGTCTTTTATTAATTTGGGGAAGTTCTTGGTCAGCCTATCTTCAAATATCTCTTCTACTTCACTTTTTCCCTCCTCTGTTCTAGGACTCGGATTGTGTTGTTAGACCATTTCATATTTCCCCACAGATCAGTTCTGTTATTTATTATTTTCCTCTCATTCTTTTTCCCCCTCTGCATTTCAGTTTGGATATTTATATTGATCTAAACTTGGCTCTGTGATAGTCTACTTTGATATGTGGTTACACCCATCTAATGAATTACTTACTTCAGATAGCATATTTTTCATTTTTAGCATTTCCATTAGATTCTTAAAGAAAAGTTTCCATATTTCTGTTGAAATCTTCATCTTTTCAAACATGTTTTCCTCTTTTCTACCATGTACTTCAGCATTTTTACCATGCTCACTTTAAAATCCTAGTTTGATCATTTCAACACGTGAGTCAGGCTGGGGTATTTTTCTGACTATTTTCTTTTATGATAGTGGGTCCACATTTTCTTGTTTTTCGGTATACCTTGTGATTTTTTAAATTGCATTCTGGATGTTTAATGTAAAAGATTAGTAGAAAATATTGAACTAAATCTTTTAGCTTTTAAATACTAAATACTATTCACCTTCAGAAGGGTAAATAACAGGCTACTACAGTGGGTGAGTCAATCTGATCTCTCATTGAGCTTGGTGTGCACTTTTTTTGGCAACCAATGGATTAGTTCACCACTGACCTCAGATGCTTTGAGAGTGGGATCTGGACTTTCTCTCTAGCAAGGCCTGTATGTATCTGAGTCCTGGTGAGATTCCAGGGATTTTCTAGGGCTTCACAGCTTACCTATCAGCTTGTGGAGTTATTAGATACCTCTCGGTGCTTTACAGACAAGCTGCTCACCTTTTGGTTTGCTGAGAATTTGCCTTCCACTCCTGCCATCTCTCATATTAGTTTTTTGAAAAGACTCTTCCCTGAAACATCGGTCCTTTAGTTAGGAGCCTGGAAAGAAAAAGCTCACTTTATTATTATTTACCAGTTATGTTTTTAGCAAGCAGAATAAACTACATTTCCAGGACAGTTTTCCTGTTTTCACTAAATCCTCAGCTTAATGTAAAAATATAAGTAAATCTAGAAAGGTTTTATACCTTCCCTAAATCTTCTGAAATTTATTACAGTTAGCAGTGCAGCCAGGGTTTTATTTTTTTAATTCAACATGGTAGTGGAGGATCCCAGTATTTTAAAATACAAGATTCTTGTCAAAAATTATACTTAAAACTGAAAAGATTACTAGAGCAAACATGAATTGTCACTGAGTAATTAGAACCATGTGTAGGCTAGTGAGGCTCTGAGATGTAGTAATCGATAAATCTAGCATTTCCAGTGGATCATTTTAGGAGATAGTAGTATCTGATAATAGTGGGAGAAATCAGTGGGAAATTGCAAAGTAATAATGTGTAACGCTTGAAAGTTTTCATGCTTATGTGTTTCTGAAGCTTCCTGCTTTTACCTCTATATAAATCTATAGAAAAATTCCTTTTTAATTTAAGCAAAATTTGATTTAGTGTCAAGGTTTGTTCAGCTAGCTGAGAATCCAGAGACAACTTTGGATTTACATTTTTTTTGTTCCTGTTTCTGAGACTGGAGAATTTATCAGATTCATTTTCATTGTCCATTGTTTTTAAGAACAGTCTCTACCTTCTGACATTTCTAAACAAGATTCATTTGAAAAAATCTGTCATTTCTCATGAACTCAATAAAACCTTTTATTCTTTTAGCTATGTAAAAGTTTAGAAAATGGATTCTTTTTTTTTTTTTTTTTCCTGCTTGATTCAACCATGTTAAAAACTGTCATCAAAGAAGATGATAATTTTTGCCTTTGTGTCTTATTGTCTTTAAGACTTCCCTGGTGGCTCAGATGGTAAAGTGTCTGCCTACAATGCAGGAGACCCAGGTTCAGTCTCTGGGTCGGGAAGATCCCCTGGAGAAGGATATGGCAACCCACTCCAGTACTCTTGCCTGGAAAATCCCACGGATGGAGGAGTGCTGTAGGACCCCTACAGTCCATGGGGTCGCAGAGTTGGACACAACTGAGCGACTTCACTTTTTTATTGTCTTTAAGGTTTTTTAAATTTGCCAAAAAGGACCTAGGTAGATTCACTGATTGAATATTTGTTGTGATCAGTATGAAAACACTGATTTATAAATATTTCTATTTGGTACAATTCTAGGTATAGCAACTTCAATATACATTAAAGTGGAAACCACTTATTATGCCAGTAAAAAGGCAAGTAACTATAAGAAAAACAGAAATACAGGAGCACATAAAATTATTTTAATAATTAAATCACAGCCACTTTTACTTTAGTACCAACTATGACAAGATTTTTTCCCAGCTTTTAAGTTGGAATTTTTTGTCATTCAGAAATGTTGGATGAATGGGAGAAGTAATACCATTTACCTTTTACCTCGGTTTACTGACTGTTATTATTTTCTAACAGTTCTAAAAAGCTACATCTTTTATTTGGGCAGTTGAGAATTATGTTTTGTTTCTGTTAATTTTGGAGGGTAGTTTTCCTCTTGGTGATTAATTATAGAGATAAAAAGACATTGTAACAGAATTGTCTCCTTACTTTGGTCAGTGCCAACCTCAAGGTATCTGCTGATTGTAAGCCATTCATTTAGAGCATGGGTTCTCTTGGATTAAAGCAGGAAGGGAAGAAGAGGGGAAATAAGAGGATATTCTCTCTATAAAGTGTCTACCTTCCTTCTTCCTCCTCTTTTTGATGAGTACTTGCTGGTCTGAAGAATTAACCATGTGCATCAAGGCAGGATGAATTCAATTTTCTTTTCTTCTCATCAAGTGAAGAAAGGTCAATCTTTCTAGGTTTTTCTAGCATACTGTATTATCTATCAGAAAGTTCACTATGATTTTGGATTCTGTTATATTTCCCACAAACCTGTCTTCAGGGTTAATAGTTTATAGCATTTTCGTTCAGATAAAAGGATTGGTGCTGAGGATTTATGATATCTAACCTAATTTTCCATCACCATACCTTGACCTTGGCCTTATAAGTTGTAGCCCATACAGAGCAATCGATTGCTACCCGATAGAGGCAAATGACCCTCTTTAACTCTAGGGCAAGAGCTAATAAGGTCTTGATAATTGTGACTTATCCGCTGTCAGCAGTGATTGCGTGTGCCTCTCTGAAGCTGCCCTGAATTGATGGATGCAACTTGTGTGACAGGGAGCCAGTTCCAGAGGCTTTCTTCTTTTATCCTTAGCATCACCAGGGCTCCTAGAATGGGATTGATGAAGTCATTTTTCTTTCATTGTGGTTTTCTATAATGAAATATGGTAAAAATTCATCTTCTCTTGAGCATGCCATTTTTTCCTTGTCAGATCTGCAGTCTTTCCTTAACTGAACCAATTTGTTATCTACAAAAACAGTGGCCTTGCACTTCCCTTTTGATTCAAGGAGCTGGAGCTGGCCAAGAGGAGCTTTCTTTTATAAATTTAGTAGCAGATCAGTTCTGTCCTTAGCCAAAACACTTGATTTCCTTTCCTTTTAAAGAATTTGAGAAAGAAATATCTGTCATTGGTGACGTTCTTGAATACTTCAAGTGATCGTCCTTTAAACGTCCTTGAAGAAAATCCTAGGCAAACTGTGTTAGGAGAAACCAATACTAATTTTTCTGTTTGTCCCAGGATTGAAGGGTACCTTAATCATTAACAGAAGTGAGGATGTGATAATCTGGATATCCCTCACTTATAAACGTTATCATGTACGAGTTTGAGGAACCCTCAGAGTCAAGCTGTTTGTACTCTAGCTTGTCTGAAGTAAAAGCCTACTGGCATGTCCTTCAAAGTATTGAATTGTGGGTAATACTGGATTTACTATTAAAATGAGAAAGCCAGGGCAGGAAGAGATCTTATATCTTGATGTCCAGCCCTGCCATGATTAAACATTTATGTATTTTTTCCACTGGCTTTTGCTTGGTGGTACTTGATTTCAGTTCAGCTTACATCTGAATTCCTCTTTATTTTTTTGTTTATCCGGATTTATTAAATGAAAGTATGTTAGGCATTTCTTGGGGATAGGAAGTGAAGACTCCTTAAGCTTTCTCAGGCCTTTGCCTCACTGCCCCCGCACCTTCCACATTATCATAATTGTCTGTTATCATACGAACCACTAGTTCCCCTCAGTATCCTTTTTCCTCTTTCTGACGTACAGATAGAATTTCTAATTCTAAGCTGAGTGTGTGGTTGTTTTGAGAATAAAGGCTGTATTTTCCGGCATTCTTTGCTGCTAGCTATGGCCCTGTGATTCTATTTTGGCCAGTTAGGATGTGAGGGAAAGTGATGTGTGTGGCTTCCAGAAAGGAGGGCGTACCTTTTCTTTCTCCCTTCTTTTACTGTGCCAAGTGGGACGTGGTCATCTTAGAGCTTGTGGACAGTGGCAACCCTCAGAGAATGGTGGTGCAACAAGACAGACAGAGCCTTGGTCTCTGGACAACCTCATGGAATAAAGCAGTTCCGCCAGCCCTCCACTTAAATCTGGGCTGTTGCATGCGGAGAAATAAACTTATTTAACTCACTGCAGTTTTGGGTCTCGACTTCGTGCATCTGAACCTGTATTCTTTTTACAAACTTGTGGTCTGTCTTCCCAGTGGACTGAGGCTCCTTGAGGACGAGCGCTGTATTCTAGTCACCATTTGTATCTGACTGGTTCAGAACTAGTTGGTTGGCTCTGGAGGTGTAACTGGAAACAGATTAGTTTTTTTCTCCAAATGAAAATGCCTTTTTGATAAGACAGATGTACATAGGGTACAGGTAAGACACAAGCAGTCTTTTCTGTCTTTTCTGTCTAGACTCACTGGGGAAGAAAGGAAGGGGACGGTCCCTAGGCAGAAAGGCAGGATATGAAACAACCAGGATTTGTCTAGTATCTGTGGTCCACTGGGATGTCACCATCCTCCTTCTCTGCTGTTGGTATGGATGGGACCTTGCTCTATAAACCCTTGCCCTTTGGCCTAGGGACTCTCCTCTTTCTTCTCCACTAAGTTCAGGAAGGCAGAAGGCAACATAAAACCCAGGTGCATGTCCTGTTGCCTTGGGCTGTTCCTCTGGGCTCTCCCTGAATGGGGCCAGCTGCGGGGTTCAGATTCCGGAAAGAATTTGTGCAGGTGGCCTAGGTGGCCTGATTATATCAAAGTAAACAAGTGTTTAGGGGTTGGGTTACACAATCACATGAAGGGCCAAATGCTCAGAAACGGACTACCCAGGCAAAAATGACTCATTGATCCCATAAGATATAAGGATCCAAGCCAGTTCTATACTTACATTAAAAACACCTTGGGACTTCCCTGGTGGTCCTGTTGTTAAGACTCTGTGCTTCCAATGCAGAGGGCATGGGTTCAATTCTCGGTCAGGGAACTCAGATCCCACATGCTGTACACTGTGGCAAAACAATTAAACAAGAAAAACAAAACAAACAAAAAACCCCATTGTACCATCATTGTCCAGTCGAGTCATAAGCCATACCAACTGTTGGACAAAGAACTTAATATATAGACTATTAACTGGATATAAAGTTAATTAAGTAATCAAAAAGGCAAAAAAAGACGCCAAGGCTTCATAGAGATAGCAATTACAGGAAGCAATGACCACTCACAGGGTTTGGGGAGCAAAGACTGGGATTACTGAAATATGGACACTTGGAGGAGGGATCTGTGGAGTGGAGCTCAGACCTGAGGAGAGGGCACAGCTCTGCTGGGACTAGGATCTCTGAGCTCAGAGAAGAAACCTTGTGGATTTGGGAACTGGATCACTAGGAAGGAGACAGAGCTGGGATGAGGCTAGTACTGTATGTGTTGGAAAAACTGCAAACTGCATTTAAATGTGGAAAGTCATGTTGAGTAGACAAAAAAAAAAAAAAAAGGCAACCAAAGAGATATCTCTACTGCTATGATCTCCTCCACGACAGCCACCATCACTGTTTATTGGACAGCTACAATGTTCTATATACAGAGCAGGTCCTGTATGTATATAGCCCCTCTCAGAACATTATGCGTGACACTCACCATTTTCTGGACGAAAGGAAGCTGATGCTTAGAAAATTTAACACTCACTCAAAGTCATGGAGCTAATCTGTCTGAGTTCAGGTCCATGCACTTTGTACTTTACCTCCTGGGTGGGGAGTCTTCTCTTTTGACATTACATGTTAATTAAGGCTCACAGATGGCCCTATGAAGGAGCAACTGGAAGAGTGCATGACTTTTAAAATTGACCTTTGGTCACATTGGCCGACTTAATGTTTTTATAATGTTGAAGTTGCATTTTTATGATCCAGTCAGTGGAATGAGGTTAATGAACCAGAACTTTCCTCGTATGGGCTGAATGTGACTGCTGAGGTGAGATGAGGAGGGCCGATTTATTTAACTGGAAGAGGGCTGCATGAGCTCATGCCAAGGGGACCAAAATCCACCTTCAGACATTTTCCATTCAGTGTGGCCAAGCATCTGTAAAATCAGAAGCCTACAAAACATTTTTGCATCCATTCTTTTACTTTGTATTGTTAAAGTTAAAAAATCATTTACAGTGGGTTTGCCGCTAGCTATTAAAGATATTAAGTGTATGGGTAAGCAGTAATCAAAAGCATTGAAACAATTTACCCATTAGAAAAAATTTGTTTAACTGTTCCGCAGCACAGCAGGATCTTCGATTTTTGCTGAGACATGCAGGATCTTTCTTAGTTGTGGCATGTGGGATCTAGTTCCCAGTTCAGTTCAGTCACTCAGTCGTGTCTGACTCTTTGCGACCCAATGAATCGCAGCACGCCAGGCCTCCCTGTCCATCACCAACTCCCAGAGTTCACTCAAACTCACATCCATCGAGTCAGTGATTCCATCCAGCCATCTCATCCCCGGTCGTCCCCTTCTCCTGCCCCCAATCCCTCCCAGCATCAAAGTCTTTTCCAATGAGTCAACTCTTCGCATGAGGTGGCCAAAGTACTGGAGTTTCAGCTTTAGCATCGTTCCTTCCAAAGAAATCCCAGGGCTGATCTCCTTCAGAATGGACTGGTTGGATCTCCTTGCAGTCCAAGGGACTCTCAAGAGTCTTCTCCAACACCACAGTTCAAAAGCATCAATTCTTAGGCTCTCAGCCTTCTTCACAGTCCAACTCTCATATCCATACATGACCACAGGAAAAACCATAGCTGTGACTAGATGGATCTTAGTCAGCAAAGTAACATCTCTGCTTTTGAATATGCTATTTAGGTTGGTCATAACTTTTCTTCCAAGGAGTAAGCGTCTTTTAATTTCATGGCTGCAATCACCATCTGCAGTGATTTTGGAGCCCCCCAAAATAAAGTCTGACACTGTTTCCACTGTTTCCCCATCCATTTCCCATGAAGTGATGGGACCAGATGCCATGATCTTCGTTTTCTGAATGTGAAGCTTTAAGCCAACTTTTTCACTCTCCTCTTTCACTTTCATCAAGAGGCTTTTTAGTTCCTTTTCACTTTCTGCCATAAAGGTGGTATCATCTGCATATCTGAGGTTACTGATATTTCTCCCAGCAATCTTGATTCCAGCTTGTGTTTCTTCCAGTCCAGTGTTTCTCATGATGTACTCTGCATAGAAGTTAAATAAGGAGGGTGACAATATACAGCCTTGACGTACTCCTTTTCCTATTTGGAACCAGTCTGTTGTTCCATGTCCAGTTCTAACTGTTGCTTCCTGACCTGCATACAGATTTCTCAAGAGGCAGGTCAGGTGGTCTGGTAGTCCCATCTCTTTCAGACCAAGGGTCAAATCCACCTACAAATGCAGGAGACACGAGTTCTATCTCTGGGTCAGGAAGAAACCCTGGAGAAGGAAATGGAAATCCACCTCAGTATTCTTTTTTTTCTTTTTCACTTCAGTATTTTTGCCTGGAGAATCCCACGAACAGAGGAGCTGAGTGGTCTACAGTGTGTGGGATCACAAAGATTCAGATACAACTTAGCGACTAAAACAACAATATTTAAAATGTCCTATATCCCTTATAGAGTGCACGCATTTACACACAGATACACAGTAAAAATGCTCTGTACTTAAAATGTGGCTCACCTCTTCAGTGAGGAAACTTAGAGGCATTAATATGGAACTTGGTTTCATCTCTTTTTTTTTTTAATCAAGATTTGGAGGAACCTAATTCTCCACAAACGTAGCTACTCTACTCATATATTCTCTTTGCCTTAAAAAAAATAATTATAGTTGATTTATACTGCTGTTTTAATTTCTGAGGTTTAGCAAAATAAATCAATTATACCTATAAAAATATACCTATATATTCTTTTTCATAATCTTTTCCATTATGGTTTATCATAGTATATTGAATATAGTTTCCTGTGCTATACAGTAAGACCTTGTCATTGATCTTTTTTTTCTTTTAATATATCTAGCCTGATTTAATCTTGATCTCAGTATACTTCACTAGGCTGGGGGTGGGGAGTGTTCAGTTCAGTCACTCAGTCATGTCTGACTGTCAATCCTATGAACTGCAGCACTCCAGGCCTCCCTGTCCATCACCAACTCCCAGAGTCCACCCAAACCCATGTCCATTGAGTCGGTGATGCCATCCAACCATCTTATCCTTTGTCGTCCCCTTCTCCCACTTTGAATCTTTCCCAGCATCAGAGTCTTTTCAAGTGAGTCAGTTCTTCGCATCAGGTGCCCAAAGTATTGGAGTTTCAGCTTCAGCATCAGTTCTTCCAATGAACACCCAGGACTGATCTCCTTTAGGATGGACTGGTTGGATCTCCTTGCAGTCCAAGGGACTCTCAAGAGTCTTCTCCAACACCACGGTTCAAAAGCATCAATTATTCGGCACTCAGCTTTCTTCACAGTCCAACTCTCACATCCATACATGACCACTGGAAAAAACCATAGCCTTGACTAGACGGACCTTTGTTGGCAAAGTAATATCTCTGCTTTTTAATACACTGTCTAGGTTGGTCATAACTTTCCTTCCAAGTTACTCTCAAGGCACCTGAAAAATATTTATTTGACTTGAGTCTCCCTGTTTTACTCCTTCAATCAGTGGCTGGCTGTCACGAAGGCCCTAGAGACTGTGGTGTTTATAGGTCAGAATTGGTGGTGTCCCCTTCAGTCTCCTGCTCAGGGTGGGAAGTCATATATTGCTCCACCCTCCTCATCAGGGTGAGCACCCAGACCAGCGTGGGTCAGGCTGCAGATTAATCAATGGCCTATTGTTGTTCAGTCACTAAGTTGTGTCTGACTCTTTGTGACCCCATGGAATAAGATGGCTCAATACCAAGGATCTCCCCAGACTTCCCTTACTGGCCTGATTGCAGTGACACTGCAGAAAGCCATTTCTTTGGCTTTAAGACAAAGGGTCAAGATGTAGAGAGAGTCAGTTGGTTGTGGGAGCAGGAGCTGAGAATACATCGAGAGGGCAGTCTGCCATGGGGCCTCAAAGCCACAAGTAAGCTAAAGTCAGAAGGCCAAGAAAAGGCACGTGTAGTGCCTGAACATGGGAACAGGTGTTCCTTGAATGAGGTTACCAGGCCAGAGCATTTGGGAAACACCACATCCATATCCTCTCTTGGAAAGTCACAGGTTGCATTAGCATTTTAAAGATTCTGAAGATCCCACAGGAATATCCTTGTCTCACCACTCTTAACTTGTTGTAGTTCCATGTTCCAGGAAACAAACTCACTCAGAAGGACAGTGCAGATAGTGGAGTGCAGTTTATTACACGGGCAGGCCCGAGGGAGAATCTCCTCTTAGCCAAGGACTCCGACCAGTTTTTGTGAAAACCTTATATACCCTAAGCGTAGGTGCCCAAACCCACCTCCCCAAATTCCCTGAAACTAGTCTGAACAAAGGAAAAAGAAAGATATAATCAAAGTTAACCCGTGATTCATGTGCCTTAAGCCTAGGTAGTTAACAGTGGACAATTATCAATAACCTTGTGGTCATATCCCAATAAGCATAATAGAATGTATGATTCTATTCCATTACACAGATAATTAGGGTATTCTTTTAGATGATGGAGAGCCCTGGAGCTCTTCCTTCCAGGGGCCTGATTTTCCAGTTGGTTTGTCGTTTCCATAGATACTGGGCATATAGCTCAAAGTCCACAGTCTGGCCCAAGATGCAGTCCTGCTTTCAAGACAGAGCCTGTTCTGTTTCCTCCTTCAAACTCAGTGTTTCCTAGATGTGTTTGGCAACAGAACCCCCACCTGTTCATGACTTACTGTGTTCCAGGGAACAAGGTTGGGAGTAGGAGCTGGCTTGCAGGCAGAAGCCAAAGGAGAAATGGTGGCAGGAGCAGAGAGGCAGTTCAGACCTCCTGGTCATTAGGCCTGTTCCACACTCTGAACTGCACTCCAGTCCGCATGCGCCGAGGTCCACCCTTGGGCTGCCATGCTTTATTAGAGGTCCTTATTTCCACCACTATTCTTATCCCAAACCTCCATTAATTAAGATGGATTGAGTGAGTCTTTTTACTTGTAACTAAGAGATTGTGAAGAAAGCTGAGCACCGAAGAATTGATGCTTTTGAACTATGGTGTTGGAGAAGACTCTTGAGAGTCTCTTGGACTGAAAGGCAATCCAACCAGCCCATTCTGAAGGAGATCAGCCCTGGATGTTCTTTGGAAGGAATGATGCTAAAGCTGAAAGTCCAGTACTTTGGCCACCTCATGCGAAGAGTTGACTCATTGGAAAAGACTCTGATGCTGGGAGGGATTAGGGGCAGGAGGAGAAGGGGATGACAGAGGATAAGATGGCTGGATGGCATCACCGACTTGATGGACATGAGTTTGAGTGAACTCCGGGAGTTGGTGATGGACAGGGAGGCCTGGCGTGCTGCGATTCATGGGTTTGCAAAGAGTTGGACATGACTAAGTGACTGAACTGAACCGAACTGAACTGAAGAGGCTACTGGAGAAGGCAGTGGCAACCCACTCCACTACTCTTGCCTGGAAAATCCTATGGACAGAGGAGCCTGGTAGGCTGCAGTCCATGGGGTCGCACAGAGTCGGACACAACTGAAGTGACTTAGCAGCAGCAGCAGCAAGAGGCTGACGAATGTAACTAGATGTTAGCTGTCTCCCCAGATACTACAACTGGTGACAAATGTTCCCATTAATTCTTCCTTGTGAGATGTTGGACCACCTGTGTGGGACATGCTAAGAGACTGTGGATCTGGTGTGGACAGTATTTGCCCTCATGTGTTCCAGGTGAGGGGGAAGAGGAGGGAAAATGCCATCGGGGTGGACAGTGAGACTCCTGTGGAGAGGTGGTTGTCAGTGTGTGCTCCTTGGGGATGGGGAGAGAGCTCCCCGGGTAGTAAGCCAAATCTTGGGGCCGTCAGAGTTCTAGCTGGAAGGACCTGTTCCTCACAAGAGCAGGGAAGAACTTTTGTATTCTATTACAAGTCAATCACTAAAGGGGTGTTACCTTTCAGATTAAATTATATAATGGCCCATCTCTGGGAACCCTACTTCCCAGGCAATGAGCTTTAAACTAAAATACCTTTTTAACTCACCTGTGCACAACTGGAGACAGGAAGAAATAACACAGATTGGAAACAGGAAATGCTTGACTTTACATCTGGCCCTTTTAGTATAAAAGAAGCCTGGAAAAAAAAAAAAGAAGAAGCCTGAGTTCTAACTCAAGGCCACACTGGTTCTTCGGGGGCACAAGTTCACCATTTTCTTGGTCTGATGGCTTTCAGAATAAAGTGGCTGTTTCTTGCTCCAACAACTCTGTTCTGTGGCAAGCATTTGCCAGCTTGGACTGGGTAGTAGTGCCATCTGTACTGGCGACTACATCAGGTCCTCAGTGAGGAGGAAGTTTCCTCTGTGAGGAGGAAATGTTGGTAATTGCGCATCTGCTGTGCCAAGGTCTGCTTTAAGATTACAAGTTCAGCAGTGGAAGAAGACCTCACCGTCCCCACCTCTTTCCCCTCCCAGCTCTCTTGGCCCCCAGGGGATCCAGAGGCTGCAGAGGGCATGGCGGAGGAAGCACTGAAGGGAGTGGCCCATGCACCCCATTCTCAGCAGTTTGCCCAGCAAAGGTAGGCCCCAACTGGAGGAAGAGAGATTTAAGTGAAAGAGTTTGGAGACTGGCTTTTTGACCAGACTGGGATTTTTGTCTAAAATGACCAATGTCCTTTAATGTCTCTGGGCCTCAGGCTGCCATGGAGAACGTCTGTTGTTGGTCAGTCACTCAGTTGTGTCTGACTCTTTGCGATTCCGTGGACTGCAGCATGCCAGGCTTCCCTGTCCTCTATCTCCTGGAATTTGTTTAAACTCATGTCCATTGAGTCGGTGATGCCATCCAACCACCTCATCTGTCACCTGCTTCTCTTCCTGCCCTCAGTCTTTCCCAGGGAAAGTCTACATGTGAGCTTTGCAGAGGTCATGCCTTTGGCTCATTCACTCCTGCACTCTGCAGACCAGTAGCAGGACAAAGCTAAACATCAGTACAAAGGGTTTATAAGTATTTACACTGCTTCCTAAGTAACTATGCATGAGCCAATTCTAACAAAAGATTGTGGACACTTATATTGCACACCAAATTAACACAATCAATTCATATGTGTTCAATCACTGAACATTGTTAAGCACCTTAGCTGAATCCTGGGGCTGTGAGGATGAATAAAAATTGCTTCCTATGAATAAAAGCATGCAGTCTAGTGTGAAAAGCCTTAGTCCTGCCTAAGGCTTTCCTCCTTGAGATTGCAGAAGAATCACAGTGCTGTTGGTTTAATTTTTATTTCTTTATTTGTGGGTACTCGGGGTCTTCATTGCTGCACACAGGCTATCTCTAGTTGCAGTGCTGTTGGCTTAAATGCATTGTCATCCCTAAAGTCTGATTTGGTAGCTTGGAACCTAGGAATCTGCATTTTAACAAGCACCTTGTTCTGAAGCCACCGATCGAGGAATAATCTAGCCTTTTCATCAATATCACATACCAAGGCAGAGTTTACTGCACTAAGACATGCATTATCGAAAGCCACAGGGTTTGTCCCAGAGTCAGGACAGTATTACCTACTTGGATAGAACAAAGTTTCTGCCTTTTCTTTATTACAACAAACGAATTCAGCTGGATAGATTCTCATCAAATTAGAGGAGCACGTTTGGGCTTGTCTGACTTAAAAGACGGGGTAAAAGAAATGAACTTTGGGAATTCCTAAGGAGGAGGCCCTTAGCAGAGAGGCAGCCATTTTTAGAGTGGTATCAGGCACTGAATTCTGACAATGCTGCTTCTCCCAAGGCTGTGTTGGGCTTAGGGTAGAAGCAGCAGGAGTTTATTGATTTAATGGTGGTTAATGATTGATGTTAATAACCTTGGGGAGGCCAGGTACCCGACAACAGACTTTCCACCAAAAAAATTATGCAGGAGAAAATGCCTGTGAACACAGAATTTTAATCCCCATTCAGCTATTTGTCATGGAAATTTGGCCAATGTTTCTTGTCTTCTCTCTTTTCCTGATTATATAATTCAGTTCAGTTCAGTTGCTCAGTCGTGGCTGACTCTTTGCGACCTCATGAATTGCAGCACACCAGGCCTCCCTGTCCATCACCAACTCCCGGACTTCACTCAGACTCACGTCCATCGAGTCAGTGATGCTATCCAGCCATCTCATCCTCTGTTGTCCCCTTTTCTCCTGTCCCCAATCCCTTCCAGCATCAAAGTCTTTTCCAATGAGGCAACTCTTCACATGAGGTGGCCAAAGTACTGGAGTTTCGTCATTCCTTCGGACAGTGCTAACTGTTTTTTGTAAGGTTTTTCCTAAGGAGTAATGAATCAAACACCATGTTAGCACTTGGAAACTTTATAAAGATGAGGTTTTTTTGTATGTTAAAAATGTAGAATAAGCAGATAAGTGAGATTTTACTGCAAGGTCGTGGACTTGGTTTAATCTGACTTATAGTGTATTGCTCATTTCCTTTATAATCTGTTTTGATGACTCAGTTTACAAGAGTGATGCAGTTTTGAAATTACATGTGATTAGATTTAGAAAAAATATCTAATGTGGGAACTAGAGCAATTAGAAAGTATAGGATAGGCAAAGTTTTTAGAAAGCCCAATAGGACTTTGAGAGATAAAGCAAGCATGGAGAAGTATGCTAAGCAATCGACTATAGACTTATAAATAGAGGATTCCATTCTCTTTTGGTTATTAATTTGCTAAGGGGCCTTGAGCCATGAATATAGATGAAATCTATGAAAAATTGACACATTCAAATCGGGGCAATATATCACCACACCTAAGAGATGGTGCAATATGAAAGCCTTAAATATTTAGCATAATGCCATGCCATATAATTACATGTATGGCATTATCTTTAATCGGAGTTGATTAATGAGGCTGATATAAAGCAAGGATGAATATTAGCTATTCAGACACTGATGTTCAGACAGCCATGTGCATAGTCATTTTCCCTCTAAGTCCTATTCCTTAAGGATTATAGAAATGTCAATTGTTTTTACAGAGTTTTCATTTCAAGAAGCAGTTATTCATAATCTCCAGAGAACCCTTCCCTAACAGACTACAATAAAACTTAGACTTGATGGTGGTGACAGTTTAGACCCAAAATACTGCCTTCACAGTTTAAGTAATTATTCTGCTATGTCTGTGCAAGGGACTTTCAAACTGTTCACTTCATTCCTGGTTTATCTCTCATCTCTATCACTTGACTAGTTTCTTGTCCCTTACAGTTGAAAGCAGGAGGCTGAATTTCTAATTTCCCCCTTAAAATTTTCCTGCTCGTTAGTTAGTACTACTTCCATGGTTATTCATCTAAATTAGTTTTTAAGCAAATTCTTCTCCACGGTCATCTCTGGCTATCCATTTCTTTTTTCATTTCAGCACTGAATAGCTGCTGGCCACTGGTCCATCCTGGGATTTGTATGTTCTCATCTGGGATTTGATTTCTTATCTCTTTCTCTGTTTCTGTACTTTCTCCCTCAAAGGTGATTCTCTTTTTCTCTCTCTGTGTATATATTTTTAAATAGAATATTTATGAGCAGTTTTAGGTTCACAGCAAAACTGAATGGAAGGTATAGAGTTTCCTCATATTCCCCCTGTTCCTACACACATACAGCTTACTCTGTTATCAATGTCTCCCAGCTGAGTGGTACATTTGGTACAACTGATGAACCTACATTGACACATCATAATCACTTGGAGTCTGTCGCTTATGTTAACTCTTGGTTTTGTACATTGTTTGGGTTTGGATACATGTCTAAGGACATATATCCATTGTATAGTATCATACAGAGCACTTTCAGCTCTATAAAAATTCATTCACTTCAGTTCAGTTCAGTCCCTCAGTCATGTCCGACTCTTTGTGACCCCATGAATTGCAGCACGCCAGGCCTCCCTGTCCATCACCAACTCCTGGAGTTCACTCAGACTCACATCCATTGAGTCCGTGATGCCATCCAGCCGTCTCATCCTGTCATCCCCTTCTCCTCCTGCCCTCAATCCCTCCCAGCATCAGAGTCTTTTCCAATGAGTCAACTCTTCGCATGAGGTGGCCAAAGTACTGGACTTTCAGCTTTAGCATCATTCCTTCCAAAGAAGCTCCACCAATTCATCCCTGCCACCCCTTGTCAGTTTTTAAAATCAATAATTGTTGAGTGTCTGCCACCTCTAGGAATGGATTGCTGCTGCTGCTNCGCCACCACAGCCCAAGACTCTCAGCCGCTGTCTCTGTCCTCTGACGTAGGGTAGCTCCTCTCGGCAGCGCTGAGTGGGAAGTGGGGTGGCTCCTCTCAGCTGTTCCTGTGCTGTCGCAGCCTGGCACTCTCGGCCGCTGCCCCTGACCTCAGAAGTGGGGTGGCTCCTTTCAGCTGTTCCTCCGCTGTCACAGCCTGGCACTCTCGGCCGCTGTCTCTATCCTCTGATGTGGGGTAGCTTCTCTCGGCTGCGCTGAGTGCACCGGCCCGCCCGGCTGTCGCTGCCGCTCCGTCTCTCATCTTTAAAATATAGCCTAGCCTAAGTCAACTTTGCAGGCTTCCCTGGTGGCTCAGATGGTTAAAAAAAAAATCTGCCAAAGAAGGAAACCTGGTTTGAAGAACTGACCTGGTTTGAAGAACTTCCTCGGTTGAGAAGATTCCCTGGAGAAGAGAATAGCAACCTACTCTAGTATTTGTGCCTGGAGAATTCCATGGACAGAGGAGCCTGGCAGGCTACAGTCCATGGGGTCACAAAGCGCAGGACACTACTGAGTGACCGATACTTTACTAAATCAACTTTGCAGCTGTTAATTTCAATTTTTTTAATTGATTCTATTTTCCCATAGAAACCTGTGTTGCAAATAGCTTGTTGTGAGTGAGGCCTGGTGGGGTTCAGTGAAATTCAAAGCCTTACTTGGGTCAATCTGGTTCACTGATGTAGTTATGTTTCTGTCTCACCAACCATTGTCCCCTAGAATTGTGATAGATAAAGCCATATTTGAGGGATGGACACAGAGAGAGTTGCCTGCTGAGAAGACTGAAAGGAGCAGCCAGAGACTGGGGAGGTGAATTAGAGAGAAGAGAATGTTTAGATTGGTTAGGGATCCTTTTGGGGTGACAGGTGACAGAAGCCTAGTGCAAACTGGTGGGAGGAAAATCGGAAATGTATTTTAAAGATATAAGGGAGTCAGGCATGTAGGTATGAGCGTGTAATTGGAATGTATTACCAAACATTGTGGGAGATCCAAGGCATTTTTTGTTTTCCGTCTCTATTGAAAAATTCTCAGGGAAATCACTGATAGGTACTGCTTGTTGAGGCCCATCTCTGGGCTGATTGACCATGGAGGGGAGGGTGGGGAGGTGGAGGCATAGAAGTACAAAAACATGGGAGCTGGGGCCCAAGAGAGTGATTTGAACATTTCCTAGGGAAGGAAAAATTGTTTATCAGACTCTGAGGGCTTTATTGCTGTGACATCAAGATATTTGAGGAAGTTTTAGTCTTCTGGGGATAGGTCACTGTGAGATACAGCAGGAAGTCAAAGGAGAGAGAAAAGCGTATCCCCTGAGTGTGGCACTTGAAATGTCAGTGGTAACTTCAACAGGATTGGCCTTTCATATGGCTCAGCAGTAAAGAATCCTCCTGCAATGCAGGAGACACAGAAGATGTGGATTCAATCCCCAGATCAGGAATATCCCCTGGAGTTGGAAATGGCAACTCACTCCAGTGTTCTTGTCTGGGAAATCCCATGGACAGAGGAGCCTGGCGGGCTACAGTCCATGGGGTAGTAAAAAGCGTCGGACACAACTGAGCGCTTAAGCATACACACTACAGGATTAGTTTTGGTGGAGTGAGGGCAGTGGATAGAGGAGGAAATAGGAGATAGGGAGCGGAGAGGTATGTATGCTAGAAGCTTGCTTGGAAAGGAAGGAGAGGTGTCCACAAGCAGCTAAGGTCTGAGATGGAAGAGACTTCCGTCTCTTCGGAAAGACAGAAAGCAGGGCTTTCTTTCCTGGGCTCACTGAGCCTAAGAATCTATCAGCCCCTTAGGAATGACATGCAGAACTTACCTGCTTCTCAAAGAAAGAGCCTTTTGAGCCAAAAACTTTAGAATCATGGTGGTGAAACAAATGTGTAGAAAGGGAAAGGTGAAAGAAATAGAGATGATAAATAACTGGCACATGCCTTTGAGGAGGAGGGGAAGGTGGAAACCAGAGCTCAAAGGCAATTATTAGCCTTTGTGGGACGAGGTTTATGTTTTTTTTCTGCAGAGACTGTAGGGAAGTTGTGAAATCCAGGGCAGATGCACACATCTTTGTAGGTAGCATGGCAGGGAACTGGAGCATTCCATTTTTCTCTGTCTTCTTGGTCCATCGTGGTTTGGCATCAGGATAAAAACTCTTTCTGTGGATAACTGCTTGAGAGATGGCCACAATCGGTTCTCTCTCTTGGGCTTGCCATTGGGCTTTCTGCCTGCATGACTGCTCCTGACCGACGTGCTCTGCTGCTTGTAACCTGACATGTTAGAACCTGACCTGTGCTGGAGCTATTCCCCTGCCCTGCCCCTAAGACCTTCTACAGGTCACTCAGTACTCTGTGGGTGAAACTGACAAGTGTGAGCAATTAATCATGCCTTTTCCCTTTCCTGAGGGTAAGCTTTATTCAGGGCTTTTTCCCAGTTTGGGGCTTCTTGTGTTGGCATCTCCTGGCAAAGAGTGAGTTAATAGAGTTGCTTCAAGAGAGTAGGTGTTTATGTGGCTGAACAGTTATTGAAGTTTATTATAGTAATTTACAACGAGTGACCTCTGTTTCTTAAATGATCTCAAGCCAGAAGGCAGGAAAAGTATGGCCTCTGAGCCTGGAGTTCAGGATCTAGAATCTGAAGTTCTCTTCTCATGGGATGATTTCAATTCAGTCTTTTAGATTTTCCAAGCCTTAACTTTACCATCTGCCAATGCAAATAATATTTTTCACTTATGTAATGGGGGACTGTGTCTTTATTTTCAGAGAGGTACCATGCATGAAAGTAGCCTGTTGAACATGTTACTGTTAGAACTGGAAACCCTTATAGGCCACTCCTGTGATCTGAATGTTCTTCAAGTTGCAATTGTGGAAGAACCGGTTTCTGAAAGAAAAGCTTTGCGACATTCTTTGGAAAATTGTACCCATAGAAAATACTCGTACACCAGACAGAGTGTGTTGATTTTTAATTTAAAGGCATTTTTGATTATAGGAGTATGTAGTTTCCTATTTTCGATTTTCACAAACCCTCACTACTGGTTAGCTTTCTGTGCTACCGAGATTCTCTTTAAAAATAATAATACTTTGCATCAGACAGAGAAAGATAAATACTATATGTATGTGTGTGTGTGTGTGTGTGCTTAAGCTGTGTCCAACTTTTTGCGATCCCATGGACTGTAGCCCACCAGGCTCCTCGGTTCATGGAATTTTCTAGGCAAGAATACTGGAGTGGGTTGCCATTTCCTCCCCCAGGGGATCTTCCTGACCCAGGGACCAAATGCCAATCTCTTGCATCTCTTGCATTGACAGACGGATCCTTTACCACTGTGCCATCTGGGAAGCCCCAAATATTGTGTGATATCACTTATATATGGGATCTAAACAATTTGACAAACTAGTGACTATAGTGAAAAAGAAACAGAAACTAGTGAATACAATAAAAAAGAAACAGACTCCGAGATATAGGGAACAATCTAGTGGATACCAGTGGGGAGAGGGAAGGAAGAGGGACAATATAGGGATGGGGATTCAGAAATACAAACTATAATGTATAAAACAAGCTATTAGGATGTATTGTACAACATGGGGAATCTAGCCAATATTTTATAGCTATAACCTTTAAAAATTGTGAATCACTATTGTATACCTGTAACTTTTATATTATTGTATAGCAACTATATTTCAGTTGAAAATTGAATAATACTAAATCAGTGATCATTAGACCACCTGGGACTTAGGTGTATTTCCTTTTTTTAAAAAAAAAAATGTGCTGCATTCAATTTATTTAACAATTTTTTTCACTTTGAAAAATAGTGGCTGGGGTGGGAGGTGGGGAGGGAGAATCTGGAAGCTTGGGACTGACCTGCACACATTGCTATGTTTAAGATGGATCATGAATGAGGACCTAATATATAGCAAACCAACAATAAATCCAAAAAAAAAAAAAAAAAAAAAAAACCCACAAAACTTGGAACCAAAAAAAAAAAAAATCTGTGGTAAAATATATATAATCATCTTAGCCCTTTTTAAATGTACAGGCCAGTGGGATCAGTACATTCGCATTCTTGTGCAACCATCAGCACCCTCCATCTCTAAAATTAGTTGTGCTTCTACACTATCAGTTTACTGGCTTTGGTAATTTCTTCTGCCAGGGATCTGTAGTCAGGAGGCGGACTGAGTGACTCCTTGCTCCTGGGAAGCCTCTCCCCCCTCCACCCCCCCAAGGAATGATTCTGAAATGAAATGAAAAGGTCCTAGAAGAGGCCCCCCACCCTCCCATCAGAGACAAACCTTATCAGGGTCCACAGTAGTGCATTACAGCCCAGCCTCCAGATCCTTACAGGTGTGGTTTGGGCTGACAGACAAAGTGGGTTTTATTTGGAGGGCAGAGGAGAGTTCCCAGATTTCTATAACAGCTGGAACTGCAGAGCTGGGGGATGTTTGGTGCTGAGTGATGTGGCAGCCGTGTTGATGGCCTGAGTCAGCTCTGCAGCTGCCTGTGTGATGCCGCTCAGAAGTGGTAAGAGGGAGTAAGGAGGGGGCTGGGAGGGGACGGGGTGGCACAGGACCTGTCCACAGGGAGTGAGAGGGGCACTGACCCGACATGCTGACTGGAGGCAAGAGAGCACATCCAGACGGTTGAAGTCAGCTGCATATTCAGTTGTAAACTTCCCCTTTCTTTCCGTACAAGCTGAGAGATGTCCTCAGCAGGACAGGAGAGCAGGGTGGAGAGTCGTTTAGAAATTTCAAGCATAGAACTCCGCTGGGCTTCAGCTCTTTCCTGATGATTCAGTCTTCCTCTGGGATCACAGGAATGGAAAATACCATCTCCATAATGGTTTGCTCAATACTTGTTCCCTAAAGATGGCCTTGTTCCAAAAGCGATCTCATTCGTACTCACCTTTGTTTTATTGAAGTGTGCTATGACGTGTTATAAAGCTCACAATTTACAGCCAGTACTGAAAGTCAGCACAACGAAGAGAGGAACACAGGCTCTAAGGTGTGCATGCTTCCATAGTTGCAGCCTGCTGGCTTTAGATTGCCGACTCAGGAGTTGTGGCGCATGGGCTTAGTTGCTTCGCGGCATGTGAAATCTTCCAAGATTCAAAGATTCGAAGGGATGGAACCCATGTCCCCTCATTGGCAGGCAGATTTTTATCTGCAGCACCACCGTGGAAGTTTTGTTTTTCCCTTTGATGTAAGGATAAAAGTTTGCCCTTTGTATTTGTGGAGAAAAGTTCCTGTGGCATTGCCTAGGAGCTCTGCCAGGGAGGGAAATGGATGTCCTTCTCATTGAGTTAAAGGGTCCAGGCAAGTGAGTTCAAGGTCGTGGATTCAATACTCCCTGGACTAGTCTCCTTAAGGAATGCCTCAGAGAGGGCCAGGACAGCCTGCTTCTGCTCCAGTGAATAGCCAGTCACTCACTGCTTCTGTGGTGTCATGATGGATGTGTGTACCAAGTCCCCCTGTTGCTCAGCTCCCCTTGTGTCATGGGAAGCCTGGTTGTGGGATGGAGAATGTGACTTCCTTGTTTGTTTGTGTTGAATTATGAGAAACCAGTAAGGAAACATTATGTTAGATCCATACTGCTAAAGGGAAATTTAGCCTGAAGAAAGAGGCTTGGTCAGGGGTTGATTGGCATGTCAGACTGTGCCTCTGTCTACCTCTTCCTTCCTTCCCCTCTCGTATCTCTGTCTTTGTCTCTCTGTCTCGCTTTCCGTCTGTTTGCCTGGCTGTAACTCTCTGTCCTGTGTTTTTCTGTGTAGGTCTCAGTATGCTTGTCTCTGTCTTGTTTCTCTGAGCAGATGTTGAGCTCAATTTGTGTGCCAAGTGCTATGCTAGACTCTGAGAGTCTAAAGGCAAATGACCCTGTGAATAATAATAGTAACAGTAGCAACTGGCATTGTTGTTAGTTACTTAACATGGATCAGACTCTGTATTAAGAACTTTGTATCCATTGTTGCATTTAATCCTCACAATAGCAGTATGTGATGCTTACAACATTACCCATTTCACAGGTAAGGAATCTGAGGTTCAAGTAGGTTTGTAACTTGCCCTAGGTTGTGTAGCTTTGTAGAGGTTTAAGTCTGTCTGCCTCATGAGTTCTCATTATTTACTGCTACTCTCACTGGCCCTTTCGTGGTTAACTTGAGTTCCTGGGGACTCCAGGCTTCCCGTGGGACTGTTTTATGATATCAAATGAATTCCAGGTTACTGGTCTGTTTGAGATCTAGGAAGTGTTGTGCCACTCTGGAAGGGGCTGGGGGAAAGGAGAAGGAGTGAGGAGGAGAGAGAGTAACACACACACACAGATAGAGAGACGAAGATAGTGATAAACTGAAAGGTGAAAAGAGGAGCTGGGTAGAAAGAGAGACATATTAGGATACACAAAGAATGAGAGAGGGAGAGAGAGAAGAGAAGAAGAAAGAAAGAGACACAGATATACAGACTGACAGACATACCAAGCCATTGATCAAATCTCTTGCCTTCTCTCTCTTTCTCTCATTTTTCTTTTATTAGCGGGACTTCAATATAATGTTATCTTACATGTTTCTTACAAATCAAGATGAATGATAAACAGTGGTTTCCAGTAACCTGTTGTGTGCTGTGGGGAATATAAAAGATTGGTGAGAATGTGGTAGCTCTGAAACCCAAATAAAAGGCTTTTCTTGTTCCTAGTAATCAGAACACAACAGAACTGTTACTTGCTGTATCTTATGGTATTTAACATAAATGATTAGACATAGACTTTGGACTAAAGAAATTTACATCTCAGCTCCTCCACTTCCTAGTTGTGTGATTTTTGAGTAAATTACTGAACTACTCTGAGCTTCAGTTTTCTGATCTGTAAAATTGGCATAACTGTGGTACCTCTTTTATGGAGTTCTTGGGAGTTTTTCAAGAGATGGTGTCCAACAGTGTTGGGCATAAATGATTTCAGCCATTTTTATTTTATGAACAATGTTTAAGTTAGTTTAATTTAAAACACTGAATAAACTCACCTGCTGTTAGGATATAGCAACTGCATTGTGCTACTTTTAGGACTCAGTGACCTAGTTTCCAGGAGTGCTCCTCTCAGTCCAGGAGCTGTGGTGACTTGGAATCTCCTACCTAATATCCTTATCAAGTAGCTGGTACTCATCTGCCCCCACCCACACACACTTTTACCTGCCGGTACATTTGATGACATGATTTTCTCTGCCCAGTACACACGTCCCTTCACTTTCCCAACATTTCCAGTGGTAAAAAGCCCAGGAACTGCTTTGAGTAACTTTGCCCACTGTAGAGATGGAATGTTTGGTACCCTCTGTGCAGACGCACACCACTGTGAAGTGCCCCTGCTGTGGCCATGATCACGGTCTGTTTAATTAAAAGCAGAGTGTCACTCATCTGTAGATTATGAGTTCTTTGCAGACTGGTATTATCTTATCTACCTTTGTGTTCTCAGCAGGTGGGCAGAGGCCCTGAAGAGTCTAGGAGAACAGGCTGAGAGAGGCTTTGGCCATTTGTCATATTCTAGAATTTTCTTTCCTTTGATAAATAGTTACCAGGAGAGCCCAACCAACATGTTAGGCATTTCCATCCCATGAAAGACTAGACAGGATGTGGTTGAGATTAGTTTTATATTCTGAGACTTTGCTGTAAAGCTCTTCCGTTTGATGTCTCAGGGTTCAGAACCTCTTTCAACTTAATTTATAATAAGAATCTGCCTATCATCTGGGGGACTTCTGGGGGAGGGAAGAGTGCCATGATATTTGGACACAACTGTCTCTAAAGTACTGGGATAATGGATGTCACATAGCACAGAGCAGGTACAGAGCAGGTGGTTGGGAAATGCTTTCTGAACAGCAGGAATTTACATTGCTTATAAGTATTTCTTAAAACAGATGCCAGTGTCCATCATCTCGATAGGACATGAGCAAAGCAATGATGTAAGCTGAGGAACTAGTTTTTCATGGCCTGGAGTTGAACTTCAGATTTCACTGTTTCATCATTCCATGACTTTATGTATCTGAATCACAGGCTGATTCAGATCTTGGGTTCAGTTCAGTTCAGTATCTCAGTCGTGTCTGACTCTTTGCAACTCCATGAATCACAGCATGCCAGGCCTCGATGTCCATCACCAACTCCTGGAGTTCACTCAGACTCACGTCCATTGAGCCAGTGATGCCATCCAGCCATCTCATCCTCTGTCGTCCCCTTCCCCTCCTGCCCCCAATCCCTCCCAGCATCAGAGTCTTTTCCAATGAGTCAGCTCTTCGCATGAGGTGGCCAAAGTACTGGAGTTTCAGCTTCAGCATCGTTCCTTCCAAAGAAATCCCAGGGCTGATCTCCTTCAGGATAGATTGGTTGGATCTCCTTGCAGTCCAAGGGACTCTCAAGAGTCTTCTCCAACACCACAGTTCAAAAGCATCAATTCTTTGGCACTCAGCCTTCTTCACAGTCCAACTCTCACATCCATACATGACCATAAAACCATAGCCTTGACTAGACAGACCTTAGTTGGCAAAGTAATGTTTCTGATTTTGAATATGCTATCTAGGTTGGTCATAACTTTTCTTCCAAGGAATAAACATTTTTAAATTTCATGGCTGCAGTCACCATCTGCAGTGATTTTGGAGCCCCCCAAAATAAAGTCTGACACTGTTTCCCCTGTTTCCCCATCTATTTCCCATGAAGTGATGGGACTGGATGCCATGATCTTCATTTTCTGAATGTTGAGCTTTAATCCAACTTTTTAACTCTCCACTTTCACTTTCATCAAGAGGCTTTTTAGTTCCTCTTCACATTCTGCCATAAGAGTGGTGTCATCTGCATATCTGAGGTTATTGGTATTTCTCCCAGCAATCTTGATTCCATGTTGTGTTTCTTCCAGCCCAGCATTTCTCATGACGTACTCTGCATAGAAGTTAAATAAGCAGGGTGACAATATACAGCCTTGACATACTCCTTTTCCTATTTGGAACCAGTCTGTTGTTCCATGTCCGGTTCTAACTGTTGCTTCCTGACCTCCATGTAGTTTTCTCAAGAGGTAGGTCAGGTGGTCTGCTATTCCCATCTCTCTCAGAATTTTCCACAGTTGATTGTGATCCACACAGTCAAAGGCTTTGGCATAGATAATAAAGCAGAAATAGATGTTTTTTTCTGGAACTCCTGACTGTCAACTCTGGGCAGGCGGCAGATGTGGGCCTCCGGGAACTAACTGGCCTTTGATTTCAGCCAAAGAGCCTGGGGCTCTGGTGCAGGCTCTAGAGTTGCAGAGTGGTATGAGGTCTCCCTTTCGCCTGAACAAGTGGGGAAATGTTATGAGCTCTTCCTACCCTTGCCCATGGAAAAGTCCATACCAGTCTGAGATCTACTGAGAGTGAGTTCTCATCTCTTTTTAGTCTTTTAAGTTTCTAGTCTTAATTTGGCTATAGTAGAATGGAGTTCATATGCCTTTCTTAGAAGTGCTTCTGTGTTTTGCAGGGAGGGGAGTGAATGGGGAATTGCCAGGCTGTTCTTCTGAGTTCAAGGAGGGCTTCAGGTACCCTCAAGGTTTGAGAGACTTCAGGTTGAGCCCTGGCCAGGCAGTTTTGAGTAGTTCTGGGTGGTGGCTCCATAAGCTCCTTCGTCTTCACACTTGTCATTAGCCCTTCATTAGCTTAAGGCTAATTTTTAAGGTTGGATGCACCACAGGACTGACCAGTTTGGCTTAGTCAAAGTATTACTCCCCTGATGAATCCGCACTTGCCACTTGCCAGCTTCCTTGGGCCACGTAAAGGCACAGGTTGCCACTTGAGTCTGCTTCTCCTGGAAGAAGAAATTCCCGACACTGTGTGTGACAAAGCAGGAGCTGGAGAAGAGGGTTAAAGCTGAAGTTTCAGGAGGCACAGTGGTGACTTGTGAGAGCAGCTCTGAGGCTCAGATCCCAGCCAAGCTGCTTCTCCACTCCCTTGGCTATGGCCAGGGGCTTCCCAGGTGCTGTAGTGGTTAATGCAAGAGATGCAGGTGCAGTCCTGGGTTGGGAAGATCCCCTGGAGAAGGGCATGGGAACCCACTCCAATACTCTTGCCTGGAGAATCCCATGAACAGAAAAGCCTGGCAGGCTACAGTTCATGGTGTCACAAAAAGCTGTACATGACTGAATGCACACACACACACACACACACACACACACACACACAC
>SJYA01002622.1:70417-85253 GCA_006410615.1 Neotragus moschatus | reverse complement strand
ACTCATCTGTAGATTATGAGTTCTTTGCAGACTGGTATTATCTTATCTACCTTTGTGTTCTCAGCAGGTGGGCAGAGGCCCTGAAGAGTCTAGGAGAACAGGCTGAGAGAGGCTTTGGCCATTTGTCATATTCTAGAATTTTCTTTCCTTTGATAAATAGTTACCAGGAGAGCCCAACCAACATGTTAGGCATTTCCATCCCATGAAAGACTAGACAGGATGTGGTTGAGATTAGTTTTATATTCTGAGACTTTGCTGTAAAGCTCTTCCGTTTGATGTCTCAGGGTTCAGAACCTCTTTCAACTTAATTTATAATAAGAATCTGCCTATCATCTGGGGGACTTCTGGGGGAGGGAAGAGTGCCATGATATTTGGACACAACTGTCTCTAAAGTACTGGGATAATGGATGTCACATAGCACAGAGCAGGTACAGAGCAGGTGGTTGGGAAATGCTTTCTGAACAGCAGGAATTTACATTGCTTATAAGTATTTCTTAAAACAGATGCCAGTGTCCATCATCTCGATAGGACATGAGCAAAGCAATGATGTAAGCTGAGGAACTAGTTTTTCATGGCCTGGAGTTGAACTTCAGATTTCACTGTTTCATCATTCCATGACTTTATGTATCTGAATCACAGGCTGATTCAGATCTTGGGTTCAGTTCAGTTCAGTATCTCAGTCGTGTCTGACTCTTTGCAACTCCATGAATCACAGCATGCCAGGCCTCGATGTCCATCACCAACTCCTGGAGTTCACTCAGACTCACGTCCATTGAGCCAGTGATGCCATCCAGCCATCTCATCCTCTGTCGTCCCCTTCCCCTCCTGCCCCCAATCCCTCCCAGCATCAGAGTCTTTTCCAATGAGTCAGCTCTTCGCATGAGGTGGCCAAAGTACTGGAGTTTCAGCTTCAGCATCGTTCCTTCCAAAGAAATCCCAGGGCTGATCTCCTTCAGGATAGATTGGTTGGATCTCCTTGCAGTCCAAGGGACTCTCAAGAGTCTTCTCCAACACCACAGTTCAAAAGCATCAATTCTTTGGCACTCAGCCTTCTTCACAGTCCAACTCTCACATCCATACATGACCATAAAACCATAGCCTTGACTAGACAGACCTTAGTTGGCAAAGTAATGTTTCTGATTTTGAATATGCTATCTAGGTTGGTCATAACTTTTCTTCCAAGGAATAAACATTTTTAAATTTCATGGCTGCAGTCACCATCTGCAGTGATTTTGGAGCCCCCCAAAATAAAGTCTGACACTGTTTCCCCTGTTTCCCCATCTATTTCCCATGAAGTGATGGGACTGGATGCCATGATCTTCATTTTCTGAATGTTGAGCTTTAATCCAACTTTTTAACTCTCCACTTTCACTTTCATCAAGAGGCTTTTTAGTTCCTCTTCACATTCTGCCATAAGAGTGGTGTCATCTGCATATCTGAGGTTATTGGTATTTCTCCCAGCAATCTTGATTCCATGTTGTGTTTCTTCCAGCCCAGCATTTCTCATGACGTACTCTGCATAGAAGTTAAA
The DNA here is from genome assembly GCA_006410615.1 of Neotragus moschatus. Taxonomy (NCBI): domain Eukaryota; kingdom Metazoa; phylum Chordata; class Mammalia; order Artiodactyla; family Bovidae; genus Neotragus; species Neotragus moschatus. The sequence continues at coordinate 83,722 of SJYA01002622.1, read as the reverse complement.
TAAGCAGGGTGACAATATACAGCCTTGACATACTCCTTTTCCTATTTGGAACCAGTCTGTTGTTCCATGTCCGGTTCTAACTGTTGCTTCCTGACCTCCATGTAGTTTTCTCAAGAGGTAGGTCAGGTGGTCTGCTATTCCCATCTCTCTCAGAATTTTCCACAGTTGATTGTGATCCACACAGTCAAAGGCTTTGGCATAGATAATAAAGCAGAAATAGATGTTTTTTTCTGGAACTCCTGACTGTCAACTCTGGGCAGGCGGCAGATGTGGGCCTCCGGGAACTAACTGGCCTTTGATTTCAGCCAAAGAGCCTGGGGCTCTGGTGCAGGCTCTAGAGTTGCAGAGTGGTATGAGGTCTCCCTTTCGCCTGAACAAGTGGGGAAATGTTATGAGCTCTTCCTACCCTTGCCCATGGAAAAGTCCATACCAGTCTGAGATCTACTGAGAGTGAGTTCTCATCTCTTTTTAGTCTTTTAAGTTTCTAGTCTTAATTTGGCTATAGTAGAATGGAGTTCATATGCCTTTCTTAGAAGTGCTTCTGTGTTTTGCAGGGAGGGGAGTGAATGGGGAATTGCCAGGCTGTTCTTCTGAGTTCAAGGAGGGCTTCAGGTACCCTCAAGGTTTGAGAGACTTCAGGTTGAGCCCTGGCCAGGCAGTTTTGAGTAGTTCTGGGTGGTGGCTCCATAAGCTCCTTCGTCTTCACACTTGTCATTAGCCCTTCATTAGCTTAAGGCTAATTTTTAAGGTTGGATGCACCACAGGACTGACCAGTTTGGCTTAGTCAAAGTATTACTCCCCTGATGAATCCGCACTTGCCACTTGCCAGCTTCCTTGGGCCACGTAAAGGCACAGGTTGCCACTTGAGTCTGCTTCTCCTGGAAGAAGAAATTCCCGACACTGTGTGTGACAAAGCAGGAGCTGGAGAAGAGGGTTAAAGCTGAAGTTTCAGGAGGCACAGTGGTGACTTGTGAGAGCAGCTCTGAGGCTCAGATCCCAGCCAAGCTGCTTCTCCACTCCCTTGGCTATGGCCAGGGGCTTCCCAGGTGCTGTAGTGGTTAATGCAAGAGATGCAGGTGCAGTCCTGGGTTGGGAAGATCCCCTGGAGAAGGGCATGGGAACCCACTCCAATACTCTTGCCTGGAGAATCCCATGAACAGAAAAGCCTGGCAGGCTACAGTTCATGGTGTCACAAAAAGCTGTACATGACTGAATGCACACACACACACACACACACACACACACACACACACACGGGCTACAGTCCATGGGGCCACAAAGAGTTGGACATGACTGAGTGCACACACACACACACACACAAGCCTCGTAGGCTCTCTGACTCTTAGAAACCTTAACTGTGATCATAACACACACCTTGAGCGGGTCATGGGGGGAATACTGGGGTATCACCATTGTGTGGATACTGGGACGGTGGGGGTACCCTGGACAAGAGTCCTTATCCATTTCTTTCTTGCTGTTTAGGTATCAACAGATATGTTTGTGGTGGTTGGTGACATCCTGGATGCAGAATGGAAGAAGACATATGGGGCGGTCTTTTAGGAACTCATAATTTATTTAAATATTAAATTTTTTATTAAAGTATAGTTGATTTATAATGTACTGATTTTTTTGCTCTATAGCAAAGTGACTCAGTTATATACATATATACATTCTTTTTTAAATATTCTTTTCCATTATGGTCTGTACAAGGAGATGGATATAGTCTCCTGTGTTACACTGTAGGACCTTGTTTTTAATCCATTCTAAATGTAATAGTTTGCATCTGCTAACCCCAGACTCCCAATCCATCCCTCTTCTGCCCCTTTCCCCCTTGGCAACCACAAATCTGTTCTCTGTATCTGTGAGTCTGTTTCTGTTTTGTAGAGAGGTTCATTTGTGCCACATTTTAGGTTCCACTTATAAGTGATGCCATATGGTATTTGTCTTTATCTTTCTGACTTACTTCACTTGATATGATATTATTTAGTTGTATCCATGTTGCTGCAAATGCATTATTTTGTTCTTTTTTATGGCTGAGTAGTATTCCATTGTATATATGTAACACATTTTCTTTTTAAAATGTTTATTTATTTATTGGGTTGTATGGGTCTTAGTTGTGGCACATGGGGTCTTTGTTTATGGCAGTACCTGGCATCTTTAGTGACATGAGAACTCTTCATTGCAGCATGTGGGATCTAGTTCCTTGACCAGGGACAAAACCTGGGCAAAACCTGGACAAAACCTTGCATTGGGAGCTTGGAGTCTCAGTCACTGGACCACCAGGGAAGTCCCATGTACCATCTCTTCTTAATCTGTTCATCTGTTGATGGACATTTAGGTTGCTTTCATGTCTTGACTATCGTGAATAGTGCTGTTATGAACATAGGGGTACATGTATTTCTTTTTGGCCACACCACACAGCTTGTGGGATCTTAGTTCCCTGACATGGATTAAACCCAGGCCTTTGGCAGTGAGTGCACATAGTCCTAACCACTGGACCATCAGGGAATTCCTACATGTATCTTTTTGAATTGTAATTTTGTCCAAGTCTATGCCCAGAAGTGGGACTGCTGGGTCATATGGTAATTCTACCTTCAGTTTTCTGAGGAACCTCCATACTGTTTTCTGTAGTGGCTGTGTGAACTTAAATTCCCACCAGCAGGAGAGAGAGGAGGAACTCATGCTTTAAAACAGACATCTTGAGTGCATTTGAAGCAAAGCTTGCATAGAAATCACAGAAAACAGTCATAAAAATTTGAGAAAATAGTTTCCTAAAAAAAATTTTAGTATTTAGGTGAATAGGAAATTGCAGTTGTTGGGAGATAAGTCTTCATCTGTTTGCCAGTGTGCCATTAGGATCCATTTGGAAGTCCAGGGGCTCTTCGGTTAACCAAAGATAGAGGAGTTGTAAAATGTGGGAGAAGTTGTCTAGTGTTTCCCTAAATGCTTGTGGGACATTTCATCTACAAGATCTTTTGGAACAAAAGGTGTCTGTTGTCCATAAAGGGCTGGAAACAAAATAGGGTTAAGAATTGATGTTTTACCACGCGAGAGTTCTTCCCTGACTCCAATGGCCCAAGCAGGTTAATCTAAGATTTATGAGACATCGGGTAGCAAGGGAACTTGGTATAACCCAGCATTTTTCAAGCTCATTTGAATAAGAGATCTCTCCCAGATAACTCCTACTGAATAGGAGAAATGGATGGGCAAAGGTTGAGAAATACAGCTTTGATTGTTGGGTGGGGTGTGAGGTTGGTTGTGTAAGGTTGAGTTGTGAGTGGATTTTACTGGAGAATTCTCAAGAGAGAACTAATACAGATGGAAGTGGCAAGGACTGATGAGTAGGTTTTTTTTTTTTTTTTTTTAATCTCTATTTTAAAAAATTGGGACTTCCCTGGCAGTTGAGTGGTAAGACTCATGCTTCCCCTGCAGGAGGTATAGGTTCTATCTTTGGTCGGGGAATTGAGAGCCTGCACACCACAGTGTGGGCAACAGTAACAAAGTTCCCATTTCCTCAACATTTTCTTATATCAACTATTTCAAACATTCAGGAAAACTGAGAGATTAGCTATATGGTCAGGCCACTCAAGATGGCTGTTCTCTTGCTCTCTGTTCATCCCCTGTTCGACCAATCCCTGCTTCACCTACACCCTACTCAAGTGTGTGTGTGACAAGTCGTTTCAGTCGTGTCTGACTCTCTGCGACCCTATGGACTATAGCCCGCCAGGCTCCTCTGTCCATGGGATTCTCCAGGCAAGAACACTGGAGTGGGTTGCCATTTCCAGGGGATCTTCCTGACCCAGGGGTCAAACCCCCATCTCTTATGTCTCCTGCATTGGCAGGCAGGTTCCTTCCCAATCCTCTCGATCTTAGGGCTTATTGAGTAACTACCTATATGATTGCCCCCTGCCCCAGCCGCTGGTTTCCCTGGTGACTGATGAGCTAACCTGATGTTAGTTATGTCAGTTACCCCTGTAAATGCTAGCCTTCTTATTCCTTGAGTAGAGGAGATTTCTGCTGTGTCCTGCCTTCTGTCCATGGTGGAGTGTTTCTCTTGCTTCCGATTTGCAAGATTAGCTGTCCAACAAGTCATTGGTGTCTCTGTCACTATCTATAGGCATTTTCTTTGGTCTCCCGGCTGGTCAGTTACAAGGCTTACAGGCCTGAAGGGTGCAGTCCAACATTAGTACAATGAAGTCTGATGTTATATACACATTATGATGGACCTCTCAGGTGGCTCAGTGGGTAAAGAGTCCACATGCAATGCAGGCGATGTAAGAGACCTGGGTTTGATCCTTGAGTTGGGAAGACCCCCTGGAGAAGGAAATGGCAACCCACTCCAGTATTCTTGCCTGGGAAATTCCACGGACAGAGGCGCCTGGTGGGCTACAGTCCATGGAGTCACAAAAATTCGGACAGGACTGAAGCAACTGAGCATGCATACATGCATACACATTATGACACATCATTTCTCAATATTTAACATACATCACTTAAGAATACAGATATTTGTTTTCAGACCCACTATGTCATTATACCTACTAAGAAAGCCATCTAAAATCAACTTAATGAAGAAGAAAAAAGAAAATCAACAATGGCAACCCACTCCAGTACTCTTGCCTGGAAAATCCCATGGATGGAGGAGCCTGGTAGGCTGCAATCCATGGGGTCGCACAGAGTCGGACACGACTGAAGCGACTTAGCAGCAGCAGCAGCAGCAGCAGCAATGTTTAAATCCCTCCCCATCTACAGCTTAAAAAAAATCAGTTACCTTTTTTTAATGGTTGTTATTTATTTAAACTTAGAATAGTTCCTTTCCTTTTTTTTCTCCCATGACTGACCTTCTGAAGAACCTAGGCTAGTGATTGTATGAATGTCCCACATTCTAGATTTCTGTTTCCTCATGATGTTCAGTTTTTCCTCTGTCCTGGTAATCCTCTGCCTTGGCTGCACATCAGAACCACCTGTCTTGATTAATTGGCAGTACAAGGAAGGGGGATTCATTGGCCCACTCTGTTCTCATTGGAATTATTTAAATCAAATTTAAAGCCTAGAAAAGAGAATACCGATGTCTGTGTTCCACTCTAAACCAATTAAATTAGAATCTCTGGAGCTGAAGCTCAGGTGACCCTGGTTTCAAAATCCTCTAGGTGATTCTGGTAAGTAGTCAGCACTAAGAACCGCTGCTCTGTCCTGTGGATCCTATATATTGAAGTTAGGCTATCCATTTTTTGTCTGGAATACTTTGCACGTTGCAATCACCTTGGAAGCTTTAAAAAATACTGATACATGCGGGTCCACCCCAGAGATTCTGATATAGTTGGTCTGGCGGCGTGGTCTAAGCTTTGGGAGTTTTGAAATCTGCTCAGGTGATTTTAATGCAGCCAGGAAGAGCCACTGCTTTAGATTATTTTTTTGTTTAATTTGCATCTTATCAGGAGGCACACAATGTCACACTATTCCATTATTTGTGATGCCAGTTTCAATCACTGGATTAAGGTGGTCACACCAGACCTGTCCATCACCTCTTCATCGCAAATGTACCAGTGCTCCTGTTCCCAGAGGTAAGCGGTCTCTGAGATGATACCTTGGTGCTGCTAACAAGTTTTAATCCAATGGTTTTAGCTTCCACTGGTGATTGTTACCTCTGTCAAGTATTATGTGGAGGGTGAGTATAAATGGTGATCTAGTCTTGTCTTTTCCTTCTGCAGCCCTGTCTGCAGCCCTTGCTGCAGTGCCACTATGCCGCATCCAACTCTGGTTACCATTGGACCTCTGGGGGCCCTGCTCAGTGATTGGTCGACACTGCAGTGGGCCCCACCCACAAGCAACCAACTGTCAAAGAGAGACCTTTTAGTGGTCCTGCTCAGTCATTGGTTAGCACAGCAGTGAGCCCCGCCCACAAGCAACCAGCTGTCAAGGAGGGACTGTTAGTTGAGAGGATTTAGCCAACTGGATCAGGCAGTGGAGTGGTGGTCGTCAGGCAGAGAGTGAGGTAAGAGGTGGATCCGTCTCTCCAGCTTACCTGGAGGTAAGCAGCAGGTTTGCTGTGGGGGCCCAGGGAATAGGCTGGGGGCTGTGTCCTGCAGGGCTCCAGAGCCCTCGCTCGGGCCACCCCTGGCCTTGGCCCAGGCCTTGAGGCGGTGGTGAACCTCTTCCCCATGCCCACCGCTGACCTAATGGCAGTGGCAGTCCGCATAGGACACAGTCTCTGGGCCCTGGCCCCTACCGTTTGGGGAGCCTGAGGAACCTGAGGGCTTATTGCGTCCTGGGCGCTTTGCTTCCTCAGTGATGACAGTTGTGCAGGTTCTGGGGACCTGGCCCTGAGGGAGCTGCCAACTGAGATCTGCCTCCTCAGCCAGGACCCAGGCCTCAGAAGGACCTTCGAGACCTTGGCCTTCTTGTTAGACAGGGAATAACATTTGTTTGGTAGAGATTTATGGGAACATCATTCCCTGACCTCCAGAACAAAGGCTCTGATACCAAGAAGTTTGCAACAGTTAACCACACCCCTCTGTCACCTTTCCTAGAAAAGGGCTTTGCTGAAAGTTTTTGCTCCACCACCCATCTCCTTGCAGGGCCCTACAATATACTCACTTTGTGACGAGCACACGGACTTGAGCACACTTCCACATTTATTTGACTTTCTTTTGTAAAGAACATCTGTCCTGTTTATCCTCTCACCACCCCCTGGACACATGTATTTTTATTTACTAACCAGCTACAATCATTATCCTTTTTGATATTCAAATTATACTAAGTTTGGCCTGTGGGAGCCCCTTCAAGCTGGCTTTTTTTTTTAAGTAAAAAAATTTAATTCAATTACATAGAGAAATATACGTGAGTCTACAGTTCAAGAATTTCCCAGAGCAAACACCTGTGTAACCAGTTCCCAGATCAAGAAACAGAACAATGAAATTACCCCAGGAGCCTCCATCACACCCTCTTCCTTTCTTTCCCCACAAGAGTAACCACTAAGAGTCTTACTTTAAAACTTGTTGATCAGTTTGCCTGTTTGGGAACTTTGTATAAATAGGATCATAGAACATGTAGTGTTTTTATGTGTCTGTCTTCTTTGTTTATCATCATGTTCATGAGATTTAGCTATGATGTGTGTAGTTGTATTTCTTTTTCATCCCTCCGCCAATTTATTTATCCATTCTAATGTTGGTGGGCATTTAGGCTGATTCCGTGTTCTATTAAAACAGTGCTGCTATGGACATTCTGATACTTGTCTCTGGGTGAACATATTGTTGAGTTTTGTTTGCTTTTTTTTTTTGTTTTTGAAAGCAGGGAACATATACCTAATATTGGAATTGCTTGTTCATAGAGTATGCTCAACTTTATTCAATACTGCCGGACAGTGTTTTCTTTGGTTATAACCCCGTTGGTCTTGGTGTACTCTTACTTTCTGGCAGAATATGTCCTGGGCTCATTTTGTATGTTCTCTGACCAAGCCCTGGAATCTGCCATCTCTTTGAGGAGCCCTCATGCTTTTGAATAAGGAACAATATTTAAAAACCAAGGTCTGCATGCTAGTGGTGCTCACTGATACTGGGAAGTCATTGCTTTTAGTTCCGTTTAGTGAGCAAAGGTAGAAAATTCACTAAAGAAAATAATCATACATTTGAATTGACAATTCCAATTCAACATTGCAGGATTTATTTCCTGTTAACTCTGTTTTTATTTTATACGTGCGTCTCTTTTATGCTAAAAATCTTGGTTTCTAATAACATCAATAAGTTTTATTTGCTTTGTTCTACACTTAAAACAGTTGCAAAATTGCAATACTAACATTACTATATTGTCAGTATAACTGACAATAATATTATGAATTGATGTATGTGTGAAGCTTTAGATTTCTTTGAAATAATTTTTTGTCTCTCGTGAGCAATTTATGTGACATTAAACTGAACTACCTAAACCTAAAGAGGATGAAGAATTTATCCAGTGGCTTAAGAAGATGGGTGTTGGGCTCAGAATAACATTGACTGTGGGGCTTGGCCCTTCTAGACAATTACTGCTGTGGAGCTCGCACCCTTTGCCCCTCCCCCTCCTTTTTCTAAATTGCTTTTTGAAGAACTTGCGGGTTTCCTCTGTGGCCACCAGCCTCCCCCACCCAGGTTCATTTTATGTCAGCTGGGCTGTGCTCTGGTGCTCAGTTGTTTGGTCATGTACCAGTATAGATGCTGCTATGAAGGCATTTCAAACATATTTATTTGGCTGTGCCAGTGAGTCTTTGTTCTGTCATGTGAAATCTTTTGTTTGCAGCATGAGAAGTCTTAGTTGCAGCATATGGGATCTAGTTCCCTAACCAGGGATTGAACCTGGGCTCTGTGCATTGGAAGCATGGAATCTTAGCCACTGGACCATTAGGGAAGTCCCTATGAAGGCATTTTTGAAATCTCTGATTAATATTTAAACTGGCAGATTTTGAGTAAAGTAGATGACTCTTCATAATGTTGTGGGTGTCGTATCTGATCAACTGAAAGCCTTAAGAGAAAAGACTCAGATCCCTTGAAGAGGACCTCCACCTTACTTACAGTTCCATCAACTTCTTGCTGGAATTGCCAGCTTGTCCCCTATTTGAATTTGCCAGTCCCTATAATCATGTGATGACTGGCAAATTCAAATAGGGGACAAGCTGGCGCTTCCCCTGTGTCTCAGATGGTAAAGCGTCTGCCTGCAATGTGGGAGACCTGGGTTTGATTCCTGGGTCGGGAAGATCCCCTGGAGAAGGAAATGGCAATTCATGCCAGCACTCTTGCCTGGAAAATCTCACAGACGGAGGAGCCTGATAGGCTACAGTCCATGGGGTCGCAAAGAGTCAGACATGATTGACTTCACCTCACTTCATAATCATGTGAGGACTTCCCTGGTGGCTCAGTGGTAAAGAACCTGCCTGCCAATTCAGGAGATGAGGGTTCGATCCCTGGGTAGGGATGATTCTTCAGAGAAGGAAATGGCAACCCACTTTGGTTTTCTTGCCTGGGAAATCCCATGGACAGAGGAGCCTGAAAGGCTACAGTCCCTGTGGTTGCAAAGAGTTGACTATGATTTAGTGACTAAAGAAAAACAAATACATAATCATGTGAACTAATTTCTAAAATCCCCTCCCCACCCCTGCCCCGAGCCATTCTTTCTTTCTCTTCCCCACCCCCATCCTCTACACACACAGGGACAGACACACCCTCACCCACCACCATCCCCCCCACCCATGCTATGGATTTTGTTTCTATGGAGAACACTTATAGAATGCTGGTTATCTCAAGCCTCAGACAAAATGATCCAGAGTCTCTGCTGTATGGCCCAGGAATAGCGGAGCAGGGTGAAAAGCAGATTGTTATCATCCGGGCAGAAGAGGTGTAGCAGGTTGATAAGGGGCCCTGCAGAGGAGTTGGGTGCAGGAAATAGTAGGTAAGAACCTCCCTCCTCTCCCACTTAGACCTCGAATACTGTGGGTGCCTGCACCTGGAAGATGTGACCTTTTGTTTGACTTGGAGCCAAAGCATCCTCCTGGCCCAGGAGCACCCTAACACTCTGTTTTGGTGAGAGAGGAAGAGGCCCTCCATGACACTCGAGTGCCTCTGGGGTCAGTTACCCTAGGTAGGGTTCCTGTCAGTGGCTCTCGGGTAGGTTGGGCTGTGTGCACAGCAGGCTTTGAGAAGGGCTTCTCTTCAGCGGGAGGAGTTGATCTCATTTCTCAAAGAGTAAAGGCCCAGCTGCTTGTTGTTAAGAGGCACTGCAGATTTCCTCTTTTAGCTTATCCCTCCCCAGGAGGAGGAGACTTTCAGTGAAATAGAGGAAACCACAGAATATTCAGGAACATAATAATGTGTTGAAGTTATGCCATGAGACAGTCCATGTAAACAATAGAAGAGCTGATTTTCCAAGGTCTCTCTATTCTGGGGGGAAAAGCTACTCCAGTGAAGCCTAGTAAGATCCCACCACACTCTCCCCTCAGGAGAGTGGGACAGACCAAGTAGGAGAAGACCAAGGGTCTAGAGGAGGAAGAGAAGAGGGGTCAAGAGGGAAGAGACCCCAGGATAACAGGATATGTCCTTTTAGATCACAGTTTTCAACCATTTTACTCTACATTTGTGACACTTTTGATATAGTTCATTTCAGACCTCCTGAGGATGGTTGCTTTTCACATATCAGATAACTAAGGGGACCTCTAGATAATATCACAGTTGAACTCTTCCAGGAGTGTCAGGATGCTGATCATTCAGTCTCTGGAGTAAAGCATCTCTGTGTGCCTTAGATGCACCTATCAATATTTTAATGAAGGTCGAGAAGTCAGACTAATGTCCTCACTCATATTTGCTTGGTGGAAGATACACCAGTTAGGAATCTTCTTATTGTGAATGACCGAAGGTCCCAAACAAACTAGCTTAAAATAAACAAAGCAAAAGAATTCATTGGCTTTTGTCACTTAGAAGGCCACAGGTAAAGCTGCTTCAGGTGAGACCTGAGTCAGGACTCAGGTGATGCTTTCAGGATGTCCCTCTGGTTCTGCTCTGTGCTCCCCCCTCCTAAGTCTCTGTGTAACTATCCCTGGAATCTTCAACTTCCCATCTTTCTGACTCAGTCTTGGGGAGGATAAGAGAAAGCTTCTCTTTCCCATGAGCATAGCAAACAATTTCCTCCACTGAGGAAATTATTGTGGCCTAGAGAATGTGCCAGCCTAATTGCCTAGAGGTGGGACACACACTCACTGTAGGGCTGGGCAGTGGAGTGAACTGTGCAGCTGGGAACCCAGAGTGGGTGGGCTCTCTGGGGGAAAACTGGGAATTGAGACCAAAGCTGAGGAAATGGATGCTGGGAGGACCAAACAGACAAACCAGCAAACGTGTGTACTGACTGATTTAGATGGTTATGGAGAAGGTAAGTTTTTCTCAGAAATGAAACATTGAACATGCTCAAGGCTTTTGGACTACTTTGAGATCCTTAAGACTTTGTACCTTTTGTCCAGCAGAGAGAATTTGGACCAGAAAAAATGCAAGAGCAGGTTGTTGGTTACTTTAACCATAAAAAGAATTTCTCTTGTGGAGCATCTGTTTGTTTATTCAACTCCTATGAATGCTCAAACTACCACACAGTTGCACTCATCTCACATGCTAGTAATGTAATGCTCAAAATTCTCCATGCCAGGCTTCAGCAATATGTGAGCCGTGAACTTCCAGATGTTCAAGCTGGTTTTAGAAAAGGCAGAGGANTTGATGGACACAACCAGTCCATTCTAAAGGAGATCAGTCCTGAGTGTTCATTGGAAGGACTGATGCTGAAGCTGAAACTTCAATACTTTGGCCACCTCATGTGAAGAGTTGACTCACTGGAAAAGACCCTGATGCTGGGAGGGATTGGGGGCAGGAGGAGAAGGGGACTTGATGGACATGAGTTTGAGTAGACTCCAAGAATTGGTGATGGACAGGGAGGCCTGGCGTGCTGCGATTCATGGGGTCGCACAGAGTCAGACACGAATGAGCAACTGAACTGAACTGAACTGATGTATTGATTGCTTGCTAATACCAGGCACTGGAAGGGACAGTGGAGACAGAGGAGTGAACTGTACCACCACAAGACCCAACATAGTGTTAACTCCAACATAGGCTGATCATTAGCAGCTGATGGGATTATTTTTAATTAAGTTTTTAAAAGTGAGTTATGTATGTACTAAAGTACACAAACCTTAAGCGTACAGCTCCAATCCATTGAATCACAACTTCTGTGATGTTTTTCCATGTTTTCTTTTCTTTTCTTTCTTTCTTTATTTTTATTTTACTTCACAAAACAGCAGGATAAGATTCTCCCCAGCTGGGATTCAGTAACCCCATCTACTTGAAAACATAAAATCAGCTATCCAGACTTAGCAAAGAGCTTCAGGAACAGATTCCTTGCCACCAGAATTATTCCTATTCTGCCCTGACTGGTGGTCATCCATCCTTGCCAAATGATTCTAAATAATTCTGCTGGATGTACTTGCCTCAGGGTAGGTTGTAATAGGACTTACCTCCTGGAGGGCAAATTCTTATCTTCTGTGCCAGAGGTAGCCTCCTTGATCACAGTGGTCATTACCAGAGCACCTGAGTTGTCTCACCAAATCCTCAGCCTTCCCAGGAGGATGCTTCAGGTAGCTGCCATGCAGCAATCCCAGTTGGCATGCCAGATGAAAGGATTTTTTGCTATTTTGGGTCTTCCTAAGGCTATGGTTTTTCCTGTGGTCATGTATGGATATGAGAGTTAGACTGTAAAGAAGGCTGAGTGCTGAAGAATTGATGCTTTTGAACTGTGGTGTCGGAGAAGACTCTTGAGAGTCCCTTGGACTGCAAGGAGATCCAACCAGTCCATTCTGAAGGAGATCGGCCCTGGGATTTCTTTGGAAGCAATGATGCTAAAGCTGAAACTCCAGTACTTTGGCCACCTGATGCAAAGAGTTGACTCATTGGAAAAGACTCTGATGCTGGGAGGGATTGGGGGCAGGAGGAGAGGGGGACGACAGAGGATGAGATGGCTGGATGGCATCACTGACTCGATAGACGTGAATCTGAGTGAATTCCGGAAGTTGGTGATGGACAGGGAGGCCTGGTGTGCTGCGATTCCTGGGGTCGCAAAGAGTCGGACACGACTGAGTGACTGAACTGAAGCTGTCAACAGAGAAAAAATTTAATAGCTTTCAAATCTCAGAAATCAATAAAGTGGTTAATGTTTCTTTCCTTGTATCTGTGATCCCACTACGTTGACAGGATTTTCTTTTTCTTGGAAGCAGTTATCAAAGCAGGAGGTGAGATGAGCCTCTATGTGAGGTTGCCCTTGAGAAAAGTCAGTGCTGGTTTTCAGTGGCATATTATTATCTGCTGATAGGAGGGAAAATGCTCCAGAAAAGAAGTTTACATTGTTTTAACTCTCAAAAAGTTGCTTGTAGGAATAATAAGACCTTTGTTTAACTCAATCTTAGTCTGCCTTTAGAAGGAAGTTTAGAGGATAAAGAATCATTGTCAACTCAGTCTAAAGTATCAATTACGATCCCACAGGCCCCATGACCTGGTCAAAAAAATCCAAAAAGAAACAAGCAAACACCCCCATGCCCACTCCACACCCCCCAACCATAAAAAAAAGCCCTTCAATGATGTGGATAAGGAAAGGAAAATTGATTTTTAAATAATAAAAATCACCAACCTTCTTGTTAAACTTATACACAAAATTCACTCCACAATTTCTATTATTTAAGATAATTAGATTTTGTTGAAAAATGAGTTGGTATCATGATTTCCCTACTTCCCGCCCCCCCCCCCCCCCCCCTTC
>SJYA01002622.1:59318-70280 GCA_006410615.1 Neotragus moschatus | reverse complement strand
TCCTGCCCCCCCCCAAATATTTATTTGGTTGTGCCAGGTCTTAGTTGTGGCAAGTAGGATCTTAGTTCCAGACTGAGTAGAGATCAAACCCATGCCCCCTGCATTGGAAGCAGAGTCTTAACTGCTGGACCACCAGGGAAGTCCCATGAATTTCCTACTTTTGTTCATTCAGCTTATGCCTGGAGAATGGGCCTTTGGAAACTGATCTTTGTCAATATAGATTTTTCTCTCTGAATTAACCAGTAGAGTCCTGATTGATTTCCCTCCAGTAGGTTTTCTGAAGCAGCTGGATTTCTCAGGTGGAGGTACCATGGACTGTGTCAGCCTGAAGCAGCTGGTTTCCCCAAGCACACCTCTTTCTTGGTTCTTTGTATTGCTTTCTTTCTTTCTTTCTTTCTTTTTTTTTTGTATTGCTTTCTTGATAGTGCTCATCACACTCTGAATTATTTTTTTTGTCTGTCAGGCCCCTAAAATGAATGCCAGTGCCAGTCTCTCAGTCGTGTCCAGCTCTTTGTGACCCCATGGACTGTAGCCTGCCAGGCTCCCTTGTTCTTGGAATTCTCCAGGTAAGAATACTGGAGTGGGTAGCCATTTCCTTCTCCAGAGGGTCTTCCCAACCCAGGGATCAAATTCTGCGCTGCAGGCAAATTCTTTACCATCTGGGCTATAAGGAAGTCCCTTAGAATGAATGAGCATGTGTTTAAAGCCCTTTGATAGTTTCAGTTGCCTTTAGTATTAAATCCTGTCTCCTCCTCACACAGCATATCTGAATCTGTGTCTGTTTCTCTAATCTCTCATCTAGTGCTTGTGCCAGCCCCTTGGAACTACGTTTCCACTGCCACTGAACTGTGTCCTTTCCTCTGGTTCTCTTTTACAGATCCTTTCTCATATCCAGAATATTTCTTTCCCCAGTTGATTCCTCTTCTCCCATGACCCACTGGCTTGAATAAGAACTTCTTACTGTGCCCCTTTTGAACTTCCTTTATCACCAGGTTATCTTGTTATATTATCATTGCCAATTTATTTGTCCAGATTCCGCCACTAGATGTGAAGTTGGGGGCAGAGGTCTGTCCACTCTCTGATGTCTCTTTAGAGCCTGGCATACATATTTGCTGAACCACTGAATGAATTAATTAATGAAAGAAATACCTTGAATACAATGAATGAATGAAAGAAATAGCTTAAAAGTGGTTTCACTTTTGTTACCTGGATGTAACGTGATAAATTATGTTTTCTTTATCACAATTATGTATCAGAAAGCAGGATAAGGAAAAGACCAGAAGTCTTGGACCAATCAGATCTGCAGTAGCTTATGAATGATATGGGAGCCTGGGTTGGTGATCAGGACACTTGCATTTCTTTTAAAAAATAATTCATTTTATTTTTTGGCTGCATTGGGTCTTTGTTGCTTTGGGCAGGCTTTCTCCAGCAGGGACTATTCTTTATTGTGATGTGAGGGCTTCTCATGGAGATGACTTCTCTGGTTGCAGAGCACGGGCTCTAGACACGTAGTCTTCAGTAGCTGCAGCATGGAGGCTCAGTAGCTGTGGCACACAGGCTTAGCTGGCTCTGTGGCATGTGTATTCTTCCCAGACCAGGGATCAAACCCATGTGCCCTGGATATGGGGATAAGAATTGGCAGGCAGATTCTTATCCACTGCTCCACCAGAGAAGTCCAAGACACTTACATTTTTGTTCTCATTCTGCCATATTTCAGGATTTCTAAAGCACTGAAGAGCAGATTCCAAAATACTCTGAGGGTTAGGAAAAACAATGCAAACAATTCCTTTTGAGTTTAAAGATTTTGTGATTCTTCACATCTTGATTTGTTAATACCATCAATTAGACCTAATTAATCTGAGCTGAGATAAGGTATAGCAGGCTGATCCTTAATGGGAAGATTTATGGGCTTCTTATTCTATTGCATCTGAGGAAGGGAAGGGAATGTTCATCCAGGAACCAGCTACATGGTGAGGATATCTTGGCTCCTGTTACCAGAAGACTGTACAGCCAAGGCTCAGCAGGCCAGACTGGAACAATAGCCAAGAAAATATTTGAGGGGACCCAGGGGCCTTTCAATGAGAGTGTCATCAGGACGTGCTTCCCAGATGGGCTGTAATAAATGATTCATTTGGAAACTAATTGACAGGATGAGTGGGAAGTTTAGTTGGCTAGAAGATTCTTATTCTTAGTGAGGGAACTTTAAGGGTCTTAAATCGTTGGTTATTAAGAGTCTCAACCCCCTCCCCCACAGGTCTTACATGCCTGAAGGCCACAAAGGGCATTAGAGACTCCCCCACCCCTACTGCCAATGCTTACTGTGCTTCAGAAACTCTATGGAGCTTTGAACTGGGAGGAATCATGAGTTCTCATATGGGATGGCCCTGGAGGCCCTCACACTTTTAGCATTGGGTCTACCTTGAGCTGTGTCTATTGTTGGGAGCCCCCAGGAGAGTACAGCCACCTTTGTTTTAAAGACTAGATTTGAATAATGTACAGCTTCCCCTTGGTGTCTATAATGAGAGAAGCTTGTTGAGAAAAACTGCCAAAAGAGTCTTTCTGGACTGTTGGTCAGATTGACATAGGAGGGCTTCTTAGTAGTCCAGTTGCTCTAAGAAATTGAATAGACAGATCCAAGAACTTCTGGGTATTGTCTAAAATTAAATCAGTGGAAAGATTAAGGTGGGAAGACTTCTTTAGTTTGGCCTTCTTACTTTCTGGTTGAGATATGGATTAATAGAGTCTTGATTAATATAAAAAATTAGAAATGTTGGAGATTATGGATTTTAGTTCAAAGATTTTTTTCCCCCTATACTGGGACTGAATTACCTCAGATTAAAAATTATATATATAATAGCCAAATTCCCGGAGGTCCCCTGAACTGGGTTACTTGCTTGTGGGGTTAATTTTAACTTCTAGAGCCTTTGAATTGCTAAAGGCAGTAGTTTTAAATGTGGGGGCCATCAGCTTTCCTTAGAGAACTACGTTTTAGTTGAAGGTGCCTTTTTTGGGCTAGATTAAGGGAATTTTGGTTGAGGGGGAGGGAAAGAGAAATGTGAGGGGGTGGTTAGTACCTTTTCACTGGGAGAACCTCTGGAGTTGAGCTTGCTAGATCCCACACGCGATGGGAATCAACGAAATGTGAGGTTGATCTACAAAAAAGAGGAAAACTGCAGTTATCTAGGAAATGACACCTCACTCCAGTACTCTTGCCTGGAAAATCCCATGGACGGAGGAGCCTGGTAGGCTACGGTCCGTGGGGTTGCAAAGAGTCGGACACCACTAAGCAACTTCACTCATTCACAGGTTGTATGCAGGTCACTCCCCAGCCATTTTAAAACCCCAATATAAGTAAAGTTTTCCAGGCATCTGTTATAAAGACAAACTGTGATCCTGGCAAACTGAAGCCTGTTCCCATATGGTAGAATTTGAAGGGAAACCTTGTTCTGTGGTCACAGGAAGTTTTCTTTTTCAAGTGGGATCATCCACTGGATTCAAATTTGGGCTCCTAGCAGGTCAGAGCCCTTATTCTGGGCCTAATATTGTTGGCCAATGTAACAATTGAGAAATGGAATACTTCTTGCCACATCAGTAAACAAAGGAGTTACAGTCTTAGTAATTACAGACGCCACAGATGGTGAGCTGGTGAGCCCTGAGGGAACTCAGGAAGGAAAGAATACCTGCCATCTAGCAGCCATCAGACTCCAGCCACTCCCTGAGGTGAGCCCTGAGGAAGCTCAGGATGTGAAATGAAAGTCGCTCAGTAGTGTCTGACTCTGCGGCCCCATTGACTGTACAGTCCACGGAATTCTCCAGGTCAGAACCCTGGAGTGGGTAATCTTTCTCTTCTCCAGGGGATCTTCCCAACCCAGGGATGGAACCCAGGTCTCCCGCATTGTAGGTGGATTCTTTACCAACTGAGCTATCAGGGAAAGCCCTGAGGAAGCTCAGGATGTGAAAACACATCCTGATATTGGGCCCAGATAGCTGAGGTACATAGGTACATATCAAAGGAGTGATTTCAGTAAGTGTAGATTCTTGCATCTTCCCATTCATAGAAAAGCAGTAAATTCCTTAACTTGGGATTCCTGGCTTTCTCTAACTAATAATTGTTTGATGTTCAGACTACCTGTCCTTTGTTGCAAAACTTCTGTGTAACCTGGCTCCTGCCCTCACCTCCTTGGAGAAGTTCTCTCAGGATTACTTGAGATGCTGTATCCTGGGCATGAAGTCCTAAAAAATTCCTACTGAATAAAATATAACTCACAGTTTTTAGGTTGTGAATATTTTTTAAGTCCACACAATGACCCAGAATTCTTGGGTGCTTCAACTCACATACCATCATCCACTGCTCACGTGTCAACAGTTATTAAATTTCAGGATTCTCAAAGTTGGGATGCTCTGAGGAGGCTGGGGCCCAGGAATCTGTAACTTAAAGCAAATCTTTCAGTAGCCTTTAAAGTAAGAGTTTGAGTGGACAGGAAGGAAATCCCACTTTCAGGCTCCATAGCCTCATAGCTTCTTTCTGAGCTTTCAGGTCCGAGATACAAGAGGAGCCTTTTGAAGCAAATCTCTTCACACAGATACTTTTATCTGTGTGAAATCTCCATTTAAAACCCTTTTAGTCATGGATGTGAAGCAAAGCTGGAAAAGGTGAAGCTTTTCAGAACCTGAAAAACAAGTTGTGTTGAAGCGAGTGAAGCCCTGCCCTCTCCCTAATTCGACCCTCAGTCTGTGAGTACCGTTTCTTTTTCCTGCCACCTCCCGTTTCCAGCCATTTGGCTTGGCAGTATCACTTGTGGTGGTGCAATTGGGTCAAGTGAGACTAAGGAGGGGCAGTTTCTGAAGCTCTGTGTTTGCACACTCTGAGATTTTGGGTGCCTTTGGCTGAGGACCGAGTTGGCCCTGGGGGACCAACTGTGTGGAGCCACCTGCTGCTCTCTGCTGCCCCCTTGGTGGAATATTCTCACAAGTCTCTCCAGGCCATCTGTTTGAGAACAGGATTAGTTGTGTGGTAGTTTGTTACACTCCAATTGCACTCATTTCACACGTTAGCAGGAGAAGGCGATGGCACCCCACCCCAGTACTCTTGCCTGGAAAATCCCATGGGTGGAGGAGCCTGGTAGGCTGCAGTTCATGAGATCGCGAAGTCAGACACGACTGAGTGACTTCACTTTCAGTTTTCACTTTCATGCATTGGAGAAGGAAATGGCAACCCACTCCAGTATTCTTGCCTGGAGAATCCCAGGGACGGAGGAGCCTGGTGGGCTGCCGTCTCTGGGGTCGCACAGAGTCAGACACGACTGAAGCGACTTAGCAGCAGCAGCACATGCTAGCAAAGTAATTCCCAGAATTCTCCAAGTCAGGCTTCAACAGTATGTGAACCTAGAACTTCCAAACATTCAAGCTGGATTTAGAAAAGGCAGAGGAACCAGAAATCAAATTGCCAACATCAGTTGGATCCTAGAACAAGCAAGATAATTCCAGAAAAACATCTGCTTCATTGACTATGCTAAAGCCTTTGACTGTGTGGATCACAACTATGGAAAATTCTTCAAGAGCTGAGAATAACAGAATACCTTACTTGCCTCCTGAGAAACCTGTAAGAATTAACAGAACCAGATATGGAACAACGAACTGGTTCCAAATTGGGAAAGGAGTACATCAAGGCTGTATATTGTCACCCTGTTTAGATAACTTACATGCAGAGTACATCATGAAATGCCAGACTGGATGAAACACAAGCTGGAATCAAGATTGCAGGGAGAAATAAGCAGATGACAACACCCTTATGGCAGAAAGTGAAGAGGAACTAAAGAGCCTCTTGATGAAGGTGAAAGAGAAGAGTGAAAAAACTGGCTTAAAATCCAACATTCAAAAAGTGAAGATCATGGCATCTGGTCCCATCACTTCATGGCAAAGTGAAGCCACGAATTGATACTTTTGAATTGTGGTATTGGAGAAGACTCTTGAGAGTCCCTTGGACTGCAAGGAGATCCAACCAGTCCATCCTAAAGGAGATCAGTCCTGGGTGTTCATTGGAAGGACTGATGCTGAAGCTGAAACTCCAATACTTTGGCCTCCTACTATGAAAAACTGACTCACTAGAAAAGACCCTGATGCTGGGAAGGATTGAAGGCAGGAGGAGAAGGGGATGACAGAGGATGAGATGGTTGGGTGGCCTCACTGACTTGATGGACATGAGTTTGAGTAAGCTCCGGGAGTTGGTGATGGACAGGGAAGCCTGGCGTGCTGCAATCCATGGGATTGCAAAGAGTTGGACATGACTGAGCAACCGAACTGACTGATTTTCATTCAGATAATGATAATCTAGCCATTCGAGATACATGAATTTATAACATGGTAGTTTTTATGTTAGTCAAATGTGAAATTTTCATTTATTTTTAAGGTTCAGTAATATTTACATTGTATACCACATCTTTCAAGTGCAGATGTTCTATGGGAAACAATAGACACAGTCTCAGGCCCATTGGGGTCACAGAAGGTGGTGTAGGAAAATAGTCTCTCCTGGTCACTGAGATGCCAGGAGTTGAAGTGCAGCTACTTTGGGCAAATCAAAGGTGTCTACACAAAAGCAAAACCTGCTCTGCTTCCAGTGTGTCTAAACTTTTCACCTACCACAGTAAAAACAAAAATATAAACACCAAACTTTGCACCCTGAGATAAATCAGAGTCACCCTGACTTGTCTGATTTCCCAACTAATAAAATGTTGAATATTGCCAACAATCCTAGACTCTCCTAAAATAGTTTTATCTCCAACTTTTGCTGTGTTGTTGGCTGGAGATTGTCAGGAGCATTGTGAATATAGCTGTCTTGTGAGCAAGTTGTTGCTTTCTTATCTTGAAGGGATAATATAAACTCCGTAACCTTGGTAATACTGTGAATTTTTTGCTTTAAGTCCTTCTTATGTTTTTTATTTGGTGAACCAGTCCTTCTAAAGTCTGATTCTCTTGCTCTCTTTGAAGGTGCATTTTTCTTTCCTTTTCTAAATTCTTCTTTCTCTGGGTATTCTTTTGATACCTGTCATATCTGGATCAGCTAAAATGCAAAAGCTCAAAGATGTTCTGTATTGATTTATGTTATTAGGTTACAATCAAAAATATTGATTTTTAGACTTAGGAGAGGTGGCAAAAATAGTATGATGAGTTTCCGTATATTCTATATTCAGCTTCCCCTAGTGATAACATTTTACATAAACTACAATTCATTATCAAACCCGGAAACTTATATTGGTATTAACTCAATTACAGACTTTATTTAGATTTTACCAGTTTTTATACGCACTCTTTTTTTTTTAGGTGTATAATTCTACAAACTATTATCATATGTGTAGATTTGTATAAACACTGACATATTTAGGAGAAAAAATTATTTCATTGCCATAAAAGAAACTCTGTGATTTCACCCCTTTATAATTAGTCATACTCTCCTTAAAACTTAACGCCTGACAAATAATGATTTGTTCTTTATAACTTTGTCATTTCGTGAGTGTTATATAAATGGAATCATACATATAAACTTTTTAAATAATATTGTTTTCTTTTTAAAGTTTATTTTTGATCGCACTGGGTCTTCATTGCTGCTCACAGGCTTTCTCTAGTTGCCACAGATGGGGGCTACTCTTCCTTTTCGTGCGTGGGCTTCTCATGGCGGTGGCTCCTCTTGCTGTGGGGCACAGACTCTAGATGTGCGGGCTGTATAGCTGCAGCTCATGGGCTCTAGGGCGCACGGGCACGGCGGTTGTGGCACATGGGCTTACTCTGCAGCATGTGGAGTCTTCCTGGGCCAGAGGCTGAACCTGTGTCCCCTGCACTGGCAGCTGGGTTACTATCCATTGTGCCACCAGGGAAGTCCCATATAAGCGTTTGAGATTTTTTTTCACTTAGAATAATGCATTTATGATCCACTTGAGTTGTTATACGTATCAATATGTCTTTTTCTTACTGAAAGGTATTTCATTGTGTTACATACTGTACTGCAGCTTATTTATCCATTTGCCTGCTGAAACATATTTGGGTTGTTTCCAGTTTTTGGCTATTACATAGAGCTGCTATGGACGTTTGTGTAGTTTTTTTGTGTATTAAAATTAGTTTATTTCTCTTGGTTTGGGTGAGAGTCTTATAAACGGTATTTGCAATTGTATAAGTTGTAAAAATTTATAAATTGTATAAAATTACTGATATTAAGTAGTATTTTTTGAATTGTCCTGAGTGAATGTGAAAAGAGGTAACTTAATATATTAAGTGATACGCTTAAGCCAAGAGAAGTCAAATGACATGGCACTTGGTGCTATTAATTGTTGACAGTATTTCAAACAGAGTCAAGTTCTAAGAGAACTGAGTTCTCACAAAACACATGTAGACAAACCTGCCAAACTCAAGAGCATTTGTCCGAAAGCTTCTATGTTGTGAAGAGTGACTTTGTTCCAGCAGAAAAACATCATCCATTTCATTATATTAAAACAATTGTTCATTTGGATTTTTATTGGTTTCATAGTTTGTTTTTATTTCATTTATAATTAAAAAACATTTTTATGGCTCTGGACCAGGATATAATCAGCTCAGCTAAAACCAGGATAGCATATATAATTTAGTAGTAGTGTTGGTACTGAATAAAGTCAAAGTGAGGAGGAAAGGGGACAGGGCACAACCTTTAAAAGAATAATGTAGCCATTGAGGATATGACAAAAACTGGTTAGAAGAATTAAGTCCAAGGTAGTGGATGATTTGAATTCCTGTACACTTTGAGCCTCATTATACACTCATTGTAATACAAGTTCAGTTCAGTTGCTTAGTCAACTCCCAGAGCTTATTCAAACTCATGTCCACTGAGTCAGTGATGCCATCCAACCACCTCTGCCTCTGTCATCCCCTTCTCCTGCCCAGCATCAGGGTCTTTTTTAGTGAGTCAGTTTTTTGCATCAGGTGGCCAAAGTATTGGAGCTTCATCATAAGTCCTTCCAATGAATATTCAGGACTGATTTCCTTTAGGATGGACTAGTTGGATCTCCTTGCAGTCCAAGGGACTCTCAAGAGCCTTCTCCAACACCACAGTTCAAAAGCATCAATTCTTCAGCACTCAGCTTTCTTTATAGTCCAACTCTCACATCCATACATGACTACTGGAAAAACCATAGCTTTGTAATACAAATTGCTCTTGCTATTGCTAAGTCACTTCAGTCGTGTCCGACTCTGTGCCACCCCATAGACGGCAGCCCACCAGGCTCCCCCGTCCCTGGGTTTCTCCAGGCAAGAACACTGGAGTGGGTTGCCATTTCCTTCTCCAAAGCATGAAAGCAAAAGGTGAAAGTGAAGTTGCTCAGTCACGTCTGACTTAGCAACCCCATGGACTGCAGCCTACCAGGATCCTCCATCCATGAGATTTTCCAGGTAAGAGTACTGGAGTGGGGTGCCATTGCCTTCTCCATTGTAATACAAAGCATATACTAAATACATACCTACAGGTACCTGACAATTCTGGGGCAGACCATAAAAGTCCAAAATGTGGGTGGTGTCCCAGTTCCTAGAAATCCCCACACCTTTCCCCAGGCAGTTGAAGTAATCCTTCTACTCATTTGTTGTTTAGTCACTAAGTTGGTATCTGACTCTTTGTGACCCCATGGACTGTAGCTCGCCAGGCTCCTCTCTCCATGGGATTTCCCAGGCAAGATAACTGGAGTGGGTTGCCATTTCCTTCTTTGGGGGATCTTCCCAACCCAGAGATTGAAACCCCGTCTCCTGCATTGACAATTTGTATGGTTGTGAGAGTTAGACCATAAAGAATGCAGTGCTGAAGAATTGATGGTTTTGAATTGTGGTGCTGGAGAAGAGTCTTGAGAATCTCTTGGACTGCAAAGAGATTAAACCAGTCAATCCTAAGGGAAATCAACCCTGAATATTAATTGGAGGGATTGATGCTGAAGCTGAAATTCCAACACTTTGGTCATCTGATGCGAAGAACTGACTCATTTGAAAAGACCCTGATGCTGGGAAAGACTCTGGTAAGGACCCTGGAAAGACTCATTGGTAAAGATCCTGATGCTGGGAAAGGCAAAAGGAGAAGGGGGCAGAGGATGAGATGGTTAGATAGCATCACTGAATTTGAGCAAACTCTGGAAGATAGTGAAGGATAGGGAAGCCTGGTGTGCTACAGTCCACGGGGTCACAAAGAATCAGACGTGACTTAGTGACTGAACAACAACTGCATTGGCAGGTGGATTCTTACCACCGAGCCACCAGGGAAACCCTCCCAGTCATTAGCTTATGAAATTACCCAGCCCATAAAATCTAACTGTCCTATATTTCCACGCAGCTCTCACCTTCTGAGATGGGCTGCATTCTGCCTATGGAACATACGGCTTTCTCTTGAATCCTTTCTTGCCCGAAGCCAGGGACCCTCACTCTTTGGCCTGTCCCACGAACTCATCCAAGACCTGGGATGTGACCATCCTCTCCCATTTTCCTGCAACCTCTTTACAAAGGATATTGATAAATATAATTCTTACCTATCACTTTGCCTCTTGCTGAATTCCTTCAGCGCTGAGGCATAAAGAACCTGAGCTTCAATATGTTTGGAGACAAGTTGTGTGGTTTATGTTGGAAGAGTGTAGTTTCGAGTTTCATTCAAGGTGTGTGGTTTTAAAAGGAATACATAAAGACATCTATATTAAAAAATATGGGTATTTATGCCATGTTTTACATTTGTATATATTAATATAGTTTGTATATAGGATCAAAGATTAAAAAAAAAAGGTGGCTTAAGCAAATGTAGAAAGTCCAATCTCTCATAAACATCTGAGCTAGTCAGTTGTCCGGCACTGCAGCATCGTCATCTGGAGACCCATTTTCTCACTAGTTTGCTCCCCTTGCCTTCTCCTAGATTGGTGCGTCTCAAAACTTAATGTAAATATGAATCACTTGGGGATATATATATATATATAT
>SJYA01002622.1:0-59223 GCA_006410615.1 Neotragus moschatus | reverse complement strand
TGGACATGACTGAGCAACCGAACTGACTGATTTTCATTCAGATAATGATAATCTAGCCATTCGAGATACATGAATTTATAACATGGTAGTTTTTATGTTAGTCAAATGTGAAATTTTCATTTATTTTTAAGGTTCAGTAATATTTACATTGTATACCACATCTTTCAAGTGCAGATGTTCTATGGGAAACAATAGACACAGTCTCAGGCCCATTGGGGTCACAGAAGGTGGTGTAGGAAAATAGTCTCTCCTGGTCACTGAGATGCCAGGAGTTGAAGTGCAGCTACTTTGGGCAAATCAAAGGTGTCTACACAAAAGCAAAACCTGCTCTGCTTCCAGTGTGTCTAAACTTTTCACCTACCACAGTAAAAACAAAAATATAAACACCAAACTTTGCACCCTGAGATAAATCAGAGTCACCCTGACTTGTCTGATTTCCCAACTAATAAAATGTTGAATATTGCCAACAATCCTAGACTCTCCTAAAATAGTTTTATCTCCAACTTTTGCTGTGTTGTTGGCTGGAGATTGTCAGGAGCATTGTGAATATAGCTGTCTTGTGAGCAAGTTGTTGCTTTCTTATCTTGAAGGGATAATATAAACTCCGTAACCTTGGTAATACTGTGAATTTTTTGCTTTAAGTCCTTCTTATGTTTTTTATTTGGTGAACCAGTCCTTCTAAAGTCTGATTCTCTTGCTCTCTTTGAAGGTGCATTTTTCTTTCCTTTTCTAAATTCTTCTTTCTCTGGGTATTCTTTTGATACCTGTCATATCTGGATCAGCTAAAATGCAAAAGCTCAAAGATGTTCTGTATTGATTTATGTTATTAGGTTACAATCAAAAATATTGATTTTTAGACTTAGGAGAGGTGGCAAAAATAGTATGATGAGTTTCCGTATATTCTATATTCAGCTTCCCCTAGTGATAACATTTTACATAAACTACAATTCATTATCAAACCCGGAAACTTATATTGGTATTAACTCAATTACAGACTTTATTTAGATTTTACCAGTTTTTATACGCACTCTTTTTTTTTTAGGTGTATAATTCTACAAACTATTATCATATGTGTAGATTTGTATAAACACTGACATATTTAGGAGAAAAAATTATTTCATTGCCATAAAAGAAACTCTGTGATTTCACCCCTTTATAATTAGTCATACTCTCCTTAAAACTTAACGCCTGACAAATAATGATTTGTTCTTTATAACTTTGTCATTTCGTGAGTGTTATATAAATGGAATCATACATATAAACTTTTTAAATAATATTGTTTTCTTTTTAAAGTTTATTTTTGATCGCACTGGGTCTTCATTGCTGCTCACAGGCTTTCTCTAGTTGCCACAGATGGGGGCTACTCTTCCTTTTCGTGCGTGGGCTTCTCATGGCGGTGGCTCCTCTTGCTGTGGGGCACAGACTCTAGATGTGCGGGCTGTATAGCTGCAGCTCATGGGCTCTAGGGCGCACGGGCACGGCGGTTGTGGCACATGGGCTTACTCTGCAGCATGTGGAGTCTTCCTGGGCCAGAGGCTGAACCTGTGTCCCCTGCACTGGCAGCTGGGTTACTATCCATTGTGCCACCAGGGAAGTCCCATATAAGCGTTTGAGATTTTTTTTCACTTAGAATAATGCATTTATGATCCACTTGAGTTGTTATACGTATCAATATGTCTTTTTCTTACTGAAAGGTATTTCATTGTGTTACATACTGTACTGCAGCTTATTTATCCATTTGCCTGCTGAAACATATTTGGGTTGTTTCCAGTTTTTGGCTATTACATAGAGCTGCTATGGACGTTTGTGTAGTTTTTTTGTGTATTAAAATTAGTTTATTTCTCTTGGTTTGGGTGAGAGTCTTATAAACGGTATTTGCAATTGTATAAGTTGTAAAAATTTATAAATTGTATAAAATTACTGATATTAAGTAGTATTTTTTGAATTGTCCTGAGTGAATGTGAAAAGAGGTAACTTAATATATTAAGTGATACGCTTAAGCCAAGAGAAGTCAAATGACATGGCACTTGGTGCTATTAATTGTTGACAGTATTTCAAACAGAGTCAAGTTCTAAGAGAACTGAGTTCTCACAAAACACATGTAGACAAACCTGCCAAACTCAAGAGCATTTGTCCGAAAGCTTCTATGTTGTGAAGAGTGACTTTGTTCCAGCAGAAAAACATCATCCATTTCATTATATTAAAACAATTGTTCATTTGGATTTTTATTGGTTTCATAGTTTGTTTTTATTTCATTTATAATTAAAAAACATTTTTATGGCTCTGGACCAGGATATAATCAGCTCAGCTAAAACCAGGATAGCATATATAATTTAGTAGTAGTGTTGGTACTGAATAAAGTCAAAGTGAGGAGGAAAGGGGACAGGGCACAACCTTTAAAAGAATAATGTAGCCATTGAGGATATGACAAAAACTGGTTAGAAGAATTAAGTCCAAGGTAGTGGATGATTTGAATTCCTGTACACTTTGAGCCTCATTATACACTCATTGTAATACAAGTTCAGTTCAGTTGCTTAGTCAACTCCCAGAGCTTATTCAAACTCATGTCCACTGAGTCAGTGATGCCATCCAACCACCTCTGCCTCTGTCATCCCCTTCTCCTGCCCAGCATCAGGGTCTTTTTTAGTGAGTCAGTTTTTTGCATCAGGTGGCCAAAGTATTGGAGCTTCATCATAAGTCCTTCCAATGAATATTCAGGACTGATTTCCTTTAGGATGGACTAGTTGGATCTCCTTGCAGTCCAAGGGACTCTCAAGAGCCTTCTCCAACACCACAGTTCAAAAGCATCAATTCTTCAGCACTCAGCTTTCTTTATAGTCCAACTCTCACATCCATACATGACTACTGGAAAAACCATAGCTTTGTAATACAAATTGCTCTTGCTATTGCTAAGTCACTTCAGTCGTGTCCGACTCTGTGCCACCCCATAGACGGCAGCCCACCAGGCTCCCCCGTCCCTGGGTTTCTCCAGGCAAGAACACTGGAGTGGGTTGCCATTTCCTTCTCCAAAGCATGAAAGCAAAAGGTGAAAGTGAAGTTGCTCAGTCACGTCTGACTTAGCAACCCCATGGACTGCAGCCTACCAGGATCCTCCATCCATGAGATTTTCCAGGTAAGAGTACTGGAGTGGGGTGCCATTGCCTTCTCCATTGTAATACAAAGCATATACTAAATACATACCTACAGGTACCTGACAATTCTGGGGCAGACCATAAAAGTCCAAAATGTGGGTGGTGTCCCAGTTCCTAGAAATCCCCACACCTTTCCCCAGGCAGTTGAAGTAATCCTTCTACTCATTTGTTGTTTAGTCACTAAGTTGGTATCTGACTCTTTGTGACCCCATGGACTGTAGCTCGCCAGGCTCCTCTCTCCATGGGATTTCCCAGGCAAGATAACTGGAGTGGGTTGCCATTTCCTTCTTTGGGGGATCTTCCCAACCCAGAGATTGAAACCCCGTCTCCTGCATTGACAATTTGTATGGTTGTGAGAGTTAGACCATAAAGAATGCAGTGCTGAAGAATTGATGGTTTTGAATTGTGGTGCTGGAGAAGAGTCTTGAGAATCTCTTGGACTGCAAAGAGATTAAACCAGTCAATCCTAAGGGAAATCAACCCTGAATATTAATTGGAGGGATTGATGCTGAAGCTGAAATTCCAACACTTTGGTCATCTGATGCGAAGAACTGACTCATTTGAAAAGACCCTGATGCTGGGAAAGACTCTGGTAAGGACCCTGGAAAGACTCATTGGTAAAGATCCTGATGCTGGGAAAGGCAAAAGGAGAAGGGGGCAGAGGATGAGATGGTTAGATAGCATCACTGAATTTGAGCAAACTCTGGAAGATAGTGAAGGATAGGGAAGCCTGGTGTGCTACAGTCCACGGGGTCACAAAGAATCAGACGTGACTTAGTGACTGAACAACAACTGCATTGGCAGGTGGATTCTTACCACCGAGCCACCAGGGAAACCCTCCCAGTCATTAGCTTATGAAATTACCCAGCCCATAAAATCTAACTGTCCTATATTTCCACGCAGCTCTCACCTTCTGAGATGGGCTGCATTCTGCCTATGGAACATACGGCTTTCTCTTGAATCCTTTCTTGCCCGAAGCCAGGGACCCTCACTCTTTGGCCTGTCCCACGAACTCATCCAAGACCTGGGATGTGACCATCCTCTCCCATTTTCCTGCAACCTCTTTACAAAGGATATTGATAAATATAATTCTTACCTATCACTTTGCCTCTTGCTGAATTCCTTCAGCGCTGAGGCATAAAGAACCTGAGCTTCAATATGTTTGGAGACAAGTTGTGTGGTTTATGTTGGAAGAGTGTAGTTTCGAGTTTCATTCAAGGTGTGTGGTTTTAAAAGGAATACATAAAGACATCTATATTAAAAAATATGGGTATTTATGCCATGTTTTACATTTGTATATATTAATATAGTTTGTATATAGGATCAAAGATTAAAAAAAAAAGGTGGCTTAAGCAAATGTAGAAAGTCCAATCTCTCATAAACATCTGAGCTAGTCAGTTGTCCGGCACTGCAGCATCGTCATCTGGAGACCCATTTTCTCACTAGTTTGCTCCCCTTGCCTTCTCCTAGATTGGTGCGTCTCAAAACTTAATGTAAATATGAATCACTTGGGGATATATATATATATATATATTTTTTTTTTTTTTCTTTTTTCTTTTTCACTGCGCTGCTTGGCTTAAAGTTTCTTAGTTCTCCAACCAGAGATTGAACCTGGGCCCTTGGCAGTGAGAGCATAGAGTCCTAATTATTGAACCATCAGGGAATTCCCTGGAGATCTTATTTTAAGTTGTAGAATCAACCTCAGTAGGTCTAGTTCAGGCTGACTGTGCTCTTCCACAAACTCCCAGGCAATGATGATGTTGCTGGTCACGCAGAGCACATGTGAGCAGTTAGGTCCAGGAATATTGCCTTCATTCACATAGCTGAAGCTGGTTTGTCACCATTTCTTTGGATTTTCAGCTTGTGGGAAGGAGTAGAGAGGAAGTAAAGGGGCAAGTTGCTTCCTTATGAGAACATGACCCAGAAGGTATGGAGGTTATTTCCATGTACTTCTCACTGGCCAGAATATGGTCATTTGATCCCTCAGTTGCAAGGGAGGCTGGGAAATGTAGGCTCGAGGTAAAATTTGAAGAATTCTATTAACTAAGAGGAAGATGGTGAGAACAAATATAAGGGAATTATAAACAGTGTCTGCCATGATATTTAAAAAGAATTTAAGTCAAGACAGGATCTGTGAGAATATTTTTCCTTTTATGCTACTTATATGTGAGAAACACTAGTCTGAAGTATAATCTAAAGTGTATACTTCCTTAGCACTCATGCAAGACTTTTTCATAATCTGTCCCTTTTTAGTGATCACACCCTTTGTGCCAGTTCTTTTGAATGATTTGCTTTTGCCTGAAGAAACACATTCTCATACCCCTGTGTCTTTGCATATGGTATTTCCTTTGTCCTTCCACATCATCCATCTGTATCCTAATTTAGACTTGTTGGCAAAGCTGTATTGCTGAACAAGAGAAGCTCAGGCAGGGGTTTTGAGAATTTTTTCTTTTTTAAGAGTCTTTTATTACTTTTATGTACAGAAAGCTCAATGGTGCATACTCAGCCCAGTTTGGTGGCCAGCTCTTTGGCCTTTGCCTTTTCCAGCTTGGTGATGAGAGCTACAGACTTTGGCCCTAAGACAGTGCCTCCCCACTGATGGTGGATCTCATCATGTCTGTCATTGTAATTGGTCCTGATGGCTTCCACCAGCTTAGCCAGGGCTCTCTTGTCCTCTGAGTTGACTTGTGTGAAGGCCACAGTGGTGCAGGTCTTCCTGTGGATCAGGCGCCCCAGCTGGGCCTTCCCCTTGATGATGCAGTAGGGAACCCCCATCTTTCAGCACAGGAAGACCATGTCATGAGCAATTACCACCAGCTGAGCATTCTTGTTCTCCACCTAGGTGGTGACAGTGTTGACCCCTGCTCGAAGGAGGGGTTATTGACTCACTGGCCTCCTGGTGGGCAGTTTGCTGGCAGTTTTTTTCTCTTGGGCCAGCAACCTCTGTTTTGTCTCTTGCTTCGTCTCTGGACTGTACTTGTGGGCCAGCTTAAGTAGTTGAATAGCTTTTTGTCAGTCCAAGGCCTGGGTGAATTGGTTAATTGCAGGAGGCACTTTCAGCCGCTTATAGAGAATAGCCCTTTGCTCCTGTAGCTGGATGTAGCCGGGCCATTTGACGAACCAGGTGAGGTCCCTTTTGGGTTGGATAACCTGTCCAATGCCAAAATTCTTGGGCCTTTTCTCGAAAAGGGGGTTGACCACCTTCTTGGCCTCCTGCTTCTTCACCACAGCAGAAGCCAGGGCCACCTTCTTCCCCTTGGCCTTCTTTCCCTTCAGCATCTTGAAGGGCTGGCAGAAAGAGAGAGAGAATTTTTTTTTTTTTTTTTTAACAGAGACACCCCCTTCAAGAGAGAATGGATAGATAAGCAGAGATGATTATTTGTTTGAAACTTCTCAAACCTTCTGTTCTAATGATGAGACCTATGAGCTCACCTTCACACTTGAAAGAAGGCACGGCTCCAGGTTCTAGATCCTGTCTATCCTCCAACTCCACTGCAGCATGAGGGGCAGGCCCACAGAGTTAAAGTGAGTTTTTGCTATACAGAGATTCTATGACAAACCTAGGAGTGAAATGTCTTAGATTCTATTGGATGATGTTATTGACTCATTGGGAAGCCTTCAGATACTCAATGTAATTAACTCCCTTACAGAATACTAGTTTATTTTTTTTAACTTAGGCTGGAATATGTATCAGGCTAAGATTTTCTTTCATTTGAAACTGTTTTACAGTTGCCTACTGGTCATCAAAATTGAGTGTGTACATGTATTCTAGAAGAAATATAAAACTCCTTTAGTTTTTTTTGGTTTATATTTCTAGTTAGAATAGAATTCTCAAGAAAATTTTCCTAGATGCAACTATACTTCATGATATTTCTTTGAGGAAACAAAAAATCAACAAAAACTTCCCATAAAATTTAAAGAACTCAGTGCATTAAAAAATATTTTTATTTGGCTGTGCTGGGTCTTAGTTGTAGCCTGTGGGATCTTTAGTTGCTAGTTGAAGTATGTGGGGTGTTAGTTCCCTCACCAGGATAGAGCCTGTGTCCCCTGCAGTGGAAGCAGAGTCCTAACCACTGGATTGCCAGGGAAGTCTCTTATTTCTATTTTTACGTATTTTATCCTTGTTCTGTCAGGAGCTCATCATTGTTCTTTTTTTTTTTTAAATGATAATATACTTGCTGTTTTATATACTTTTTTTCCAATGGCCTCATTGATTCATTTATCATACATGAATGAAAATGTAATATCTTAAAATACTCTGGGCTTCCCTGATGGTTCAGATGGTAAAGAATCTGCCTGCAATGTGGGAGACCCAGGTTCTATCCCTGGGTTGGGAAGCCTGGAGAGAAGGGAATAGCAACCCATTCCAGTATTCTTGCCTGGAAAAATCCCATGGACAGAGGATCCCGGTGGGCTACAGTCCATGGGGTTGCAAAGAGTTGGACATGACTGAAGCAACTTAGCATGACATATTAAGAGTATAGCCCCTGGCATCCAGGAGCTACTGATTTAAAGGCAGACAAAAATAATGGCAACAAAAAAGTGATGTTCAAACTGGGCTACAGGAAATGCTGTTGCTACCCAGTCCTTATTCTAGTCCAGTGTTTGTCCTCTTCATTCCATATCTTCAGATTGCCCCTTTGGCGTCTTTCAGCAGAGTTGTACATCATACTGTGGACTCCCTGGTGGTAGTACTGGATCAGCAGTGTCTCCCTGGTCTTCCATGTGGAAAATGATGGATAGGAAAGGGAGCTGAGGTGTTTTCCTATCTGTTCTCTTTGGGGTAGTGCAAAAGAGAGACAGTGGGTTTGAAACCTAAGGTAGGATTTTGGCCTCTCTTGGCCTCGGTTTTTCATCTGTAAAATGGGGATGATAATACTTGCCTTATAAAATGATGTCATGATTATATGAAAAAAAAAAAAAAAGGAAGGATGCAAGCACTTACAGCGGTGCCAGGCATGAAGTAGTTGCAGTTGGTTTCTTGCTCCTCTTTGTAAGCCTCTCTAGCACACTCAAAACAGTATTTCTCCCTGGAAAAATGCTATGTTCGTTGTTAAGCTGCTCCAGTGACCCAGTCGATAGACTAAGAATTATGGTCCCCGGAGTCAATCGACCTATTGTTATTAAATTGCCTTGGCCCTGCCAGTTTCTGGAGTTGTCATTTTGCACTGTAATTGATTTACGGTTTTCTTCCTACCCTCCTCTTGCAGATGTAGGCACTAGATGGCGCCATTTTACCAAGTATCAATGGTTTTCACACATGCCATAACTTGTTCTTCCACTTGTCCAGTGCTAAAAAAAAAAAAAAAAGACAGTTCTTACAGTCTGCTTCAGCATAGCCACATATTTCAGGACATCAAAGAAATCCCTTTACAATTCTGTGTTTCCTTCATTTATAATAGGGAATATGTGATGCTTAGAAATCACCCAGAAGTTCACATATTTGATTTGGTTTAGGGGACAGAGAAAATTTGGAGTAGATTAAAAGGGAAACAATAAATTTGACTGGAATGGGAAAATGAAATGTTTGAGGAGGGGTCACATAAACATGGATTACTTTGTTTAAAGAATGGATAATTAATCTCATGGTAGACTCTAACAGTGAAGTGCTTCTGGGGAAAAGGCTAAGCAACTGTTACTCTCCAAGAACAGAACAAGGAGAAATGGGCTTCATGACCACAGGAGAGAGAAGTTAATCACAAGAAAGGATTTTTGGAACCAAGAATATGTCACATCAGAATGAAGAAAATTGTCACAGCTTTCTTTATTAATGTGAAAAATAAATTAGTCATGGTCTCGACATGATTATTTTGAGGATTATTTGCAGTCCTGCTAGAAGATTGAGGAATGTTTTATCCTTTATTGTGATGATTATTTGAAACCCGACATGTGTGTGTGTAGGCTAGGGCGATGCTCATTGCAGTCTATTGGCACAGGCTAGCATTGGATATGACTTAACAGGAGATCAGTGATTTCAAAAGTGTCCTATTTTTATATGTATGTTACACACACACACACACACACACACACGCTAGCATTTTTTTCTTGGTTTTTAAAATACGTAAGAGCTGGATGAGAGGGAAGGCAATGATCATAGGAAAAAAGAATCAGATGTCTTCCTTGACACTCATTAAAATTTTATTTTTTATAAACTTTTACTCTTATATTGGGGTATATAGCTGATTAACAATGTTGTGCTAGTTTCAGGTGGACAGCAAAGGGACTCCGCCATACATATCCATGTATCCATTCTCCCCCAAAATTCCCCTCACATCCTGGCTGCCATGTAACATTGAGCAGAGTTCCCTGGGCTATACAGTATTGACACTTATTTTTTTGAAACTCTCATTTGTTACTTATCATATGATTGTTCAGACTGTGTGTTTTTTGTTTGTTTGTTAGTCCTTATTTACACTTGTAATAGCTGATTGATCAGTATGAGTACATGTTCATGATTGTACACCAAGTCCACATGAGGGCACCAATTTTTATTTTATTAACTTTCTGCAGAGATTTGTCCAACAGTCCCATCTAGAGAGTTACCCTGGGTGGATCTCCTTTTTTCCTCTCCTGCCCCACAAAATTGGTAGTCTTCCCTCCAAGGTTCCAGTTTCACCCTGGAGAAATAGCACTTGACTTTTCAGGTCCTTCAGATTCCTTAGGGCAAATAAAATATAAGATAATAAAACTCTCTGTTGCTGATAGTGACTGGCCCTCATTGCTTAGCTTAGTTCTATTATGCTAGCAATACTTTATTTTTTCAAAGATTATTTAGCAGGAAGGACTGAGGTGGAGACATAGAGAAGGTGTTAGTGATGGAAGATTAGGATGAGGTTAAAAAAAAAATCCAGTCCAGCAGTTTTTTCCCTTGCTGATTATAGATATAATACATATTCATTGTAGAAAATTTGGAAAAAACACAGACTAATGTAAAAAAGAAAGCAAAATCATTCTATATTCTACTACTTATAGATGACAAAATTAGTATTTTGAAATATTTCCTTCCATGTAACTACAGGAATTTGGAAAAACTGAGCCAACTATTTGTAGAAAGCTGGTCTAGAAGATCACTGAAGGGTTGAAAGGTGAATTAAAAAAAAAATTTATAGGAGTATGCTGCTGCTAAGTCACTTCAGTCGTGTCCGACTCTGTGTGACCCCAGAGATGGCAGCCCACCAGGCACCCCCATCCCTGGGATTCTCCAGGCAAGAACACTGGAGTGGGTTGCCATTTCCTTCTCCAATGCATGAAAGTGAAAAGTGAAAGTGAAGTCGCTCAGTCGTGTCAGACTCTTTGCAACCCCATGGACTGCAGCCCACCAGGCTCCTCTGTCCATGGGATTTTCCAGGCAAGAGTACTGGAGTGGGGTGCCATTTCCTTCTCCAATGCATGAAAGTGAAAAGTGAAAGTGAAGATGCTCAGTCGTATCCGACTGTTCGCAACCCCATGGACTGCAGCCTACCAGGCTCCTCCGTCCATGGGATTTTCCAGGCAAGAGTACTNTCCATTCTCCCCCAAAATTCCCCTCACATCCTGGCTGCCATGTAACATTGAGCAGAGTTCCCTGGGCTATACAGTATTGACACTTATTTTTTTGAAACTCTCATTTGTTACTTATCATATGATTGTTCAGACTGTGTGTTTTTTGTTTGTTTGTTAGTCCTTATTTACACTTGTAATAGCTGATTGATCAGTATGAGTACATGTTCATGATTGTACACCAAGTCCACATGAGGGCACCAATTTTTATTTTATTAACTTTCTGCAGAGATTTGTCCAACAGTCCCATCTAGAGAGTTACCCTGGGTGGATCTCCTTTTTTCCTCTCCTGCCCCACAAAATTGGTAGTCTTCCCTCCAAGGTTCCAGTTTCACCCTGGAGAAATAGCACTTGACTTTTCAGGTCCTTCAGATTCCTTAGGGCAAATAAAATATAAGATAATAAAACTCTCTGTTGCTGATAGTGACTGGCCCTCATTGCTTAGCTTAGTTCTATTATGCTAGCAATACTTTATTTTTTCAAAGATTATTTAGCAGGAAGGACTGAGGTGGAGACATAGAGAAGGTGTTAGTGATGGAAGATTAGGATGAGGTTAAAAAAAAAATCCAGTCCAGCAGTTTTTTCCCTTGCTGATTATAGATATAATACATATTCATTGTAGAAAATTTGGAAAAAACACAGACTAATGTAAAAAAGAAAGCAAAATCATTCTATATTCTACTACTTATAGATGACAAAATTAGTATTTTGAAATATTTCCTTCCATGTAACTACAGGAATTTGGAAAAACTGAGCCAACTATTTGTAGAAAGCTGGTCTAGAAGATCACTGAAGGGTTGAAAGGTGAATTAAAAAAAAAATTTATAGGAGTATGCTGCTGCTAAGTCACTTCAGTCGTGTCCGACTCTGTGTGACCCCAGAGATGGCAGCCCACCAGGCACCCCCATCCCTGGGATTCTCCAGGCAAGAACACTGGAGTGGGTTGCCATTTCCTTCTCCAATGCATGAAAGTGAAAAGTGAAAGTGAAGTCGCTCAGTCGTGTCAGACTCTTTGCAACCCCATGGACTGCAGCCCACCAGGCTCCTCTGTCCATGGGATTTTCCAGGCAAGAGTACTGGAGTGGGGTGCCATTTCCTTCTCCAATGCATGAAAGTGAAAAGTGAAAGTGAAGATGCTCAGTCGTATCCGACTGTTCGCAACCCCATGGACTGCAGCCTACCAGGCTCCTCCGTCCATGGGATTTTCCAGGCAAGAGTACTGGAGTGGGGTGCCATTATAGGAGTATAGTTGGTTTATAAAGTTGTGTTAGTTTCAGGTATACAGCAATGTGATTTTTTTATGCGTATACATATATGCATTCTTTTTAAGGTTCTTTTCTCATATAGGTTATCGCAGAATATTGAGTAGAATTCCCTGTGCTATACAGTCCTTGTTAGTTACCTATCTTATATATAGTAGTGTGTGTGTATTAATCCAACCTCTTGACTTATGCCTCCCCCACGGTTTCTCCTTTGGTAACCATAAGTTTGTTTTCAATATCTGTAGGTATCTCTGTTTTATGAATAAGCTCATTTGTATTATTTTTTAAAATTAGATTCCATATATGGGTGGTAGTATATGATACTTGCCTTTCTCTAGCTTGATAATCTCTGGGCCCATTTATGTTGTTGCAAAAGGCATTGGATTAGTCTTTTTCACGCCTGAGTAATACTCCACTATACATGTATTTATGTGTGTGTTCCACATCTTTCTTTTAAATTTTATTTAATTAAAATTTTTTTGACCATGCCGTGTGGGTTAATGGAATCTTTGTTCCCTGACCAGAGGCTGAGCATACAATAATGCTAATACTGGTATATTAACCTGGGATTGGGTTTTGAGACTGATGGCCTGGGAGTGTATAGATTATATAGAGTTAGATAAGGCAAGAGTTTGCTACAGTGAATATACTTGCCTGTGGTTCAGGATTTAATGTTCTGGCAAGGGCTCTTGAAGCCAGTCTCCGTACGGTGCTGGATGGCCCCTGGAAGCTTGGAAAGAGTGATGACCACCACACTGTTGGAGATAGAAAGGCCAAAACTACCTCGGCATAGTATCAAGCAAGGGATCAAAGTCTCAGAGCAGTGAGCATATGTGCCAGTTATCAGCTTATTATCTCTTAGCTCCAAATCCACTTTTTTTTTTTTTTGCCTTGTGATTTTGGAGCTGGACTCTTTGTCGTCTGGTACAATATTAGGCTTTCACAATGGAGGGTGCTGGAGGGATACTGCACAGCATGGGCGAGGAAGGAGCTTCTCTTTCTGGTTTTAGCATGTTTTTTTTCCTTTTTTCTTCCCCTGATGGTGTGGCTACTTAACAGTGGGCAGAGGCCCGTTGGTACTCACTCCCCTACAAGTTGCTGCAGGAATCCAGCAGGCTGTTTGGTGTGAACCAGCTCCAGGTCACTCAGTAAACTTTACAGGTAAAGATAGGAGGGTGACTGGTAATCAGAATGTTTTGGTCCACAGGGATCTCCCAAGTGATTATGGTGTAATTATGAATGAAAGAGATGGACATTCTTCTAGAATATTGCTACATTCATATAGCAGAAAGCAACAACAATACAAATTTCACATCTGCTGGTCAGCAACCTGATTTGAATTGCCACAATGGAGAATCATGGCCATTCACCCATTTTCCAGACTTGAGCCAGTTCATAGACTCAGAGTTGCTGGATTGAAAGGCAGCTGGGTCACCTTGGGAAGGACTTTGTATTGTTGCCACAAGTATATACTATAAATCTTCTCTCAAGACTTCCCTAATGGGACTGGTGCCTATCTGCATTGAGTAAAAGCACTCTGGGTTTTACTAGATACTGGCTCTGTACTAATCCTAATTTCTGGGACGGTAAAATGCTAGCAAGGCCTGGTAGTCAAAGTGGGGGCATATGGTAGTCAGATGACAAATGGAAACTACCTCACAATGGCTCCAGTTAATTATGGACCCTTCCTGTGGTTGTTTTCCCATCTCCTGAATGTAATATTGAAATATATACTATTGGCAACTGCCAGAATACCTATGCTGGCTATATTACCCAGCAGGCAAGCAACCTAAACCAGCAGTAGCTAGCCAAAGGGGGAGGGATCTAGAATTAACAATAGAGAATCATAAATGAGTGGTATCAATTATAGCTTCACGACCACCCGTGGCAGTAGAGACTATGATTTGTCATACTAACTTCCTTCTGTAAAAAGAATCATACAGCTAATAAGAATAATCATAAATTATAGAGCTCATATATTCTTACACTCACTATTCTAGGTGCTTCACATTTATAAACTCAATCTTCAAAAAGGTCTATGAAGTTGGTAGTTATAGTTTTACAGATAAAGAAACTGTTGTTTCTTAAGTTGTAACTTAATGATTGAGAGTTGAGAGGGATGTAGATGATAGAATACTTTTAGCATAGAATAATCCCCAAAGAACTCATAATAGACTTTTGATCCTTTGCTTTAAGGTGGATTGGATGAATAGCAGATTTGGTGATGGATGGGTGGATGCAAAGAGAACAAGTGTTCCAGGTAGAGGGAATGGAATAAACAGATGTACAGAGGGAGCAAATAGAGATGTATTCTGGCTGACTAATAGATATAGGAGTTTGGTTAGCGAGCAAGACTGGTGATGGGAAGGAAAAGTGAAGTCGCTCAGTCATGTCCGACTCTTTGGAACCCCATGGACTGTAGCCTATCAGGTTCCTCCGTCCATGGGATTTTCCAGGCAAGAGTGCTGGAGTGGATTGCCATTGCCTTCTCCAGGGGATCTTCCTGACCCAAGAATCAAACCCGAGACTCCTGCATTGCAGGCAGACGCTTTACCGTCTGAGCCACCAGGAAAGCTGGAATGGGAGATAAAATTTTAAAAGTAGAACTGGGTCATCCTAGGTAGAGTTCTGAAGTCAAGTTAAAATTTTTGAATTTTATTTTTGGCAGTTACAGGGAATGACAGGATTTTTAAGGACATATGTGACATGATCACAGTGCTCTCTAGAAGAGTGGTNGGAATGGGAGATAAAATTTTAAAAGTAGAACTGGGTCATCCTAGGTAGAGTTCTGAAGTCAAGTTAAAATTTTTGAATTTTATTTTTGGCAGTTACAGGGAATGACAGGATTTTTAAGGACATATGTGACATGATCACAGTGCTCTCTAGAAGAGTGGTTTCCAAATAGCAGGTGGTAAAACTAATCCTGCTCTGGCTGCCTAAGAATTATTTGGGTCCTTGAAGGACATTTGCTCTTGTTAAAAACATTTGTAGGATGTTGATTTACCCCCAAATGTCTTTGATATTTGCAGGACCATTTGGTTCTGTCCAAAACATTTGTAAGACATTTGGTCTACGCCGAAGGTCCTTGATATCTGGTTCTGTCTAAACTGTAATGGACCAACTATATTCATGGATGCTTTGGATAGAACCAAGCCTCTGTGTGGATCACAACAAACTGTGGAAAGTTCTTAAAGAGATGGGAATACCAGAACACCAGACCTGCCTCTTGAGAAACCTATATGCAGGTCAGGAAGCAACAGTTAGAATTGGACATGGAACAATAGANAGATCCAACTAGTCCATCCTAAAGGAAATCAGTCCTGAATATTCATTGGAAGGACTGATGCTAAAGTTGAAACTCCAATACTTTGGCCATCTAACGTGATGAACTGACTCATTTGAAAAGACCCTGATGCTGGGAAAGATTGAAGGCAGGAGGAGAAGGGAAAGACAGAAGATGAGATGGTTGGATGGCATCAGTGAGTCAATGGACTTGAGTTTGAGTGAACTCCGGGAATTAGTGATGAACAGGGCAGTCTGGTGTGCTGCAGTCTGTGGGGTCCTTAAAGAGTTGGACATGACTGAGCAACTGAACTGAACTGAAGCTTCAAGGTTCTTTTGGCACAGACAACTTGTCTTATGAACCAAGTATCTCACAGGCTTTTTGGACTGGATAAAATGTCTGCTAACCATTTGGAGACATTTAAGTAATACAGACCTCTGGGATATGCCTGAGGAATGACAAGCATATGTCTCTATTGACTGTCCTTTTTCCTTCTCCCTGTGGCCAGGGTCTACTTCCACTTTTAAGTGAAGGCCCCCATTTCTCTTGCTCTTTCACATTTATTTGTGACATCAGTTAACTGTGACTTCTGGTTATGTACATATTTCATCTGAGGTTATTCAACTCAGACCTCAAATGTTTGGCAACCTTAGCTTTTTTCTTTTTCTGAGATGTTGCTAATAAGAGTCATGAAGATTCAAAAAACTGAGTCTTTCCGATACTTTTTTAAAAAGAGAACCTTTAGGTTTCTCTTTGTCCTTTTCTTTCCTAAGCTAAATTGTATCTGTCCTTTTAATGGTTTAACTTATGTCATGGTGTCAGACCTTTATTCTATCCAGTTCTAGTTTTCCTGTGATCCTCTGGGATGGTGGCACTCAGAATGGCATACAGTGCTTTAGATATTCTTTTTTTAGAAATTAAAAAAATTTAACAAAACTTTTTATTTTGTAATGGGGTATAACCGATCAACAATACTGTGGCAGTTTCAGGTGCACAGCAAAGAGGACTCAGGCATACCTATACATGTATCCCTTCTCTCCCAAGCTCTTCTCCCTTCCAGGCTTCTGCTCCAGATATTCTGATCCACACAGACTAGAGTGGGACCGTTATCCTTCCTCCCCCAGATTAAACTGGACTCTAGGTTTCACAACTCAGATGCATTCATAGCACAGGAGCTCCATCATTCTGCTACTTTTTTTTAAAGCTATCCCGCTAAAGTCACTAAGACTTTCCCATTCTAGCTCTTCCTTATCTCTCAGCAATTGTATGTGCAGTTGGTTCCTAGAGAGTTACTAGGGAACTGGGCTCACTACTTTAGCCAATTTATTATCCCATCTAGTTTTTTGGTGATGGGCAATTTAGTGTAATATTGCCACATTTGTGATTCCATCTTTTGCTTTCATTTTTTTTTTTTAAAGAGCACAAGATGCTTTCTTAAAAAACACACTAGATTCGGTTATATTCCTTTACTTTCCCCCATAAAACTAAAAAGCAAACTGTTTTGTTTGTATGTTTTGTCATCAGTCACAAAGAATAAGAACTTTTAAAATGGACTTTGGTTTTGTTCTTTAGCTGACAGGAATGTGTTCGGTCACTAGCTGTTTAAAATTTTGGATTGGTAGACACAGAAAAGAAACTTGGTACTGAGATGGGTAAAAATGTGATAATATATTCTTCAAAAGAAATTAAGATATAATGCATATACCATAAAAGTCATCCTTCAAAGTGTATAATTCAGGGTTTTTTTTAGTATAGGGTTGGCCCAAACAAACTTTTTGGCTAACCCAATATATTCACAAGGTTGTGAAAACTATTGCCACTAATTCTGGAACATTTCCATTACCTCCAAAGAAATTTTGCACCAGTTAATAATCACTATAAAAGCCTCTTTGTCCCCAGCCCCACTGGATTCTGACTTCCTGTATTATCTATGCAGATCCCTGGGACACACCTATGTGGAACTTTGAGCCTTGCCCTCTGAGAGCTGATGGCACAGGTTTTCATTGGCAGCCTAAATTGTGCAGAGGAGAATCTTGCATTTACAGTGTCGCAACTCTTCATCTATTCAACTATACTGGATTCTTAGAAGAGAGGGACTCATTTTTGACAGAAAATGAGAATTTTGTTCAACATCATCTCTTCCACCTGGGCTTCAGCTTTTTCAATATTTATGCTTCTCTTTACAGCCAGATGCCCATTCTCTTTAAAGAAAAGAATCAAAATAGAAGTCGAGCAGTTCTACTTTCTCTATAATCTGCTAGCATCGCACCATAATCTCTATCTGACAGATTTACATCTTCCATGTTCCTGCCCGAAACAAAATCACAAAATAATCTTACTTTTCTTTGCTGTCTTTTGCATCACTTGTGCATTCTGGGGGCTTCCCTAGTGGCTCAGCTTGTAAAGAATCCACCTGCAATGTGGGAGACCTGGGTTTGATCCCTGGGTTGGGAAGATCCCCTGGAGAAGGGAACAGCTACCCACTCCAGTATTCTGGCCTGGATAATTCCATGGACTGTATAGTCCTCGGGGTCACAAAGAATCAGACATGACTGAGTGACTTTGACTTTCACTTCCTGTGCATGCTGGGCTTCAGCCTTCCTGACACAATTCCTATTTGATCTGTGCCAAATTTTGCGTGTAATTTTGACCATGGGTCCCTTGACCCCGTCCATGGTATGTATATTCTACACCTGAATCTGAACTTTCTAGGACACTATATATGTGGCCACATTGATCCTTGCTCTCCTTTTTTCTTTCCAGGAATAATTCCTGGAAGTTAGGTCTGATTTTTATTGTTGGAAGTCCCATCCTTCCTGCAAAATCTCCCCTTGTAGGACCACAGACTGTGGACCCGCAGCTATGCTTTCCTCCTGCCATAGGGCAAGAGGGCTTGCCTCTGACTGTACCAGCTCTCCCTTCCGTAATGGTCATCACTCTAGGATGACAAAATCCCTTGCTCCCCAAGGTTCCTGTTACTTCATCCTCAGCAAAATTCTCCCATGTTGGTCCAGAAGAGTTGTGGTAGTCTCATTATATCCTCCACCTCTGAGAGATCATACTGTCAGGTTGGATTTGTCAGATGTACCTTCATAAATGGACTTGGATGTTACCTTTCTAAGACATTTGTAGTATGTGATCATTTGTTCTTTTATGAACATTCAGAAAGTGTAACTTGTATAAATTGACCTGAGAGCAGGGATGAAAGGAAGGGAAGAAGCTTATATCCCAAGCTGATGGACAGCAGGGTCACATAGGCATGTACCATGTTTCTCCAGAAGATGATGCTATTTTAATCACAACTTTT
The DNA here is from genome assembly GCA_006410615.1 of Neotragus moschatus. NCBI lineage: Eukaryota > Metazoa > Chordata > Mammalia > Artiodactyla > Bovidae > Neotragus > Neotragus moschatus. Next base: position 40,680 of record SJYA01002622.1, on the reverse strand, counting down.
TGGAAGTTTTTAGGTAATTTATTTACTTTTCCATACAGATAGATGATTAGGTTAGAATTCTAGCGTTACCATAACTGTATGACATTGGGGAAATTAACTATCCTTTCTTAGCTTTCTTTGTACAATGAGAATGCCTAGCTCATAGTATTTATCATAGATTAAAGATGTCTGCAATTTTTTTTGAACCCTCCTCCCACTGAGAGTTAAAATCTATGTCTCTGCTCCTTAAATCTGGGCCCTGTGGTTGCTTGACCAATAGGATATAGTAGAAGTGACAATATGCCAGTTTCTAGTATAAGAGACTGGCAACTTCTACTTCCCTTTTATAGGAAAAATTTCTCTAAGTGTCCTGAGTCACCATGTAAGAAGTCCATATACCCTGAGACCACCATGCTGGGGCCTCAGTGTAAGACAGTCCTAGCTGAACTCAACCTTCTAGCCATCTCCACCAAGGCTATAAACATGCAAATGAAGCCATCTAGTACCTTCCAACCAGCCCATCAGCTGAATACCACCCAGTGACTCATTGATGGCAGCTGATTTCATGTGGAACAAAGGAACTGTCCAGCTGCGTCTTGATTGAATTCTTGACTCACAGATTCATGAAATATAATGGTGAATATTATTATATTCATCATTAACTTAAGACAATAACTTATTGTCTTAAGCTATTCAGTGTATGGTGTGATAGAAGATTAGAATTTGGTACCTGGAAGTGGGGTGCTTCTCTACTAAAACCCTAAAATGTGTGGTTTTGGGACTAGGCAGTAAGCAGAAGCTAGAAGGCCTTGAGGAGCCTATTGATAAAATCTGGAAGATCATTGAAGATAAAAGCTGGTGAATCCTGGAAGGAGGGAGAAAGTTGGTTTTAGAGGTTGGAAAAAATGTGATCCTTGTTGTATAATGGAGGAAATTTAGACAATATTGTTGTCTGCAGTAATGTGGAAAAATAGAACAACCTGACAAACTAGTGGGTTTGGCTCAGATTTACTGGCAGCATACTGAAGGGGCCAGTTGGTTTCTTTAGGCCACTGATAATAAGGTATGGATGTGCTGTGCTTAATCACTCAGTCATGTTTGACTTTCCGAGACCCCATGGACTGTAGCCCGCCAGGCTCCTCTGTCCATGGGGATTCTCCAGGCAAGAATACTGGAGTGAGTTGCCATGCCCTCCTCCAGGGGATCTTCCCAATCCAGGGATCAAACCCAGGTCTCTCGCATTTCAGGTGGATTCTTTACCGACTGAGCCACCAAAGTTTTGGATGGAGAGACTTAAGTGTGGAAAAAAAAAAAAGAACTTTTGCAGTATTCAAACAATTTTTAAAGAAACTATAAGGACTTGGGATTTAAAGGGTTTGAAAATAAAACTTTCTCATTTCCTTCCTCTCCATTGGTAAAGACCTTTGAAGTAAGATCATATAAATAATATGACTGTAAGACCCTTTGTTAATCTTCTGCTGCCAAGTTGCTTTAGTCATGTCCGACTCTGTGCGACCCCAGAGATGGCAATTCACCAGGCTCCCCCGTCCCTGGGATTTTCCAGGCAAGAACACTGGAGTGGGTTGCCATTTCCTTCTCCAGTGCAGGAAAGTGAAAAGGGAAAGTGAAGTTGCTCAGTCATGTTCGACTCTTCGCGACCCCATGGACTGCAGCCTACCAGGCTCCTCCATCCATGGGATCTTCCAGGCAAGAGTACTGGAGTGGGGTGCCATTGCCTTCTCCGGTTAATCTTCTAGAAAGACTTAAAAAATATGTCTAGAACTAGAAAAAAGGCTTCTAATTATTCAGCCCAAGGCAGAATAATGATGAATCACTCTGATTCAGCCCAAGGCAGAGAATTAAAGAGATTAAATATATTTAAAGAGATTAAAGAGATTTGTTGATGTGGCTTTTATTTAATGAAGTACATTCCAGTGAAATTCATAGAAATCCCACAAAGTTTTTAAGAGAATTGAATTGATGGACACTCCATCAACTTTGAAAGGGACAAAGACAATTCAAAAAGAGCTCTTAAATTTCAGTGGGCAAGAAGCTACTAAAAAGGCTGCTAAACTACAACCATAGGCTAGCTTTTATGAAAAAGGCAACTTGGTCCAGAGCATGGTATCAAGCAATGTGGAACACAAGTCCTAGGGAACATGACTGGACCCTAATTCGGGCACTGATGATGTTTGCACGCTAAATTGCTTCAGTTGCGTCTGACTCTTTGTGACCCTGTGGAGCGTAGCCTGCCAGACTCCTCTGTCTGTGGGATTCTCCAAGAAAGAATACTGGAGTGGGTTGCTATGCNCGCCAGGCTCCTCTGTCCATGGGGATTCTCCAGGCAAGAATACTGGAGTGAGTTGCCATGCCCTCCTCCAGGGGATCTTCCCAATCCAGGGATCAAACCCAGGTCTCTCGCATTTCAGGTGGATTCTTTACCGACTGAGCCACCAAAGTTTTGGATGGAGAGACTTAAGTGTGGAAAAAAAAAAAAGAACTTTTGCAGTATTCAAACAATTTTTAAAGAAACTATAAGGACTTGGGATTTAAAGGGTTTGAAAATAAAACTTTCTCATTTCCTTCCTCTCCATTGGTAAAGACCTTTGAAGTAAGATCATATAAATAATATGACTGTAAGACCCTTTGTTAATCTTCTGCTGCCAAGTTGCTTTAGTCATGTCCGACTCTGTGCGACCCCAGAGATGGCAATTCACCAGGCTCCCCCGTCCCTGGGATTTTCCAGGCAAGAACACTGGAGTGGGTTGCCATTTCCTTCTCCAGTGCAGGAAAGTGAAAAGGGAAAGTGAAGTTGCTCAGTCATGTTCGACTCTTCGCGACCCCATGGACTGCAGCCTACCAGGCTCCTCCATCCATGGGATCTTCCAGGCAAGAGTACTGGAGTGGGGTGCCATTGCCTTCTCCGGTTAATCTTCTAGAAAGACTTAAAAAATATGTCTAGAACTAGAAAAAAGGCTTCTAATTATTCAGCCCAAGGCAGAATAATGATGAATCACTCTGATTCAGCCCAAGGCAGAGAATTAAAGAGATTAAATATATTTAAAGAGATTAAAGAGATTTGTTGATGTGGCTTTTATTTAATGAAGTACATTCCAGTGAAATTCATAGAAATCCCACAAAGTTTTTAAGAGAATTGAATTGATGGACACTCCATCAACTTTGAAAGGGACAAAGACAATTCAAAAAGAGCTCTTAAATTTCAGTGGGCAAGAAGCTACTAAAAAGGCTGCTAAACTACAACCATAGGCTAGCTTTTATGAAAAAGGCAACTTGGTCCAGAGCATGGTATCAAGCAATGTGGAACACAAGTCCTAGGGAACATGACTGGACCCTAATTCGGGCACTGATGATGTTTGCACGCTAAATTGCTTCAGTTGCGTCTGACTCTTTGTGACCCTGTGGAGCGTAGCCTGCCAGACTCCTCTGTCTGTGGGATTCTCCAAGAAAGAATACTGGAGTGGGTTGCTATGCTCTCTTCCAGGGGATCTTCCCAGCCCAGGGACAGAGCCTGTCTCTTTTATCTCACCTGTGTTGGCAGGTGGATTCTTTACTATTAGTGACACTTGAAAAGTCCATATTTAACATAATCGTATATTATTTAGAATTATGGCCTTTATTGGGCGTCTAGTCAAGGCTATGGTTTTTCCTGTGGTCATGTATAGATGTGAGAGTTGGACTATGAAGAAAGCTGAGCACCGAAGAATTGATGCTTTTGAATTGTGGTGTTGGAGAAAACTCTTGAGAGTCCCTTGGACTGCAAGGAGATCCAACTAGTCCATTCTGAAGGAGATCAGCCCTGGTATTTCTTTGGAGGGAATGATGCTAAAGCTGAAACTCCAGTACTTTGGCCACCTCATGTGAAGAGTTGACTCATTGGGAAAGACTCTGATGCTGGGAGGGATTGGGGGCAGGAGGAGAAGGGGACGACAGAGGATGAGATGGCTGGATGGCATCACGGACTCGATGGGCATGAGTCTGCATGAACTCCGGGAGTTGGTGATGGACAGGGAGGCTTGGTGTGCTGCGATTCATGGAGTCACAAAGAGTCGGACACAACTGAGTGACTGAACTGAGGTAGTGCCAGCGGTAAAGAACCCGTCTGCCAGTGCAGGCAACATAGGAGATGTGAGTTTCATCCCTGGGTCAGGAAGATTCTCTGGTAACTCATTCCAGTATTTTTACCTGGAGAATCCCATGGACAGAGGAACCTGGAGGGCTACAGTCCTTGGGGTTGCAAAGAGTCAGACACGACTAAAGTGACTTATAACGAATGCACATGGCTTTTACAGACTTATGTTTCAGATAGCTTGGTAGATGCAAGATGCTTTCAGTCTTTAAGGCATATCCCAAAGACTTCCCTGGTGGTTCAGTGGATAAAGAATCTGCCTGCAATGCTGGAGATACAGGAGACATGGGTTCGATCCCTGGGTCAGGAAGATCCCTTAAGAGAAAGGAATGGCAACCCACTCCAGTATTCTTGCCTGAAAAATCCCATGGACAGAGGAGCCTGGCCGGCTACAGTCCAAAGGGTTGCAAAGAGTCAGGCACGACTGAGTGACTAAGCGCGTGCATTGTTTTTTGAATAGACTGTTAATTCCATTCATACCTGTGTAATTGGGGGCCTTCATCTCAATTGCAGGTCCCACAATTTTCATTGGTGTGACTCTTAGAAGTGACTATACTTGCTGTTGGCTCAAAATCTCATCTAAAATGTCTTTTTAGTGTGCAGCAAATATGACTGATGGAGAACCTAAATGCTGTAATTCTCAAGATCTAGGTTATGTATGGAATCTGATGTTTTATATGTCAGTAATCTTTCATCAAACTTTATTTTAAAAAATTTTATTTTTGAAAAATTTATTGGAGTATAGCTGATTTACAATGTTGTGTTAGTTTCAAGTGTACAGTACATTTATTCAGTTATGTGTACACATATATTAATTCTTTCTGAGATTCTTTTCTTGTATAGGTTATCATAGAATATTGAGTAGAGCTCCCTTTGCTATACAGTAGGTCCCTGCTGGTTATTTATCTCATATATAGTAGTGTGTGTATGTTAATTCCAAACTCCTGATTTATCCCTCCACCACTATATTTCCCCTTTGGTAACCATAAGTTTGTTTTTGAAGTCTGTAAGTCTTTTCTGTTTTACAAATAAGTTCATTTGTATCATTAAAATATATTGATTCCTCTTTCATGGAACTTTAGAGCAAGTCAGGGCAGGAATAAGAGTAGGGAAGACTGAAAAGCTTGAAGAAAAATAACAGTTAATTGAATCAAACAGTTAGAAAATTGTGGGAAAATGCTTGTTGAGCTTTTCTGATCTTTAGAAAGAAAAATAAATAATAAAAACTGACAATTAAGACACGAAGAGCTTATTTTCAATTTCAATTTGTCTTTCTGAATGATACCTCTTTGGTCTTTTATGAAGGATAAATTACATTTGAAATGAAATCTCTTAAATGAGTCATCTTTGGGGTAGTTATTTTACACACCTTTAAAATGCATTTTGCTTCTTTGTAGGGGGTGGGCTAGAAAGATGAATTCTGAAGTTGAGAGGAAAATAATTTCAGGAGGTAATGGATGAACTTGGTCTGGAAGATTAATCAGGGTAGTTGCAAGAGAGTGCCAAATGCATAACGGGAGTAGAACTAAATATCTGATTGTAATTAAAACTTTAGGTTTCTAATGGCTGCATGAAAGATATTTTAATAAACGTGAAATGCACTTTCTAAATGGCACGCTAACTTTTAATGACTTGGGTGTTTTGTTTGATTAGTAACCTGGACTGTTAAATTAAAGCCAACTGCAAGTGCATGATAAAATATTGATGGTTTCAGGCAAATGAATTGGGGGAGTTATGCTTGACAGACTTTTTGTATCATTAAGGATTTTAACTGGTGGAAAATATATATTGCTGGTGCTTAAAGATAGTTAAAGAGGATCTTCCTGTTTATATGACCTCGTTTTAATTTTACAGTAATAATAAGGAGGAAATCTGAATTATTCACAGATGGTTGGTCAAGAGAGGTCACTTAATTAAAATAGTGTTATTTTAATTATACCTGTTTCACATTCCTGGAATAGGAAATTAAATATTTTGAAGCATTTGATTATTTCTGTTTCACAGAGTACCTGGACTTTTGCTGACTCTTTTGAAGGCCTGAGATTGTTCTGTGTAAGGCTTTTACTTCTTGTTAGTAGAAAGTTTTGCTTTTCAAATCAGGACTTTAAAAAGAATGTCTATATGTACCAGAGTCACTTCGCTGTACAGCAGAGATTGACACAACAATATAAATAAACTATGCTTCAATAAAAAAGCTTTTTTAAAAAAAAATCAGAACTAAACTTTTTTCAGTGATAGGTTTAGAAATAATTTAAAAAGATTTACACACACACACACACACACATACTTATTTACATATATTCACACCTATATTCTTTTAAATGCAGGACAATTCTTAGGAGGATATATTAGAAGATATTAATATAAAGCAAGGTTACTTCTAGGGAGTCAGACTGGGGAGTCAAAAGGTTGGGAGACTTTATCTCTTATTCTTTTTGGAAAATAGAGTCTGTTTTGCAATAAAATTGCCTTATAAAAATTGCCTTTATAAAAACAATTTCTCTTTGAAATCCAGATTTAGATTTTAACAATTCAGCTGTTCCTTTTCATGCCTCTTTCCCCATAACAGAGAATTTTCTTGATTCTGTCAGATGATGTGGTTGATTTTAAGGAGCTTTCTCGCCTCCTATTCCTCTAACCATTCATCCATCCTCAAATATTTAGCATTCAATGTCTCTGACTGCTTTTCATAGCCTAAGTCAAGTAACTTTTTGAAAAAGACCTGCATTCTCAGTGGGGCTCTCTAGGATTTGTCTCTGATAGGACTTGAGCTGTGGGAAGACAGGAAAAAGGCGAAACTTTGAGAAGAATTTGGCAAAGAATGTTAGGACAGCGATTAGATATTCCCTTTCGTAGAAGGAAAACATGTGTGTCTCCTCAATTATTGAGAGATGTGTAAAGTGCCAGAAGGACATCTGGAGGGGAAATAGTGGAATGGCCTTTTCTTTTTATTTTTTTAGGGTTGCCATGTAACACCACTTAAAATCTACAATTTATGATTGCCATTATTTCATAACAGAAAAGACATTTTACCACACATACAAAATAGAAAAACAACCTCCTCCCTACTAATTAGAAGGACCTTTTCGTAAAGAAAGGTGCCAGCCCTTCCCAGGGTGCTGACCTCTGGGTGCTTCCATAGGCTGTTGAGGTTGAAAGGACAGGGAGATTGTTGGACACACACACACACACACGCACACACACACACACTCTCTTCTGTCCTATGCTTGCTCCTCAAATGACTGAACCTCAAGGGATTGCTGCTGCTGCTGCTGCTAAGTCGCTTCAGTCGTGTCTGATTCTGTGCGACCCCATAGACAGCAGCCTACCAGGCTTCCCCGTCCCTGGGATTCTCCAGGCAAGAACACTGGAGTGGGTTGCCATTGCCTTCTCCCAAGGGATTGAAGAATATGAAATTAACTCAAATTTTCCATTTACTTTTTGCTCTGAGTTACTAGTTTTTACACTTTTCTGGGCCTCTCAATTGTGAAAAGAAGATATATATTCTATTGTTCAGAATAATAAACAAATGTTCAACTGCTGTATTAAAGTGTGGTAATTTTTTTTACCACTCCGAACGAATTGTAGTTGAATTTATTTTTGAGTTAGCTAATTTTCATATTAATAAATGGTAAATGGTAGTAGTAACAATAATAACAAACTACAATTCATTGAGTTCTCATTGTGCTGAGTGTATGTACATACATGATCTCATCTAATTTCTTTTGCAACCCTATGAAGTGGACTAAATTTTACAGGTGAAGAAACTGAGGCTTCAGAGAAGTTAAGCAGCTTAATTTTTTTTTTTACATATTGTCTACCTATCTATTCTTTTCCAGATTCTTTTCCTTTATAGGTTATTACAAAATATCAAGTAGAATTCCCTGTGCTATTTAATAGGTCCTTGTTTCTATTTTATACATAAATGTGTATGTGCTAATCTCAAACCCCTAATTTATCCCTCCCTCCACTCCCTTTCCCTTTTGACAGCCATAAATTTGCTTTCTAGGTCTGTTGCCCATTACTTTAAATGAGACTCTTTGTCCTGATTTTGGTCAAGGCGTTTCCCTCTCTGTTCCACCCAACCTTACTAACCTTGTTTCTCTCTACTTCCAACACACACCTTCTTCTGTGGTTAGACGTTTCTACTCTGTCTCTCTGTCTTTTTTCATTTGAGTTCTCTCTCTTGCTCCTCTCCTTGTTTTCTTTGTTAATTTGTTAATTTCTGAGTGTCCATCATGTGCTAGTCTCTGGAGCTAGAACTGTGAAAAAGCTAAGACACCTTCCTGCCCCCAGGGAGCTTACAATCTTGATTAAAATTTCCCATGTGTGTTATGCTCAGTTTTTCCTCTTAGTTTTGTTTTAGTTTGTTTCATCCACCTGCAAGCTGTTCCTTTCCCTTCCAGCCACCTAAACTGTGTTCATGTTTGAAGGCCTCACTCACATTTTCTTTTTCAGGCACGTGCTCCAAAGGCTTCAATGCACTTCTAGTCCCGAACACCTTCAGTGCACAGTCATCACGGCATAACTGAGCTCTCATTTTTCTTTCTCATGCTATGCTGTTGCTATTATAGTTCTGAGAGTCAGAAATATGTCTTATCCTGTATACTGATATCCATATATGTAGATACTAATATGATATAATATTTTGACCTCTGCTTCTCTCTCTGTGTGTATAAAAACCCTTGGCACCCTCATCTTTAAAAAATTCTCAAATTCATGAAAGTAGAGTTGTTTTAAACCAGACTCCTGGCCTTTTCCATATTTATATTTCTATTCAGAACCAATTGTAATCCTTGTGTATTCTTAAACCACAATCACATAATCTTTTCAATGCTCACTAAAGGTGTTTGTTTCCAGTACCTAGGGCCATTTTCCACATGGTAACAAAGTTCTGTGGTGTCCTGTTCATTGCCACATGCCCAAAGTCAGGAGAGAATGGTAGAGGAGGCAGAACTCAGATGGGTAACTGCTTGAGCTTCAGAGTAAGACAGATCTGGAGTCCACCTCTTCACCAGCTAGCCTGCGATCTTTCCGACTCACCCTTACTCTTGAATCTCAGTCACACGAACTAGCTCACATCATACTTCTGAGCTACGTGATCTACTCAATCGCATGTACTAGCTCTATGGTCTTAATCTCACTGACTGCGAGCTGGAGAAAATTTCTTGACTTCTGAGAATCTTAGTTTTCTCATCTATAAAGTGGGATAATCATGGTTCAATGAAATGATGTATAGCAAGCAATTTGTACAGTTCCTGGAAAACTAAGAAAAGCGTGATAATGTTTTTAAGGTTACTGACAAAGCTAGCTAGGCTCTCTTATTAATGACTAGTTCCCAAATACTAGTGTCATGGGATTTAAGGTTTGAATTGGAGCCTTGGCAAAACATAAATTGCTATCAGCCGTGAGTCTCTTAGACTGCTGTAAATGGTCAGCCCACAAGTGTCAGTAACTTAGCATTTGTGATCCCCCAACTCTTGGCCTGGCTGGGTCTCCAGAGAGGCTGAACATATGATTTATTGGTTGACAGTGGAGGATGGCTAGGTAGGGAGAGTTAGAGAGGACAGACAGACTGTTCATGGCCTCTCTAGCCACCTGCGTAGACGTTTAGCTCATTCCAGAATGGAGCATAACTTGATCCGCTCTGTGAGGAAGTGGCACATGGCCTTCTTTAAAGATTTTATGAATGGGAGTAAGAAATGGAGGCAAGCCAAAGAGAGCAGCTGGGCTATTCTCTCAGACCATGCGAGATTAAAAAAAAAAAATCTTTTATGGAATAGGTTATGGGTTTAGCTGGCACACTGCAATAATAAATGCTCTTCAGTGACAGCTTCCCCCACCTCACACCCCAGCCCTTACTGTCCTTTGCAAGCCCTGGGAGACAGCACTGTCCCAGGCCTGGGCCAGGAGTGCCTACTGGTGCCAGCAGAGCAAAAGGATGCCCCTTCCCCAGTGCTGCCAGAGGCTTCCAGTCCAGACAGGGGAGGGCACAGGGCAGCTGCAGAGAGAGTAAAGGTGTTGTACAGACGGCTGGGGGAACTGAACAAAGCCTGAGTAGTGACCAGGATCACAGGAAAACAGACTCTGCTGAGAGCCAGTTATAGGATTACTGTAGAGGCCAAAATGCCACCAATCTGTAGAAGGCGGCTGCTTGTGGTCGCACAGAAGCACAGCTCTGAGGATCATGTTAGCCAGTCATCCATGGAAAGCCCTGGAGGGAGGGCTGGGTACCACTAAAGTGGGTTGAGGAAGAAAAAGGAAAAAGATCAGGAATCAGGGAAGCTGCTTTTATTTATTTATTTTAAAACCATCAGCACAGGGTTTGTTCTCTTTTATTATCCTTTGCTTTTGGCTCCTCCCCTCTCCCTCAACATCCCCCTCCAATACCTTGAGAAGAGATCTGTGTTTTAAAGCCCAAACACTGACTTCGGGTTCCCTCTTTATTTCCTACGGATATATCCCATGGGATACGTATGAGTCTGTCACTTTTCTTCCTGGCTAAGGGTTGGCCCTGTCCATATGCTGAGCAGTGGGCTGGCTGGGGAGGCCCACAGAGAAGAGGATGGGCTTGAGTGTCTGTGGCAGTCTGAGCGCCCCCCACAAGCAAGCTGCCTTCTCACTGCATTGCACATCATCGCCTTTGAAGCGGGAAAGAAATCCCACCTTTCCTTGGAGGCCCCTTTTGTAATATTACTTTCCTCTGGCTGGTTGGATTAGTTAAAGTTTCATCAGCTTCTCTCTCAAAAAAAATTTCCCTGCTGTCGTATCATGAAAAGAAAGGATATCTCTTGAAGATGTTTGCCGCCCTCAAGAAATAAGAAAAGAAAGAATCTGATCTGCTCTGATTTTGGAAACTTAATTTCCCTTGCAAGCTTAAGCTGGTCAGACGAAGTGTTTTGAAACAAACATATATATATAGTGTGTGGTTCTTCAATGGTTTTATTAAAAGAAAAATAACCCCCCTTCCCACACGCCCACCAGTCCAATGTTCTGTGTGCTTTGGGGCATGAGAGTGGGCAGGTTTACAGACCTTGGCAGAAAATACACATTTTGAAAACCAAACTCAAAGCAGTATCAGCCAGGATGAGATTACTAGACCAAAACAGTAGGGGGCAGCCTGACACAATAGAAAAAAGGTTGCTAGTCCAGTAAAACAGTGACATGTCTCTTTGAGACAACAAAGGCAAAAACTGTGCTAAGAGCTGTAAATCCTGAATGCTAAATTCCTGTGCAAGAGACAGTCGTGGTTGTATCATAATTAAACAGGCTACTAAAACATAAATCCCTTACTGATAACTTCCTCTTAGTGGCCTCATTTCCCATGGAGGGAACCAGAGGCTGGTCACCCATTAGCATTAATTGGAAGGATTTCTGGTGTATTCAGCATGGAATGTGTATTGGAAACAACAAAAGAGAGTAAATCACCATCATCATTGCCACCAAGTACCAAGTGTTTCCTATCCATTTTTATGAATATGGGGCTGTGTTGGTGCTAAAGAATGACATTTAATGGTTGACTCCAGCGTTTTCCTAGTGAAGTGGTAGTGAATAAGGAAGACCATTCATTTATAGATATTGTATCCGTTCATAGGGCCTCTATAATAAAGGAGCAAAGCAAGTGGCTTCAAACAATAGAAATTTACTCTCTCAGTCCAGAAGGCTAGATGTCCAGAATCAAAATGTTGGCTGTGTCATGTTCCATCTACAGTTTTCTGGGGGGAGAATACTTTCTTGCCTCTTGCTAGCTTCTGGGGGCGACCACTGAACCGTGGTGCTCCCTGGCTTGTGGCAGTATAACTCTAGTCTCTGTCTTCATCCTCACATGGCTTTTTTGCTCTGTCTTTACATGTCATCTTGTAAGGATACCAGATAAAGTAGATTAGGGGCCCACATGTGACCCCCCCCCCATAATGACTAATTATGTCTGCAAGGACCCAATTTCCAAATAAGCACTCATTATGAGATATTTGGGATTGAATTGTGTCTACCTTTTATGGAGGGACAATGGCACCCCACTCCAGTACTCTTGCCTGGAAAATCCCATGGACAGAGGAGCCTGGTGGGCTGCAGTCCATGGGGTCACGAAGAGTCGGACACGACTGAGCGACTTCACTTTCACTTTTCACTTTCATGCATTGGAGAAGGAAATGGCAACCCACTCCAGGGTTCTTGCCTGAAGAATCCCAGGGTCAGGGGAGCCTGGTGGGCTGCCGTCTATGGGATCACACAGAGTCGGATATGACTGAGGTGACTTAGCAGCAGCAGCAAGTATATAGATATTTTTTGAGACTCTGCCATATTATTTATTAGCATATCATGGCATCTCCCAAACATGATCAATCANCAACCCACTCCAGGGTTCTTGCCTGAAGAATCCCAGGGTCAGGGGAGCCTGGTGGGCTGCCGTCTATGGGATCACACAGAGTCGGATATGACTGAGGTGACTTAGCAGCAGCAGCAAGTATATAGATATTTTTTGAGACTCTGCCATATTATTTATTAGCATATCATGGCATCTCCCAAACATGATCAATCAATTTAGTCTCCTCCAGAAATTCTAGTCTTTGCTTAGAGTATTTCTTACCAAGGAATATAAATGGTATGAATAGTTGTTCAGTGTCTGCTAAGTGCCAGGCACTTTACAAAAATTATCTTCCATTCAACTGCTTCTCACCACTGCCACTGCTATGTGCTAGTCCAAACCACCATTGTTACTAGGATGGATGGACCATTTCTGTGTCCTACAAATCTGGTCTTCTGGGTCTCAGACTTGTCCTCTATATTGGTTGTCTGTTGCTGCATGACAAGTTACCCCAAATCTAGAGGCTTAATAGGACAAGTAGTATCTCACTGTTTCTGAGGTCAGGAATCCAGGCACGGTTTAGCTATGTCCTCTGACTAAAAGTCTCTTAAAGCTGCGATCAAGGCACCGAAGGAGCTGCAGTCATTTAAAAACTGCATGGTGGGGAGACTTCCCTGGTGGTCCAGAGACTAGAACTCTTGCTCCCAGTGCAGAGGGCCCAGGTTCAACCTCTGGTCAGGGAACTAGATCCCACACGCCACAACTAAAAGATCCTGGGATGGCTAACAAACACATGAAAAGATGCTCAACATCACTCATTATCAGAGAAATGCAAATCAAAACCCCGATGAGGTACCATTTTATACCAGTCAGAATGGCTGCGATCCAAAAGTCAACACGCAATAAATGCTGGAGAGGGNATTTCTCATGATGTACTCTGCATAGAAGTTAAATAAGCAGGGTGACAATATACAGCCTTGACGTACTCCTTTTCCTATTTGGAACCAGTCTGTTGTTCCATGTCCAGTTCTAACTGTTGCTTCCTGACCTGCATACAGATTTCTCAAGAGGCAGGTCAGGTGGTCTGGTATTCCCATCTCTCTCAGAATTTTCCACAGTTTATTGTGATCCACACAGTAAAGGCTTTGGCATAGTCAATAAAACAGAAATAGATGTTTTTCTGGAACTCTCTTGCTTTTTCAATAATCCAGCGGATGTTGGCAATTTGATCTCTGATTCCTCTGCCTTTTCTAAAACCAGCTTGAACTTCTGGAAGTTCACGGTTCACATACTGCTGAAGCCTGGCTTGGAGAATTCTGAGCATTACTTTACTAGCGTGTGAGATGAGTGCAATTGTGCAGTAGTTTGAGCATTCTTTGGCATTGCTTTTCTTTGGGATTGGAATGAAAACTGACCTTTTCCAGTCCTGTGGCCACTGCTGAGTTTTCCAAATTTGCTGGTGTATTGAGTACAGCCCTTTCACGGCATCATCTTCAGGATTTGAAACAGCTCAGCTGGAATTCCATCACCTCCACTAGCTTTGTTCATGGTGATGCTTTCTAAGGCCAACTTGACTTCACATTCCAGGATGTCTGGCTTTATGTGAGTGATGACACCATTGTGATTTTTGTGTAGGTTCCTGTAAATGTAAGTTTTCAACTCATTTGGGAAAATACCTAGCAACATGATTGATGGATCATGCAGTAAGACTATGTTTACTTTGTAAGAAACTGCCAAGATGTCTTCCAAATAGCTATTCCATTTTATATTCCCACCAGCAGTGAATGAAAGGTCTTGTTGCTCCACATGCTTGTTAGTATTTGGTGTTCTCAGTATTTTGGATTTTTGCCATTCTAATGGGTCTATTATTATGGTTATATTATGTAATTTATTACATAATGTACTATGTTATATATATGTTATACTATAAAATGTATATAGGTATAATGTGTTATATAGTATATATTATATAATATAATATGCTATATTATGATAGTGTGATAACTCACCTAGAGCTAGACATCCTGGAATGTGAAGTCAAGTGGGCCTTTGGAAGCATCACTACGAACAAAGCTAATGGAGGTAATGGACTTATAGCTGAGCTGTTTCAAATCCTAAAAGATGATGCTGTGAAAGTGCTGCACTCAATATGCCAGCAAATTTGGAAAACTCAGCAGTGGCCACAGGACTGGAAAAGGTCAGCTTTCATTCCAATACCAAAGAAAGGCAATGCCAAAGAATGCTCAAACTACTGCACAATAGTACTCATCTCACACACTAGCAGAGTAATGCTCAAAATTCTCCAAGCCAGGCTTCAACAGTACGTGAACCAAGAACTTCCAGATGTTCAAGCTAGATTTAGAAAAGGCAGAGGAACCAGAGATCAAATTGCCATCATCCACTGGATCATAGAAAAAACAAGAGAATTCCAGAAAAACAACTACTTTATTGACTATGCTAAAGCCTTTGACTGTGTGGATCACAACAAGCTGTGGAAAATCCTTAAAAAGATGGGAATACCAGACCACCTGACCTGCCTCCTGAGAAATCTGTATGCAGATCAAGAAGCAACAGTTAGAACTGGGCACGGAACAAGAGACTGGTCAAAACTGAGAAAGGAGTACGTCAAGGTTGTATATTGTCACCCTGCCTGTTTAACTTATATGTAGAGTACATCATGCGAAATGCCAGGCTGGATAATGCACAAGCTGCAATCAAGTTTGGAGGGAGAAATATCAATACCCTCAGTCATGCAGATGACACCACCTTTATGGCAGAAAGCAAGGAGAAACTAAAGAGTCTCTTGATGAAAGTGAAAGATGAGAGTGGAAAAAGCTGGCTTAAAACTCAATATTCAAAAAACAAAGATCATGGCATCTGGTTGCATCACTTCATGGGAAATAGATGGGGAAACAATGGAAACAGTGACAGACTTTCTTTTTTTGGGCTCCAAAATCACTGCACATGGTGACTACAGCCATGAAATTAAAAGACACTTGCTCCGTGGAAGAAGAGCTGTGACCAACCTAGACAGCATATTAAAAAGCAGAGACATTACTTTGCTGAGGCCCATCTAGTCAAAGCTATGGTTTTCCAGTAGTCATGTATGGATGTGAGAGTTGAATTATGAAGAAAACTGAGCACCGATGAATTAATGCTTTTGAACTGTGGTGTTGGAGAAGACTCTTGAGAGTCCCTTGGACTGCAAGGAGATCCAACCAGTCAATCCTAAAGGCAATCAGTCCTGAATATTCATTGGAAGGACTGATGCTGAGGCTGAAATTCCAATACTTTGGCCACCTGATACGAAAAACTGACTCACAAAAAAGACCCTGATGCTGGGAAAGATTGAAGGCAGGTGGAGAAGGGGACAACAGAGGATGAGATGGTTGGATGGCATCACCGACTCAATGGACATGAATTTGAGCAAGCTCTGGAAATGGGTGATGGACAGTGAAGCCTGGTGTGCTGCAGTCCGTGGGGTCGCAGAGTTAGACATGACTCAGTGCCTGAACCAAACTGAATAGACATGTTGTGGTATTTTGTTTTAATTTGCAATTTCCCAATAAAATATAATGTTAAGCATTTTTCATATGTTTATTTGCCATTTATATCTCTTCTTTGGTGTGGTGTCTGTTCAGATCCTTCGCTCATGTTTAAACTGGGTTGTTTGTTTTCTTATTGCTCAGTTTTAAGGGTTCTTCATATATTTTGAATATAAGTCCTTTATCAGTTTATCTTGCAAATATTTCTCCCAGTCTATGACATCCCTTTTTTAAAAAAAAAAATTATTTAATTTTTGGCTGTGCTGGGTCTGCATGGACTTTTCTCTAGTTGTGGTACATGGGCTTCTCAGTGCAGTAGCTTCTCTTGTTGTAGAGCAGGGGCTCTAGGGCATAAGCTTCAGTAGTTATGGCAACTTTTGTGGCTCTAGAGTGCAAGCTCAGTAACTGTGGTCCACAGGCTTAGCTGCTCTGTGGCATGTGGGATCCTACTTCCGGGATCGATCCCGTGTCTCCTGCACTGGCAGGAGAATTCTTTATCACTGAACCACCAGGGAAGCCCCCTCTTTTCATTCTTCTAAAGCAAATTCCATTAAAAAAAAATACAACTGAGATGCAAAATAGCATAGAAAAATTGTGTTATAATTTGTTAATTTACTTCAAAAAGACATCTGGAGATGTAAAAATTAAGTTGAAAAGATCTGTCCTATAACTTTGTGATGAGTATAGCATTATATAGCGAATATAGGAATTGGATATAATTTCTTGATCACAAAGGAAAGGACCAATGGAATGGATAGTTTGTGTTTAATTAAAATTTGGAGGTATATAAAATAATGCTTCTGGAGAAAACATTTGCAATAAATAGAGTGACAAAGGCTTATTATCTTGAATGTATACAAAGCTGTTAGAAGTCAGTAATGAAAAATTAAGAACACACTCGAGGACAAAGACCATTGATCAAAGATCTAAATGGCAAATAAGCCTTTTAAAATGTTCAACTTTGCTGATAACTTGAAAGCAACCAAATTTAATACATGTAATACCATTTCACATATCAAACTGAAAAGATGATGGAATAAGGATATCCTATACTGCTATAGTACAGATGAAACAGTGTCTTCATATATTGGTGAAGTGCTAAGTGATAAAAACCTTTTTGGAAAGCAGGTAGAAAGTATATATTGAATTGGCCAAAGATTTCCTTCAGGGTTTCCTATAACATCATATGGAAAACCCTGAACAAACTTCTTGGCCAACCCAATGTTAAAAGCCTTACATTAAAAAAACCCCCAAAAACCTTTGACCCAGTATTCTTACTTCTGGGGATCTGTTCAGAAGAACTAATCTAAAATACAAGCAAAAGTTTATCCACAATAATGTCAGTTACATCTTTGTTCACCAAGAGTGAAGTCATTTGCTATAATAGCCTGTGTGGATCATTCTTTGGGCCTAGTGACTACCTAACATAAATTCTGAAAGATATATTCACAAATATAATTCCAAAAAAGACTGTGCCATTCATTCCCCTAGAGCCTATGCTCTGGGACAGTAGAGGCCACCGCCATGAGAAGTCCATGCACTGCGAGTAAAGAGTAGCCCCTGCTCTTAGCAACCAGACTGAAGCCCACATAGCAACAAAGAGAGCACAAGCAAAACTTAAGTAAATAAATAATTATTAGGAAAAAAGTACGAAACATAACTGGAGTCCGTTTTAAGGAGATTGACGGAAGGCTCCTGGATGATGAAACAACAAAGTGACATGGACAGGATAGTTTACTTAACTCCCTAACAAGCCAGGATCCAGGTTTCCTACAGTTCACTGCTTGCTCTCAGTCCCCTCTGATGCTGGGGTCCACTTAACTTCCCCTCATTCATGCCTATACCTGACATGCCTTGGGCATTGCTGCTTCACAGCGTCTGGGCCCCATGCACCTTTAGACCAAGCAGTGGTGACACTCAGCCCAGCTTCCCATGTAGTAGTACAAGGTTGCACGATGCACTTAGTTTAATGCTCTGCTATAACCGTATTGAAATTCTTTGTTATTCAGTCACGTCTAACTCTTTGCAACCCCATAGATTGCAGCATGCCAGGCTTTTCTGTTCTTTACCATCTCCCGGGGCTTGCTCAAACTCATGTCCACTGAGTCAGTGATGCCATCCAACCATATCATCCTCTGTCGTCCTCTTCTTCTCCTGCCCTCAATCTTTCCCAACATTAGGGTCTTTTCCAATGAGTCAGCCCTTTGCATCAGGTGGCCAAAGTATTGGAGCTTCCACATCAGTCCTTCCAATGAATATTCAGGATTGATTTCCTTTAGGATGGACTGGTTGGATCTCCTTGCAGTCCAAGGGACTCTCAAGAGTCTTCTCCAACACCACAGTTCAGAAGTATCAGTTCTTTGGCACTCAGCCTTCTTTATGGTCAAACTCTCACATCCATACATGACTATTGGAAACCATAGCTTTGACTGGATGGACCTGTGTTGGCACTGAAATTCTTGATAATTGTTAAACAAAGGGCCTCACTTTTTCTTTCTTTCTTTCTTTCTGGCCATACTATGTGTCATGTGGAATCTTAGTTTCCTGACCAGGGATCAAACTTGTGGCCCCTGCATTGGGAGTTTGAAGTCTTAACCACTGGACCTCCAGGCCACATTTTCATTTGACGTGAGCTCCACAGATTATGAAGCCTGTCCTAGGGATATTTTGAGCTGGGCCTGCTGGGGTTGTACGAATTCCATGGGGAATATATGAGGGGCTAGCACAGGGGCTAGGCTGGAGGCCATGTGTTTAGGGTTTAGGGGTCTCCCATTTTGGCTTTACACAGAGCCATTCTGACTTTTGCCTTTGTACATTTTTGTACACAGGGTTCTGCTGCTAAAAAAAGATCTAGCTATTTTCATTCTACTGCCATCTGATAGAAGAAGCCTCTAAAATTTAGACAGGTTTAGTTGATACCCCAGGTAACCCAGATTATTAAATAACAGAGCTATACCTCAAATGTGACCTCTTAATTCCCAGTAATACTTTGGCATTTAATATTAGATTCCTATCCATATTGTTTAAATAACTTCACTAGAATGCAGTTTTATCAAAGCCAAAGAATATTGCTTGGGTTATATTTCCAGGAAAACCTGAATTCATTCATGGAGGTACTACCTATAATGCCATCTGGACATTTCATAAATCTTTACAGTTGTTTGTAAGAAGACTGGGCAAGAGAAGGTGAAAAGTACAATCCAAGAGAATATCACTGCTAGAAAAACAAGTGCACATTCCTGAGTAGGAAACCACGGAAGAATAAACATGCTAAGTGGCTTCAGTTGTGTCCGACTCTGTGTTACCCAAAGATGGCAGACCACCAGGCTCCCCCGTCCCTGGGATTCTCCAGGCAAGAACACTGGAGTGGGTTGCCATTTCCTTCTCCAATGCATGCAAGTGAAAAGTGAAAGTGAAGTCACTCAGTTGTGTCTGATCCCCAGCGACCCCATGGACTGCAGCCTACCAGGTTCCTCCATCCATGGGATTTTCCTGGCAAGAGTGCTGGAGTGGGGTGCCATCGCCTTCTCCGAGAATAAACATGAGTGCCTAGTAAATTTTATGAAAAAGTGTTCAACTTCACTGTAGTCAAAAGGCATGAAAATGACAACAATTTGTTATATAATACACTGATAAATTTAAAAATATTGAGGGTCGTTGGCTAGGAGGGGCAAAAATAAACACTCATACTCTGTTGGTGGGAGTGTGAACTGATTCCCGCTTTTTGGAAGGGATTTTGGAATACTTTTCTAGATTTTAAATAGACCCACTTTTAATCTAGAAATCTAGGAATTTATCCTACATCAAAACTCAAATAAAGCACAAATTTATTTGTAAAAAGATAGTCACTGTCATTTTAATAGCTTGGGACAGTGAGAGCAGAGGCATCCTGTCACCTGGCTTCATGTTTACATGTAGAGGGAACTTTCCCAGACTAGTATTCCTGGCCTTTTGCCCCATGTCCTCACTTATGTCAACCCTGGGAAGGAGTGAAGATTTTTATTTGTGTGTTTGGTACAAAATGCTGAGCATTTCTGTTTGGCCCCTTCCTCCTTCTTCCCTTGCTTGAATCTAGCTACCTTCAGTGAAGTTGTAGTCTCTTAAAAAAAAATTTAATTAGTTTATTTTAATTGGAGGCTAATTATAATATTGCAGTTTTTTTTGTGTGTGTTTTTTTTTTTTTTTGTCATACATTGACATGAATCAGCCATGGGTGTACATGTATTCCACATCCTGAACCCCCCTCCCATCTCCCTCTTCATCCCATCCCTCAGGGTCATCCCAGTGCTCCGGCCCTGAGCACCCTGTCTTGTGCATTGAACCTGGACTGGTGATCTATTTCACATATGATAATATACATGTTTCAATGCTATTCTATCGAATCATCCCACCCTCACCTTCTCCCACAGAGTCCAGAAGTCTCTTCTTTACATCTGTGTCTCTTTTGCTGTCTCACATATAGGGTCATAGTTACTATCTTTCTAAATTTCGTATGTATGTGTTAGTATACTGTATTGGTGTTTTTCTTTCTGACTGACTTCACTCTGTATAATAGGCTCCAGTTTCATCCACCTCATTAGAACTGATTCAAATGCATATTGTGTATATGTACCACAACTTTCTTATCCATTGGTCTGCCAATGGACATCTTGGTTGCTTCCATGTCCTGGCTATTATAAATAGTGCTACAGTGAACGTTGGGGTACACATGTCTCTTTCAGTTCTGGTTTCTTCAGTGTATATGCCCAGCAGTAGGATTGCTGGGTTGTGTGGCAGTTCTATTTCCAGTGTTTTAAGGAATCTCCACACTGTTCTCCATAGTGACTGTACTAGTTTGCATTCCCACCAACAGTGTAAGAGGGTTCCCTTTTCTCTGCACCCTCTCCAGCATTTATTGTTTATAGACTTTTTGATAGCAGCCATTCTGACCAGCATGAG
This sequence comes from Neotragus moschatus, assembly GCA_006410615.1. Taxonomy (NCBI): domain Eukaryota; kingdom Metazoa; phylum Chordata; class Mammalia; order Artiodactyla; family Bovidae; genus Neotragus; species Neotragus moschatus. The sequence goes on along the minus strand of SJYA01002622.1, from coordinate 19,766 downwards.
ATGGTACCTCGTTGTGGTCTTAATTTGCATTTCCCTGATAATGAATGATGTTGAGCATCTTTTCGTGTGTTTGTTGGCCATCTGTATGTCTTCTTTGGAGAAATGTCTGTTTAGGTCTTTGGCCCATTTTTTGATTGCATCATTTATTTTTCTGGAATTGAGCTGCTTGAGCTCTCATCTCCTTTTGATCTTGTGGGGCAAGCAGCAGTTTTGAGGTTTAAGTTAGAGTATGGTGGCTGTGGGTATCTTATTAGTAAATGCACTAGATTCTCACAGCTAAGCCACGTTCTTTAGAATTTGCTTAATCAGTAATGAAAATGATATTTCTATATCTGAAACTTGTGTCTTTATCTTTCAGTTATTCTGAAATACAATAGGGAAATGGAGAACAGAGTATTATTGATAGACTCCTTCAAACTTCAGTAGCAGAAAAAAATTCTAAACAATCATGATGTCCATTAAATAAATTGTGGTACTCCCACTCAATAGAACACCATGCTGCCATTACAAAAAGAATGAGGTCATCTTATATACAGACAGAGAAAAATGTCCACAACATAATGCCAAGGAGAAAAAAGGGCAACTTTTGAAAAAGCTTACATAGTAATAGCTCATGTTTGTTTAAATAAGTTTGATATGCCCTAGCAGAATGTTTGGGGACATGCACACTGATCTGTTAACAGTGGCAGTTGTTTTGTTGCTAAGCTATGTCCGACTGTTTGCAACCCCATGGACTGTAGCACACCAGGCTTCCTGTTCTTCACTGTCTCCCAGAGTTTACTCAGACTCATGTCCATTGAGTTGATGATGCCATCCAGCCATCTGATCCTCTGTCATCACCTTTTCTTCCTGCCTTCAGTTTTTCCCAGCATCAGGGTCTTTTCCAATGAGTCGGCTCTTTGCATCAGGTGGCCAAAGTATGAAAGCTTCAGCTTTAGTATTAGTCCTTCCATTGAATATTCATAGTTGATTTCCTTTAGAACTGACTGGTTTGATTCCTTGCTTTCCAAGGGACTCTCAAGAGTGTTCTCCAGCACTGCAGTTTGAAAGCATCAATTCTTCAGTGCTCATCCTTCTTTATGGCCAGCTCTCACATCCATACATGACTACTGGGAAAACCACAGTTTTGACTATGTGGACCTTTGTTGGCTAAGTGATATCTCTGCTTTTCAGCATGCTGTCTAGATTTATTGTAGCTTTTCTTCCAAGGAGCAAGTATCTTTTAATTTCAGTGGTTACATTCAAAGATAGATGTGGTGGGAAGCTTTCACTTCTACCATATATTCTGTTTTGCTTGAGGTTCTTGCTTTGTTATGTTTTACAAAGAATAAGAGTTACCTTTGTAAAATTAATAAAATCTGTTTTATTTTTCTAAAAGAAAAATTTGTGATAGTTCTATTACTGCTGATATTAGATAATTTGATTATCAGGGATTGTACTTAGAAAATTTTTCCTCCTTCTCTTTTACAAAGTAAATGAGGGCTTTGAACATGTTCAGAATGTATGCCCTTAGGCTAGAAAATGATACTTGGCCATATTTACCCTGGGTATTATTTTTGAGTTTGTATATAATTTCTCAATTTAATTCTCTCAACTCACAGGAATCTTTTCTGTTTGACTTTCTGTCTTTTGATAGTAGATGCAATATAAGTACTAAGTCATTTTATATAAGGAACTTGAGCTTGTTCCACCAAGGTCCTGGAACCAAGACTAGGACTAAGGGTACCAAGTGATGACTGTATACTGATTGTATAAAATTTGGAAAATATAGAAAAACACAAAGAAGCAGAGAGGTAAATGGCTTATGATGCCATCATTCAGAGACTAATATTCTTAACATTTTGTGTTGTTTATTTCCAGTTTCTTCTATATATATTTGGCTGATAGTGCATTAAGCATTCAGGTTTGCAGTGTGCTATTCATTTACTTAGTGTTATATCATCAACTTTCCCATCTTGTCAAAAAGCTTCATAAGCATCATTCTGAAAAGCTGGTTTATCTTCTTACACAGATGTATTTCATTTAGAGTGATTTGAAATGCAGTCTGTTCATAGGTGGTCCTACCTAGGGTTAATCTGGGTGGTAAATTGGTATCTCCGTGGTTCATCAGGATTTTCTATAAAAGTTTCAGGATGGCTGCCATGGTTCCAAACCACAGTAGGTTAATGTCCCTACATACTTGAAATCAATGCCAGAAACAAGGGGGCAAATAGAAAAGGGATTTTTAAAAATATGTGCCTTTTTGGGGTGGGGAAGCAGGGGGAGAAGAGGAAAACTTTGTCAAGTTTTAAGAGCTTTAACAATATTTATGCCTTTGATTTAGTAATTCTACTTTGGAAATCCCTCTAAGGATACTTTCTGTTACATCTGCTTCTCCAGAACTGGGTCTCATGCTGGTTCTTGGACTAATTATGATTTCCCTCTGGCATTTGGCCACTGCCACCTAAGCAAACTACTAAAGAGCTAAGAAGATGAATTTGGCTATTGAGTTGGTAACTAAAAGAGTTATTTCCTTCTTTTGTTTTGGAAATAGCCTTGCATATATTAGAAAATATGTGAGCTTGAGTCTTTGCATGTTAATTCATTTTCTGTGAAGAGATTCACAGAAGTAGAATGACTAGATCAAAGGGTACTAATATTTTTATGACACTCGATTCTTATTACAGAAATTTTAATAATTTTTTTTTTTTTACTGAATTCTAGACTTAAATTTGAAACAAGACAGTGAGTTACTAGATTCCAACGTCCTCCACCCCTCCCCACCAAAAACCCAAAACTAAATACCACAGAAACCCTAGAACTTGTACATTTTCAAAATTTTCTTTCAGTAATCACTGAGTGGAGCTAACTGGGCTGATGTGTCTTCTAGTTCTCATTCTGTCTCCTTTAGAGCATCTTATCTTTCACCACTTCTACATAAATATAGAAGGTCAAGTGAAACTCAGTTTATTTTGTATTGTGTTATTAAACAGAAGATAGAAAAGTGTAAGAAGTTAAAACTTAGTCAAAAGAAGGCATTTTAAAATATCTCTGGTTTTGCTATATTTTCACTCGCTGCCTTAGATGATTTAAGTCAACTGCCATCAGATTTTTTCCTCCTATAAAAGAATTAGTCACACTGGATTCTTCTAGAAGAAAGAGAAAGATGGTTAAATACCCAGGAGAACTGTTGTGTATGTTAAATAAAATTTGGATTCTAAAGAAAAGTGGAAGGATTTGTTGGCATGACTCTCTAAAGGATTACAGCTTTGTAAGTGGGTGTGCTAATTAAGTCCACTTCATTTCTCCACGTGTGCCTCTTTTCACTTACCTTGAAAAATTACAGTACCAATGGTACTTCAGCAAGACCTCTTCCTGCATTTAGGCAATTGTCAGGACCCACTAATGAATTTGAAGTTCCCACTCCCTCGAGAACTGGTTGAGATTTCTCTCACATATTTCTTAAGTTTTATCTTAATCTTGTATAAAAGATAATCTTTAGAAATTCTTCCCTCAGTAGACTGCTCTATTTTCCCATAAAATACACTTGCAAATAGGTCTGCAGATTTTTCAACACAATGCCTGCAGCAACATCCATGATAAATCCTTTCATGGCCTCAGCTTTCTGTAACCTTCTCCATCCCTCACAATGACACACACTTTTTCTCATTCATCTTTTATTACAATTCAATATTGTACTTGAATATCATTAGCTTGTATGTAGCATTCCCCTCACTCTTTTTTTTCTTTAAAGGACAAACTGCTGTTGTTGTGCACATTTCATCTGGAAATTGACTTTGGTGTTATAGGTTCTAATATATTTACACAACAGGTACAGAAAGGTATTGGAAAAAGGAAGAAATATTTTTAACATCGTAAACCTCTAGCAAAAATATGTGTGTAATAGAATCTGGTACTGTGGTATTACACACATTACAACTGTCACTGTGACTTAGAGCCTTGGTTTAGCTGAAAGAAAATCTATAACCCCAGAAATGCAACAATGTCTGAGTCACAGTTCAGGGTAATAAATGTTTTTCACAGAATACTATAATCCATATTTCCAAAGCTGATGCAACAAAGGAATTTCTACTAGAAATCTTTCAATTTCATGGGTGGAGGCTCCAATGCAGAGAGAAACAGAAAGAGGAGAAAAAAAGCATTTAGGAAAAAAAATGATGCGCTTGAGTGACATGATGGACTGTCAGATATTCAGAAATCTGGCTAGGAAATTTGGTTGCCGTGTACCTCCTCTGATAAAAGGCCACAGAGAGCAAACTTTATTTGAATAACTTTAAGAGTGTACTGTTTCTCTTTAAAGGACCTGTTCCCATTAAGAGAGAATTGTTTTATGACCAGAACAACTGGGAAGAGGAATCCCAGATGTGGCTCAAGAAGGGCTTTCCTCAAACTGGGGAAGTGAGGGAATAATTAGATTTTACAATTTTATGGCCTTTGATCGGCCTGGGCAGGGGTTGATAGTCTGAAGAACATTCTCAAGTGTCTGTGATTGCCAGCCGTGTTCTTTTGACTTCGTTGGGGGTGGGAGCAGACAGGTCAGGTCTAGGTTGGCAAACAGGGCAGCAAACAGTGGGTCTCATGGAAGCATTGAAAAGAGGATGGCTGGGTTAGTTTGGCAGGCCTTGTTTTTGGCCAACTACAACAGTCATTTCTGAAAATTCCGTAGGAACGAGAATACTTTTTTTGTGTGAATGTGAAGGAGCATGGGGAGAGTGTCTGCTTGAACCCTGGAATTTGATATTAGAAGACAAGCCTGGCACTACACTCCATGTCACACAATCTCTGTCCCCTTTAGATCTGTTAAACTCCTACTCATGCCTCAAGATCCATTCAACCGTCCCTTTAGAAATTCTTTGCTCCCACCGCTCAGCTCCCAAAGCAGCTAATCTGTATTCTTTTCATACCACTTATGACATTCCCAAGTTAGTTGCTCACATGTACAGCAGATCAATTTGTTGAAGATCAATTCCCCAAAGTCATTTAGCCATATTAAATTCACCGCAAGTCAACTGAGGAAACCAGTTTGCTTAAAGTGAATTTTATCTGTAAGTCTGTGATTTATTCATCATAAGCTCCCTGAAGGCAGAAACCTTGCTGATTCATACCTGGCGCTCCTGTGTATTACTTGAAATATTGAAGGGCTTAGTAGATGCTTAGTGCTTATTGAATTTAATTGAATGTAATTGTAATATAAAATAGCTTCATGTTTTTCTTGCTTTCTATATGTTCACATTTTCTATCTGGCTTATAATGAGCAGACCACACCTGGACAGACTATATGGATCCTGAGAAGTGTTTTTCTCCCATGCCTGTCCTGTAGGCATAGAGTCTGCATAGATTTATGGGGGAATTTCAGCTCTTTATTAGGTTTAGTGCCTCTTAGCCCTTCCAGTAGCTTATGTACTGCCTGCTTTACTATAGCTTCTTAAAAAATTCATGTTTGATTATAATTTTTTTTTGTCCCTTTCATTTAGTTTCATTCTTGCTTCATTCCATAGTTGACTCATCACTGTTAGTTATAAGAAATACATTGGACGGCTTTTTCTGTTCTCTCTGAGAACTCACATCTCAGATATCAATAGTACACAAAGTCCAGGGAAAATAAGGCAAGTAACTGGGACCTCTCTGGAAGAAGGTAGTGATGTAGTAAGTGTTGTATGCCCATCAACAGCACTCCATCCTTTCCCTGCCAAAGACTCCCAGTTTGCTAAGGTATTGGGTGGCCATATGCCCCAGAGATAGTGGGGCCCTTTCTAGCTCCAGGGAGAGAATGAATGAATCCAAGCCAATCCTAGTGATCCATTCACATGTGCCAGTGAGTGGCTCAGGAGTGGGCATCAGGCCCAACACTGGCCAATAAGATATAAGAGGATACCTCTTGCAAAACTTCAGAGGATTTTCTCCCTCTTAAGAAGGGTCACAACTGGGAGGTTTCTTTTCTGCTCTGAATGTTGCTCTGTGAGGATCTGGTCCTTGGTGACTATTTCTTCTGACCACAAGGAAGGAAGCCAGAAGAAGCACCCAAAGGTAGAACCCAGACAGACCCTGACACTGAGCCACAAGTGCCCCCATGCTGCAGCTGCTTCACCTTAGACTTTACCTGGGTTTTCTGCTGAAAACATCCTAACTAAAAAAAGTATTGTCATGGTTTATAAAATAGTTGAGTCCCCTGACAATGAATATTTGGTAGATGTCCTCTGAGTCCTTTAATCCCAGCCCACCATGAGGCCTTTGTGACTTTAGAGTCAGCCAGTTCTCTGATCCAACTCTGGTGTGCCATCATTTACTAGCCATGTGATTCTGAGCAAGTTATTGAACTTCCCTGAACCTCATATTCATTCTCTGTACACATTACTGGAAATTTGAGGCTCTTACTAGCTCTCACTCCATCCCTGACCCTCATGACACCCAAGCTAAAGATTTTGGAGAATTTTACTTCATGTTATTTCCCCATCATCCTGGCTTCTGGGGTTTATTTGAATCAGTTGCTGGGCTGAGTCTGGAGGGTCAGCCACTGCTGCTCAGGGCAAAGGGAGAGCGAAGACAGGTACAATGCAGATGCTGCTCTCTGTTGCTGTGAGCTTGGAATTGATCTAAGGAAGGCAGGAGAACCTTGGCTGCAATCCTCCCACATAGCAGGAAGTAGAGAAAAGTCAGTGTATCTGTGAGTCAGATGGCACAGATGGGGAAGTTAAGGGAAGATTGATAACAAGATGATTAAAAAAGGTGTGGGCAGCTTTAGAGAATCAGTTGCTACTCCTGTGCTTGAGCTGGAAATGGCTACCAGAAACGCTTGAGACCTACATCTATCAGAGTGAACTCCCTGCCAACCATGGCTGCCAAGGAGGGCTACCCAACAGGGTCTACTGCCTTAAACAGACAACTCTTAGTTCAGTTCAGTTCAGTTGCTCAGTCGTGTCTGACTCTTTGCGACCCCAGGAATCCCAGCACGCCAGGCCTCCCTGTCCATCATCAACTCCAAGAGTTCACTCAGACCCATGCCCATCCAGTCAGTGATGCCATCCAGCCATCTCATCCTCTGTCCTTCTCTTCACCTCCTGCCCCTAATCCCTCCCANCACTAACACATATATATGGAATTTAGAAAGATGATAATGATAACCCTATATGTGAGACAGCAAAAGAGACACAGATGTATGGAATAGTCTTTTGGACTCTGTTGGAGAGGGACAGGGTGGAATGATTTGGGAGAATGGCATTGAAACATGTATACTATCATATAAGAAATGGATTCCCAGTCTATGATCGATGCAGGATATAGGATGCTTGGGGCTGGTGCGTGGGGAAGATCCAGAGAGATATGGGGTGGGAGGTGGGAGGGGGTTCAGGATTGGGAACTCATGTATACCCGTGGTGGATTCACGTCAATGTATGGCAAAACCAATACAGTATTGTAAAGTAAAATAAAGTAAAGATTAAAATTTAAAAAAAAAAGAATACTACACAAAGGATTAGGGACCATGTTTAGCATTAGTCACCAAATAGGTGAGGTAAGATTCAGTAGACTAGTGATTGTTTTACTGGAATTTGAAATATTTGAAGCTGAGGAAGATTTGTATCTAAAAGAAAGTCTATACCAATGCTCACTTTAGGATTATTAAATACAAAAAGACACATGACACAATGGACTAGTAGCATTTAAATCCTAATTGTATCAATTCTTTTCAAGTTTTATAATTCATGGAGGATAAAGATAATATTTTACTGGCCCTCATATACATTTATTTAAAGAGGTAATATCAAGAGTAGTAGCAAAAGGTAGGTACATTGAAACAATAAGGGGAATAACTACCCAAGTCACATTGCAAAGGGAGGAAAAATTGTAGCCAATTTTCAAACAAACTGACTCACATGGGAATGTTATATAGCCTCTTTATTCTCCTTAAACAGTATTTACTACTGGATTTAAACAACAATATAGAACTCCTTGTACAGAACAACAAAGAAATTAAATGACATGTTATCAACAAAATAATATCGATTTGAGTAAGTTGTAATTGAGTTATAAAAGTATTTCTGTTTTGTAGCCTCTTATTAACTGCAATATATGCCTGGATGACCCAGGAACATTTTCAGTGAACACCCAGGAACAATTTAACTGAATCCCCAAGAACATTTTTACTGAACTGCAATATATGCCTGGAAGACCCAGGAACATTTTCCCTGAAAAATGCACTTTTTCTANAGTATTTCTGTTTTGTAGCCTCTTATTAACTGCAATATATGCCTGGATGACCCAGGAACATTTTCAGTGAACACCCAGGAACAATTTAACTGAATCCCCAAGAACATTTTTACTGAACTGCAATATATGCCTGGAAGACCCAGGAACATTTTCCCTGAAAAATGCACTTTTTCTAAATTCAAAAGAATTTTGGTGTTTATAAAGTCCCTTTTAATGCATTTGAATAAATTAACTACTTGATTAGACTTCAGAAAGAATTACCTCATTTTGCCTTGATCTATTCATCCCAACTCATCTTAAGTGTCTTGTAATTTGGTCTTCACTATGTTATAAATAAGGTGNCAACTTCAGCTTCTTCAGCATTACTGGTTGGGGCATAGACTTGGATTACCATGATATTGAATGGTTTGCCCTGAAAACGAACAGAGATCATTCTGTCGTTTTGAGAGTTGTCTACTATTGACACCCCGAGGAGAATAAATTCACATGTTTTATGTTTTCCCATGCTCTAGTTTCCTCCAGTGTCTCTTACTGATGGAGCCTGACTAGAAGCCAGAAGTCAAGGGTGCCCATTGATGTAAGCTATACAAGTCAGCCTCCTCAGGCACAGATCAGGGTGTGAAGGGTGGAGAACAAGTTTGGATGGGCAAATGATGAATAATGTCAACCTAATGAATAAATCAGTATAACTTGATTTTGATGAACAGTGCAATGCTATCACGTTCAGTAACTTTCCCAAGGATCCATAGCTAGGAAGTGATGGAGCTGGGATTTGTATCCTGGCATTTGCTCTGTAGTCTTTGCTTAGGGTCCTGTGTGATGCAGGCTTTCAATGAGTCCCAGGTTTTGAGATTTTGCCCCTGTTCTTTCCATGTGTATTAAAAAAAGAAAGTCAGATTCTCTGCACCAAAACCACTCCTTATTGATACTGTTTTCCCTACTTCTGAGCATTAGAAGTTTCAGTGTTATACACACTTTATTTCATCTTATTATAATTAAGAATGTCTTTACAAAAGAGTTTAAAATTCACTCAGATTTTTAATATGGAGAAAAAGAAGCTGTGTAGGCAGAGAGCAAGATTATTCTAAACCTCCTCGCCAAGAGAACCGTGAAGTAAGAAACTGAATTTGATTGCCTTGATTGGCCCCTATTTATGTTTATTCTTCAGTTTAGGTGGCCAGATAATTTTGGCTTGAGAACTCTGTATTTAGTCAGGGTTCTCCAGAGAAACAGAACCATTAGGCTATATATATATATATAGACTTATTAGGAAGTATTGACTTACATGATCATGGAGACTGAGAGAGCCCATGATCTGCCTTCTATAACCTGGAGGCCCAAGGAAACAAGTATAGTTCTAGTCCAAACTCTAGGGACTGAGAACCTGGGAAGCAAGTGTCTGAGGGCAGGAGAAGATGGATGCCCCAGCTGCAGCAGAAAGAGCAAATTCACCCTTCCTCTGCCTTTTTGTTCTATTTAAACCCTCAGTGTACTGGACTTTTTAGTCTACCAAATCAAATGCTAATATCTTCTGAAAACACCCCTACAGACACACCCAGAAATAATGTTTTATCGGCTATCTAGACATTCCTTAGTCCAGTGGTCTGCAGTTTTTTTGGCACCAGGGACTGGTTTCATGGAAGACAATTTTTCCACAGACCAGGAGTTGGAGGGGGTGATGGTCTGGGGATGATTCCACTGCAATACATTTATATGCACTTAATTTCTGTTATGATTACATCAGCTCCACCTCAGATCATCAGGCATTAGATCCTGGAGTTTGGAGACCCCTAAGGCTTAGTCCCATCAAAATGACACCTGAAATTAACCATCACAAAACCACTGAAGATGTTATAAGCATTCCCATGTAACCACATTTGTCCAGAACATTTATTCCTAGGCAGAGGAATAAATTTTCCCAGCCGCTTCATATTTCAGAGAAGTTGAGGGAACTCTAGAGGATTTAAGACCATGGGGAGGAGGAAGGGGAGGGAGCTGACTGAGTATGTAGGGGCTTTTGGAGAATTGCCCCCATTATTTTAGAAAGGACACTTAAGCAACCTTTCTGATTAAAAATCTGCCATATACTATGGACTTCAGCTGGCCTTCAGGAAATGATATCTATCCTCAGTTCACTTTCACGACATTTATCTTGACTGAAGTGGCCTCTTATGTTAAACAAAAAAGAGAAGACAAATTGCTGGTAGCTTTTAAAATACTGTGGACTGAGCAGGAGTAAAATTTTTAGAAGACTTTTAGGCAGGCTGTAAGAATCTGAATGAACTTCTTTTGCCAAGTGAGTCTTAGAATAGTTAGAAATGAAAAATTAGCAACTTTCACTTGGTTCCCACAATAGATTATACAAAGATCTAAAATAAAAAAGATCTAGCTTCTTTAGCTGTTCCCTCACCTGAAATACGGTACAAAGGAGAAAATTCTCTTCAATTTTGGTCCTAGTGAATAATATGCTGGATCTTAAATTTTGGATCTAGTGTATAAAATGGGCTAAGATTTAAGTCCAAGTTTCCCATACTCTATGTCCAATAATATTCACTTGAACAAAGAAGCATTCTATTCATTTATGGAAAATTCTATATTCAAGATCATAACAAATTGTTAAAGTGTAAGTCTATCATGATATACTTCACAAAGATAATACAAATATTAGTATTTGTTTCTCATAATATCCATTAATAAACTAAAAGAATAGGTGGAGATTTTCCATAAATAAATAGAATATTTCTTGTTCAAGTGAATATTATTTGACTTGTTTACTTTATACATTGTAATATGGTATAAAACGTCAATCTCAAACTAAGATCATTCTTTGTTCCTTCATTTATTTATAAATAAATAATTTAAAAATTGAGATATAATTTGAATATAAATATAAAAACTAAAGTACAATGTATGTTAGCTTCAGGTGCACTACATAATGCTTTTTAAAAAATATTTATTTATATATATATTTATATATTTGGCTGCATCAGGTCTTGCTTGAGGCTTGTGGGATCTTTGTTGTGATATGCAGGCTTGGTTGCCCTGTGGCATGTGGGATCTTATTTCCCCCGCCAGGGATAGAACCCACATCCTTTACACTGGAAGACTGATTCTTAACCACTGGACCACCAGGAAAGTCTCCTACATAGTGATTAGACATTTGTGTACATTATGGAATGATCACCACAATGAGTCTAGTAACCCTCCCATTCCTGTACAAAGTTATTATAATATTATTGGCCATATTCCTTATGCTGTAAATCTTCATGGCTTGCTTATTAATTAATATACACAAATTTTAGTTTATTTTGAGGTTATTATTTCAAAGTTATTATTAAATTAACTTACTCTATTAGATCTCTCTTAGTTTAATTCTTTCTTTTAAGAATTTTGCAGTATTCTAAACTCTCCATCAAAATATTGTATCTGTGTCCCTCTAATTTATCTTCACCCTGGAATTTTTTTTTTTTTATCACTTTCCTCTGTCAATTTTGTGTATTTCCATACAGATGAATTATTTCTTGGTTAGTGTCATTATCTTCCATCCATTTGCCATTTTCTGTGGACAAGGCATGGACTTTCCTTGCCATAATAGTGCTTGCCATTCCATTAAGTGTGCTGATATCCATGGAATGACCTTTGGAAATTTTTGTTAAAAGTTCAGGTTTATACGCTACTCTGCACATGAATGCATGGGTATATCATAATCTGAGCTTGGCTTCTGAACTTCTTTTTAGCCATTTCACTCCTAAGAATTGTCAGACGTCTCTAACATCTGTTTTATTTATTATCATAAAATTTTAGTTTTATATAAATACCTTTGCCATTTTTTAAAAAATTGGGGTATTGTTCATTTACAATATTAGTTTTCAGGTGTACGACATAGTGTTTCAAAATTTTTAAAGATTATATTATATTAGAGTTATTGTAAAATATTGGTTATATTCCCTGTGCTGTATAATATATCCTTGTGGCTTATTTATTTTATACATGGTAGTCTCTACTTCTTAATCCTCTACCACTATCCTGTTCCCTCTCCTTCCCTCGCCCACTGGTAACCACTAGTTTGTTTCCTGTATCTGTGAGTCTGTTGCTTTTCTGTTATATTCACTAGTTTGTTTTACTTTTTAGAGTCTAAATACATGATAATATACATTATTTGTCTTTCTCTGTCTGACCTATTTCACTTAGCATAATATCCTCTAGGTCTATCCATGTTGTTGCAAATGTCAAAATTTAGTTCTTTTTTCTGGCTGAGTAGTATTCCATTGTGATATGTGAGTGAGTGTGTGTGTGTGTGTACACTCTGTCCATACATTTGTTGATGGGCACTTGGGTTGTTCTATGTCTTGGGTAATGTGCGTAATGCTGCTATGAACATTGGGGTGTGTATGTCTTTTTTATCTTTGGATTAAACATGCAGAAAGGGAACTACTGGATCATATGGAAGTTATATTTTAATTCTTTGAGGAGCTTCTGTGCTGTTTACCACAGTGACTGCACCATTTTACCCACCAAGTGTGCATGAGGGTTCCCTATTCTCCATATCCTTGTCAACATTTGTTATTTGTGGTCTTTTTGATGATAACCATTCTGACAGGTGTGTGGTGTTATCTCATTGTGGATTTGATTTGCATTTCTCTGCAGACTAGCAATATTGAGCATCTTTTCATGTGCTTGTTGGCCATCTTTATGTCTTCTTTGGGAAAATACCTTTTCAGATCTTCTGCCCATTTTTAAATTGTGTTGTTTGCTTTTTGATGTTGAATTGTTTGAGCTGTTTATGTATTTTAGATATTAACCCCTTATTGGTCATAACGTTTCATATATTTTCTCCCATTTGTTGTCTTTTTGTTGTGTTGATAGATTGCTTCACTGTGCAAAGGTTTTCAGTTTTATGTAGTCCCATCTGTTTATGTTTGCTTTTGTTTCAGTTGTCCGAGGAGACAGATCCCCCCAAAATATCGCTATGACCAGTGTCTAAGAATGTATTCCCTGTTTTCTTCTAGAAGTTTTATGGTCAGGTCTTACATTTAATGTAAACAATTTTGAGTTTATTTTTGTTTATTGTGTAAGAAACTAGCCCAGTTTGATTCTTTTGCATGCAGCTATTCAGGTTTCCCAATACTGTTGATTAAAGAGGCTGTCTTTTCCCCGTTGTATATTCCTGCCTCCTTTGTGGTAGAGTATTGACCATGTAAACTTAGGCTTATTTCTGGACTCGCTATTCTCTTCTACTGATTTATGTCTGGTTTTGTGCCAGTGTCATATTGTTTTCATTACTGCAGTTTTATAGCATAGTTTGAAATCAAGGATTGTGACAACTCCAGCTTTGTTTTTCTTTTCCCAGATTGCTTTGGCTATTCAGGGTCTTCTGTGTTTTCATGCAAATTTTAGAATTATTTGTTCTTGTTTTGTGAAAAATGGCTTTCATATTTTGATAGGGATTTCATTGAATCTGTAGATTGCCTTGAGTGGTATGGTCATTTTAGCAATTTTAATTATTTCAGTCCATGAGCATGGTATATTTTTTTAATTGTTTGTGTATCTTGAATTTCTTTCATCAATGTCTTATGGTTTTCAGAACACAACTCTTTTACTTCTTTGATTAGATTGATTTCTAGGTATTTATTATTTTTGATGCAGTTATAAATGGGATTGTTTTCTTAATTTCTCTTTCTGATAGCTTGTTATTGTTATTGTTCAGCTGTTAAGTTGCGTCTGACTCTTTGCTATCCAGTGGACTACAGCACACCAGACTCCTCTGTCCCCCACTATCTCCCGGAGTTCACTCAAATTTGTGTCCATTGAGTTGGTGATGCTATCTAACTATCTCACCCTCTGCTGCCCCCTTTCCTTTTGCTTCAATCTTTCCCAGCCTCAGTGTCTTTTCCAATGAGTCGGCTCTTTGACTCAGGTGGCCAAAATGTTGGAGCTTCAGCTTCAGCATCAGACCTTCCAGTGAATATTCAGGGTTGATTTCCATTAGGATTGACTAGTTGATCTTGTAGTCCAAGGGATTCTCAAGAGTCTTTTCCAGCACCACAATTTGAAAGCATCAATTTTTTGGTGCTCAGCTTTCTCCATGGTCCAACTCTCACAACTGTAGAAGACTACTGAGAAAACCATAGCTTTTAGCAAAGTGATGTCTCTGCTTTTTAATATACTGTCTAGGTTTGTCATAGCTTTCATTCCAAGAAGCAAGCCTTTTTAAATTTCATGGCTGCAGTCATCATCCTAAGTAATTTTGGAGCCCAAGAAAAGAAAATCTGTCACTGCTTCCACTTTCCCCTCTTCTATTTGCAATGAAGTAATGGGACTAGATGCCATGATCTTAGTTTCTTGAATATTCAAGTTTCAAGCCAGCTTTTCACTCCTCTCATTCTCATCAAGTGGCTTTTTGGTTCCTCTTCTTCTGCCATTAAAATGATGTCATCTGTCTATCTGAGGTTATTTATATTTCTCCCAACAATCTTGATTCCAGCTTGTGATTCATCCAGCCCAGCATTTTGCATGATATATCTGCATGTAAGTTAAGTAAGCAGGATGACAATATACAGCTTTGATGTTTTCCTTTCCCAATTTTTGAACCAGTTGGTTGTTTCATGTAAGGTTCTAACTGTTGCTTCTTGACTTGTATACAGGTTTCTCAGGAGACAGGTAAGGTAGTCTGGTATTCTCATCTCTTTAGAATTTTCCATAGTTTGTTGTGATCCACACAGTCAAAGGCTTTAGTGTAGTCAATGAAGTAGGTATTTTTCTGGAATTCCTTTGCTTTCTCCATGATCCAGCGAATGTTGGCAATTTGATTTCTGGTTCCTCTGCCTTTTCTAAACCCAGCTTGTACATCTGAAAGTTCTCGGTTATGTACTGCTGAAGCCTAACTTGAAGGATTTTGAGCATAACCTTGCTTGCATGTGAAATAAGCTCAGTTGTACTCACTGTAGTTTAAACATTCTTTGGCATTGCCCTTTGGGATTGCAGTGAAAACTTACCTTTTCCAGTCTTGTGGCCACTGCTGAGTTATCCAAATTTCCTGACATTTTGAGTTCAGTACTTGTTAGTGTATAGACATGCAACAAATTTCTGTATATTAACTTTGTAACTTGAATTTTACTGAATTAATTTTTTAGAAATGGAAAATTCTTATTATTTATAGTTAGAGTAATTGTCTATTCTAAAAACCCATACGTATTAGCTAAAAAGCTATTAAAACTAGAATAGAGTTTACAAAGCTGACCACTCATAAAATCTTTTCCATGTGCTTAGTTGTATGCTGATAAGAAATGTAAAAGATCTTTATGATGTTAAAATGAGGAGCCTAACCAATTTTTGATACTATTTAACTTCTGACAGTTTGTAAGTCTTACCTGTCCCTCCTCCCTTTGTGCCAGACATCTGGGAAAGTTGATAAGAAAGTGCAGCCTCCTTTGGCATGGGTGGCAGACAGTCTCTTTTCTCATATGGGAACACACATCCTAAGCTACTCTTCCCCTCCCCGAACACAGTGAAACTCAGTAAAAATCAAGTCTTTTTTCCTTTCTTTGTTCTCTCAGGCAATTTTTGCACCTGCTTGAGAGTCCTGCCATGTGCCTGAATAAATCTTAATTCTATGAGTAATATATATGTTCATACCCTCTTGAGGTGTGCTGTCGTAGTCTTGACACTGGAGTTAAGCTTATATACAGCAGACATAAAATGACTGAGATGAAGAGTCATAGCTATAATTAATTCTTATTATGTTTTTACATGCTGTTTTCAGAGCATTGAGTCATTTAATCTTTACAACAACCCTATGAGGTAGATAATATCATTACTTTTATCTTAGAGATGAAGAAATAGAGGTCAGAAGTTAGTTATTCTGCACTAGGTCACACAACTGTTCAAAGGAAGGATTAAGATTTAAATCCAGAAGTCTGGTTCCAGAGCCCTACTCATCCACTGTTGTTCTTTAATTGCCAAGTTGCGTCTGACTCTCTGCAACGTCATGGACAGCAACATGCCAGGCTTCGCTGTCCCTCACCATCTCCCAAAGTTTGCCCAAGTTCATGTGCATTGAATCAGTGATGCCATCCAACCATCTCATCCTCTGTCATCCTATTCTCTGTCTGCCTTCAATCTTTCTCAGCATCAGGGTCTTTTCCAATGAGTTGGCTGATTGTATCAGGTGGCCAAAGTACTGGAGCTTTAGCCTCAACATCAGTCCTTCCAGTGAGTATTCAGTCACTGTATGGAAGATATATTTTACTCTATTAGCCATCTCATGTTTGGCTTAATATTTTAAATGAAAACCACACCAGTATTTCTATCCCATAGTGCTTACAACAGGCATTTATTTTCTCTTGATGCATGGTTTGGCATTTTTGCTTTTAACTGCTGATTTATGATATTTATTTACTTTTGGCTGTGCTGGATCTTCATTGCTGTGCGTGGGTTTTCTCTAGTTGCTATTAGCAGGGTCTACCAGGTCAGGAAGCAACAGTTAGAACTGGACATGGAACAACAGAATGGTTCCAAATAAGAAAAGGAGTATGTCAAGTTTGTATATTGTCACCCTGCTTATTTAACTTCTATGCAGAGTACATCATGAGAAACACTGGACTGGAAGAAACACAAGCTGGAATCAAGATTGCCGGGAGAAATATCAATCACCTCAGATATGCAGATGACACCACCTTTATGTCAGAAAGTGAAGAGGAGCTAAAGAGCCTCTTGATAAAAGTGAAAGAGGAGAGTGAAAAAGTTGACTTAAAGCTCAACATTCAGAAAATGAAGATCATGGCATCCAGTCCCATCACTTCATGGGAAATAGATGGGGAAACAGTGGAAACAGTGTCAGACTTTATTTTTCTGGGCTCCAAAATCACTGCAGATGGTGATTGCAGCCATGAAATTAAAAGAAGCTTACTCCTTGGAAGGAAAGTTATGACCAACCTAGATAGCATATTCAAAAGCAGAGACATTACTTTGCCGACTCAGGTCCATCTAGTTAAGGCTATGGTTTTTTCTGTGGTCGTGTATGGATGTGAGAGTTGGACTGTGAAGAAGGCTGAGCGCTGAAGAATTGATGCTTTTGAACTGTGATGTTGGAGAAGACTCTTGAGGGTCCCTTGGACTGCAAGGAGATCCAACCAGTCCATTCTGAAGGAGATCGGCCCTGGGATTTCTTTGGAAGGAATGATGCTAAAGCTGAAGCTCCAGTACTTNAGTGATGGGGAAACAGTGGAAACAGTGGCTGACTTTATTTTTCTGGGCTCCAAAATCACTGCAGATGGTGATTGCAGCCATGAAATTAAAAGAAGCTTACTCCTTGGAAGGAAAGTTATGACCAACCTAGATAGCATATTCAAAAGCAGAGACATTACTTTGCCGACTCAGGTCCATCTAGTTAAGGCTATGGTTTTTTCTGTGGTCGTGTATGGATGTGAGAGTTGGACTGTGAAGAAGGCTGAGCGCTGAAGAATTGATGCTTTTGAACTGTGATGTTGGAGAAGACTCTTGAGGGTCCCTTGGACTGCAAGGAGATCCAACCAGTCCATTCTGAAGGAGATCGGCCCTGGGATTTCTTTGGAAGGAATGATGCTAAAGCTGAAGCTCCAGTACTTTGGCCACCTCATGTGAAGAGTTGACTCATTGGAAAAGACTCTGATGCTGAGAGGGATTGGGGGCAGGAGGAGAAGGGAATGACAGAGGATGAGATGGCTGGATGGCATCACTGACTCGATGGACGTGAGTGTGAGTGAACTCTGGGTGTTGATGATGGACAGGGAGGCCTGGTGTGCTGCGATTCATGGAGTCTCAAAGAGTCGGACACGACTGAGCGACTGAACTGAACTGACTCTCTAGTTGTGGTGCATGGGCTTCTCATTTGTGGTGGCTTCGTCTGTTGCAGAACATGGGCTCTAGGGAACTCTGGCTTCAGTAGTTGTGGTGCAGGGTTTTAATTGCTCTGTGGAATGTGGAATCTTCCTGGGCCAGGTGTCAAATTCATGTCCCCTGTATTGGCAGATAATTCTTAACCATGGGACTACCAGGGAAGTCTTGATTTGTGATATGTTTTTATTTTATTTTAATCATTGTGTTTTTTTATTTTATTTAGGTTTTAAAAAAATTTTTTTATTTTTTTCCATCTCAGGTGTACATGAGTTCCCAATCTTGAACCGCACCCCCACCACCTCCCACCCCATATCAACTCTCTGGATCATCCCCGTGCACCAGTCCCAAGCATCCTGTATCCTGTATTGAACATAGACTGACGATTCGTTTCTTACATGATAGTATACATGTTTCAGTGCCATTCTCCCAAATCTTCCCACCCTCTCCCTCTCCCTCAAAGTCCAAAAGTCCATTCTATACATCTGTGTCTCTTTTGCTGTCTCGCATACAGGGTTATCATTACCATGTTTCTAAATTCGATAGATATGAGTTCGTATACTGTATTGGTGCTTTTCTTTCTGGCTTACTTCACTCTGTATAATTGGCTCCAGTTTCATCCATCTCATTAGAACTGATTCAAATGTATTCTTTTTAATGGCTGAGTAATACTCCATCATGTATATGTACCACAGCTTTCTTATCCATTCATCTGCTGATGGACATCTAGGCTGTTTCCACGTCCTGGCTATTATAAACAGTGCTGCAGTGAACATTGGGGTACATGTGTCTCTTTCAATTCTGGTTTCCTTGATGTGTATGCCCAGCAGTGTGTGATATGTTTTTAAAATCTGGCATGCCCAGTAGGACTCTGAAGATTAAATGGAGGCACAGAATGTTTAAGTAAACTTCCCTAAGGGTCATACATCCATGAAGAGGCAAATCCAGTATCTGCCTTTGTTGTCTTTCTGATTTAATAATTGACATTCATATACTGATTTATAACTAAAATGCGTGTTATATACATTATTTCATTTAATAATTTCAGCACTTTTGGGAAGATAAATTAGTAGAGGTATAAATCCCACATTGTCCAGATGAGGAAACCGAGACCTAGAGAGGTTATATAATTAATCCAAGATGACACATATGTTAAATCTGTGTAGCAAGACCAAAATGTGGCCCTTGATATTATATTTTTCTTTCAAGGAAGCCTTGAATTAGCCACAGGTATACATATATCCCCTCCCTTTTGAATCTCCCTCCCATCTCCCTCCCCATCCCACCCCTCTAGGTTAATACAGAGCTCCTGTTTCAGTTTCCTGAGCCATACAGCAAATTCCCATCAGCTCTCCATTTTACATATGGTAATGTAAGTTTTCATGTTACTCTTTTCATACATCTCACCCTCTCCTCCCCTCTCCCCATGCCCATAAATCTATTCTCTATGTCTGTTTCTCCACTGCTGCCCTCTAAATAAACTCTTCAGTACCATTTTTCTAGATTCCGTATATGTGCATTAGAATACAATAATTTATCTTTCTCTCTCTGACACACTTCACTCTGTATAATAGGCTCTAGGTTCATCCACCTCATCAGAAACTGACTCAAGTGTGTTCCTTTGATGCTGGGAGGGATTGGGGGCAGGAGGAGAAGGGGGCGACCGAGGATGAGATGGCTGGATGGCA
>SJYA01002621.1:568906-637811 GCA_006410615.1 Neotragus moschatus | reverse complement strand
AGTTTGAGCATTCTTTGGCATTGCCTTTCTTTGGGATTGGAATGAAAACTGATCTTTTCAAGTCCTGTGACTTGTAATCTTATTTAATTAAAGAGACTCTACCTTTAGTCTTTGATGAAATTTAAAATGTAATCTAGCCAATCTGATTTCATATCTTATCTAGGGTTCACTTTCTGATACCAAAAAAAGTACTATAGATAAGATTCCTTACAGGGATAACCTGAAAATAGTGAGAGAGAAGTCAGTTTGTGGGGAGTTGATATATGTATAATTATGGCTTATTTGTGGTGTTGTATGGCAAAAACCAACACAACATTGCAAAGAAATTTTCTTCCAGTTAAAAAATAAATTTAAAAAATTTTAAAGTCTATTTGTGGCTTTTCCAGATAGCAACATTTCCCATCAAGGTTACCAGTCATTTATTTTAAGCACCAAAGGAATAAAATGATATGCAAATGGAGGTCAGTGGTAGGGGAAAAATCTCAAAATGGGAAAACAATCTACTATGAATTCTAGTTTATGAAAACAAAGGTACAAATGTTTTATTCAGTGTGATACTATAAGAACAGATGTAACTTGGAGAAATCCTCACCATGTCAACAGTATTGACTTTTCTCATATCTTTTAAGAGAAAGTAAAATGTGACCTTCCCTGCTTACTAGCTACTTCCTTTATAGAAGACACCATGGAGTGTAGTCTACCTCCACTTGGATGATGTTTTCTGGCTTGTACTGATTCAGTACTGTTTGACTATAGTGAGATGGAAAGAACACCAGATTTCAAGTAAGAAAAGAGCGCGTTCTAGTCTCAGCTCAATAATTTACTAGTCTCAAGGCCTTGAAGAAGCATCTTAATTTTCTGAGCCTCAGTTTCTTCTTCTATAATGTCCTGAGCGGGCTACTTGAAACAATAAATGTGACAGCACTTTACAAAACTATCTCTGTATAAATGTAGGATTGATCATGGGCCATGACCATACTGCTCACCATTACAGATCAGGTCTTCTAGAACAGAGATAGGAGTAGATCTTTCCTAGAACCTGCCACAGCAAAACTCTCAAGGTCCATCCACGCTGCAGCAAATGTCAAACTTTCATTTTCTTTTATGACTGAGTAAAAATGGGTTACTACTATTATACATACATATATATATGTACGTGTGTGTGTGTGTGTGTGTGTGTGTGTGTATATAAAACATCTTTTCTGTCCATTCATCTGTCAGTGGATATTTACGTTGCTTCCATGTCTTGCCTATTATAAACAGCATTGCTATGAACGTCTATGAACATTGGAGTACATGAATCTTTTCAAATTGGTGGGGTTCTTTTCAGATATATACCAGGACTGAAACTGCTAGATCACGCTACGTGAAATAAGTTAGACAAAGACAAATATCACTTATATGTGGAATCCCCAAACAGAACAAAGTCAAGTCACTTAGCCATGTCCAACTCTTTACAACCCCATGGACTGTAGCCTGCCAGGCTCCTCAGTCCATGGAATTTTCCAGGCAAGGATACTGGATTGAGTTGCCATTTCATTCTCCAGGGGATCTTCTCGACCCAGGGATTGAACCTTGGTCTCCCACACTGCAGGCAGATTCTTTACCATCTGAGCCACCAGGGAAGCCCAACATATAACAAACTAGTGGGTAAAACAAAAGAAGGAGACTCACAGATATAGAGAATAAACCAGTAAACCAGTGGCTGCCAGTGGGGAGAGGAAATGATGGAGCAGCAATACAGAGGAAGAGCCAAAAGGGTCATTATAGGATTCTATGAAATCACCTGTGTGAAACTTCTGAGAATTACAAAGCACTATAGAAGTTAAAGAATCTTTCATTCAATAAAAAAAAGAACCTGCCATATAACAAAAACAGTGAACAGTTATTGAGACTGTACAAAGTAATTCAAGAAGCTGAAGCCTTACAAGTTATTTTACTTCTTTAAACAGAGGTTTCTTTCCTGGACAATGAGGTTTTGAGTGCCTTTTGCTCTGTGGAAGGTTCACAAAGATAGTCAAGCTAGAAGGGACTTGAGACACCATCTGGTCCAACCCAATTATCTACTCAACCATAAGACTGAGCTCAAAACCGACTTGCCCAATAGGAAGGCAGTGCAGAAACAGAAGCATACAACACTGCTCCTGACCTGGGCTCTGGTCCCTGTGCCACCCAGAACAGGCTGAGGCAGCTTTTGTTCAGGGCAAAGATACTGCAAGTACATGTATTTTTGTGATGAAAGGGAGAATTCCGGATCTCTATGAGTGGTTGACTTAGTATCTTAATATTTCTTTTCTCCTACAGAGTCCCATCCTGAGGATTTGTCCTTTGTTGAAAGAGGCAAGGTACAACACAGGAAGTGAACAGTGATTGGTCTGACTGTAACTGGACTTCAAGATAAGCAGGATTGGGATTGCCAAGGGAACAAATGAGAAGTGGCATTTAGGTCTTTTCCTAAAAAGCCCTCCACTTCAAAGCTGCCTAGGATGCAGCATTCAAGGTACCATACCTGACACACAGGTACAAGAAAGACACAGGAATGGAGTATGAATTCATTGTCCACCTGTCTGTCACATATGAAGGCACACTGTAACTTCCTTAGCATGATACCTGGAAACAAGGTCTTAATGGCCTTCTTTCTGGTTTTCCCTAAACATTTATCTTCAAGAAGGTCATAAGAGGCAGGCCTGTGGGAAGCCACGCTCTCTCTAATTCAATGAGCTATTCCTGGAAAACTTTCAAGGACAAAAATGATGAAAGGCAGGGTCAGGAGGAGGCTGTCACCTAACACAGCAGAGTGGGAGGAGTTGCGAACAAGCAGCAAGACCCCAGGTTGGAAGTATGGTGCGCTTCCCCTCTCCTGGAGGTCGTCACACGTGTGTACCAGCAGCTCATCTCCCCCAGACCCTCAGCAGCCTGGTGAAAAGCCAAGAGGCAGTAGCAGAGAGTGGTGTGTACGTTCTGCCGCTGCTGGACAGTCATGTCTGACTCTTTGTAACCCCTCAGGACTGTAGCCTGCTAGGCTCCTCTGTTCATGGGGATTCTCCAGGCGAGAACACTAGAGTGGGTTAATATCTAATTAATTGACACAAAGACTACCCAAGGAGCCTAACTTCTAGATGCAGAGAAGGCAGAATGGTGATGGCAAAATGTGGTCCCTGACCACGGCCTTATCAATCTAGAGAATTTCCTGGGGGCATCCTACAAGTATTTTTGGAAGGATCCTGGAGCTTTCTGGGTTGTGCAGGCAGTATGAATTGCAGATGTACAGACTGTCAGGTTTTCTCTCAGAATTACATCCCATTCCTAATAACACAAAAGGGAATACCATCAGCGCCAATAAAAAAGGAGCAGCCAGCACCGAGGATGATCTGTTTCATTATTCATTCTCCTTACCTTACAGCAGAATTTAACCCTAAAAAAATAGCCCAGCGTTATTGTTGTTGCTATGTCTAAACCTTCCTAGATATTCCAGCTTAAAGTAGTAAAAGAAAGCAGAATTAACAGACTCAAACTTTAGGCAAATTAATAAAATCTCATTTGCTGTGGATTCATATGCCTGGTTCGATTTTCAGCCTTGTCTTCAGAAGTACTCTGCAGGGCAGAAAGCAGCAGATTGCTCATGGGTGCTGGAGGAGGCTGGAACTGGGGAGTGCACTGGAAGAGGATTAGAATGACTCAGTCCACCCACACGTCTCTGATGTACTGGAAATAGATCTTCTGAAACGACAGGTCAGACTCTTATTAATGCTGCAAAAAAGTTCTAGGTCTAAAGTCACTCAATTTCCTTGGGTTCATATTTTTCCAGATGATGCTTCAGAAGCCTGAAGCTCAGTGGCCATTGCTTCATTGTATTTAGTTCTCACAGGACTTCTGTTGAGAGTCAACCTCATTTCAATTAATTGTATTCGTTACATTATAAAAGGAATGGACTGATCCCAACTGGCCAAGCAGCAGCTCCTATTACTGGTTGGCTCCTTTGAAGGTGCACTAAATTCTATCAATCACTACTCTAAAATGGATATATTCTTTTTCTTAAACTCTGGGATCTTCCATAGAATGTTGGCTATCACACATACAATCCTTTCATTTTAAAAAAGAGGGGGGCATGGTGGAAAGATTAATTAATATAACAATATTTATTTCATAACTAAAACACTAGCAAAGTAATGCTCAAAATTCTCCAAGCCAGGCTTCAACAGTATGTGAACTGTGAACTTCCAGCTGATCAAACTGTATTTAGGAAAGCCAGAGGAACCAGAGATCAAATTGCCAATATCCGCTGGATCATCGAAAAAGCAAGAGATTTCCCGAAAGACATCTACTTCTGCTTTATTGACTACACCAAAGCCTTTGACTGTGTGATCACAACAAACCATGGAAAATTCTTTAAGTGATGGGAATACAAGCCCACCTTATCTCCCTCCTGAGAAATCTGTATGCAGGTCAAAGACACAACAGTTAGAACCAGACATGGAAGTACGGACTGGTTCCAAATTGGGAAACAAGTACAGCAAGGCTGCATATTGTCACACTGCTTACTTAACTTACATGCAGAGTAAACCATGTGAAATGCCAGGCTTGATGAAGCACAAGCTGGAATCAAGACTGCCGGGAGAAATATCAATAACCTCAGATATGCAGATGACACCACCTTTATTGCAGAAAGTAAAGAAGAACTAAAAAGCCTCTTGATGAAAGTTAAAGAGGAGAGTGAAAAAGCTGGTTTAAAGCTCAACAATCAAAAAACTAAGATCATGGCAACTGGTCCCATCACTTCATGGGAAATAGATGGGGAAACAGTGGAAATGGACAGACTTTATTTTCTTGGGCTCCAAAATCATTGCAGATGGTGACTGTAGCCATGAAATTAAAAAATGATTGCTCCTTGGAAGAAAAACTATGACCAACCTAGATGATATATTAAAAAGCAGAGACATTACTTTGCCAAAAGAAGTCTGTATAGTCACAGCTATGGTTTTTCCAGTGGTCATGTATGGATGAGAGAGTTGGACTATAAAGAAAGCTGAGCTCTGAAGAATTGATGCTTTGAACTGTGGTGCTGGAGAAGACTCTTGAGAGTCCCTTGGACTGCAAGGAGATCCAACCAGTCCATCCTAAAGAAAATCAGTCCTGAATATTCATTGGAAGGACTGATGCTGAAGCTGAAACTCCAGTACTTTGGCCACCTGATGGGAAGAACTGATTCATCTGAAAAGACTCTGATGCTGGGAAAGATTGAAGACAGGAGGAGAAGGGGATTACAGAGGATGAGATGGTTGGATGGACATTAGACTGAGCAAGCTCCAGGAGTTGGTGATGGACAGGGAAGTCTAGTGTGCTGCAGTCCATGAGATCACAGAGTCTGACACGACTGAGCAACTGAACTGAATAATACGAAACATTGCAAGATAGACATGTATGAAATATAGCTTCCCTAGGAAGTTGTAAGTGTATAAGGGCAGAGGACACATTGAGAGCTCCACACATTGGACAAAAGTGAGATGAGCTCAGACAAGGGATAAGAAGAGATCAACTACAAATCTGCCAGCCTATGTTCCAGGGTCATGGAAGGATGCTAGTGTGTTCTGACCTCAGAGACATCGAAAGTAAAATTCCTAAGGTTGATTATTTTTTCACCTGGCATCTGTGGCAGATTGAAATATTCCTGAGAAAAAAAAATGGAAGTTATTTTTATCTACACAAAATAGATGTTTTCATATCATATAAATACTAAAGAGGATTTTTTTTTACTCCTTTACAAAGGAAAATAAAAGGCAATGCAGCTGTAATTATTTAAATTAACTTGTTGAAATGTAACTACAGCCTTTTAAGAGTTCTTCTTAAAATAAGAATGATATTTTTCTTTAATCTCTCATAGCTACTATGAGTAAGTAAGGTTCATCAAGAATTTTACATAATATATCACCCCAATAAAAATATTGAAGGATCTGAACATATTAGCCAAATATGAACCACTGGGAGGTTCATATAAGTTAGATTTCTTAAGGAAAGAAAGATTTCGACATCTTCCACAGAAACAAAGATATAAGACATAACCAAGATATAATTTAATATAAATATCTGTTTATAGCCCATATCTTCAAAATATACCTATAAATAGCCTTCAAAGCATTGTTTATTTTTTGACCCTAGATGAACATTTGAATCATCTGGGAGATTTCAAAGACTGTGCTCAGAGCTCACCTCAGATTAATTACTATTTTTTAAAGCTTCTCAAGTGATACTAACACGTAGCCAGGGTTGCAGTACACTAATGTATTTTCTTATTCTTTGATTGCTTTCTTATTTCTATGACTCTATATTTTTCCAAAGATTTCCTGTTTGATTCCTGGCTTCCTATACTCATAATTTTCTAGATATTTCTATACCTTATTCTATACATTAGTCATTTGGTGAACCTTTCTTTCAATTTTATATTGCAGCCCTTTATCTTAGACTATGTTTTCTCACATTATTGCTAAACTTTCCCTCTCTGGTTTACCAATGCTACTACATTTATATTGACTTACAAATTATTCTCACCCAAATGTTACTGCAAAACACAGTTTAAAAAAAAAAGTGACAATCTCTGACAAGTAAATTGGTTCCATAAACTCTTAGATGAGACTGATGGTAGGGCTATCTTAGTAAATAATAAACTATGGATAAATCAGGTTGACTTATATGGAATTTCAATTTCAGAAATGTTAGGCATATTGTTTTCAATTATAAGCTCTGATCCTAGCTTGAACCTGATGTAGCAATATGCTGCTAAATTTCAGATAAATGAAGAAATGTGATAAGACAGAGAAGCTTTCTCTGGCAGCTACCCAGGTCTACTGTTGTGGCTCAGAATTCTTGAAGTTGCAATAAAAATTCTTAAATACTTAAATATGTTACATTTTCCTAGCCCTAGAAGAGACGCTCAAGTCCACTGACATTTGTCAAATGCATGTAGTGGGTTTTGGGTTCGTCCCTGTAGCTGGGTATGTCAGTG
Organism: Neotragus moschatus; assembly: GCA_006410615.1. Classification (NCBI taxonomy): domain Eukaryota; kingdom Metazoa; phylum Chordata; class Mammalia; order Artiodactyla; family Bovidae; genus Neotragus; species Neotragus moschatus. The sequence goes on along the minus strand of SJYA01002621.1, from coordinate 630,811 downwards.
TAGCTCAGTGATGAGCAAATACTATAAAGGTAAATTCTTCAGCAAAAGAAAGCAACTCCAGCTTCAGACATGTTGCCCAAGACAGACAGAACAATGGCCATGTCTGAAATGCACTAATTTTCTTGCTTCAGATTCCCTTATGGGAAAGGAGTCATTCCAATTCTACCTCTGATCTTAGAATGACATTAAGGTCAAGTTTACACCAAAACTGTGTGAACAGGTAAACGGCTGGCACAAAGGTGAGATGTGGAGATCAGGTCGAATTCTTAATCTGCATATAACCAGTCTAACAGGCATTTAAGATAACAAACATTAGAGTCCAGAAAAGCATCTAAAATTCGGAGCACAGGCATTAAAGCTACCCAGCCAACCTGAGATATGTAATCTCAGGAAAGCTGTTTAATCAATCCATGCTTCAGAGTACTGAAGAACTATGGACAAAGGTTCGTGATGTTGTACAGGAGTCAGTGATAAAGACCATCCCCAACAAAAAGAAATGCAAAAGGGCAAAATGGTTGCCTGAGGAGGCCTTACAAATAGCTGAGAAAAGAAGAGAAGCAAAAGGCAAAAGAGAAAAGGAAAGATATACCAATTTAAATGCAGAGTTCCAAAAAGAGCAAGGAGAGACAAGAAAGCCTTCCTCAGTGAACAATGCAAAGAAATAGAGGAAAACAACAGAATCGAAGACTAAAGATCTCTTCAAGAAAATTAGAGATACCAAGAGAACAGAAAGAGTATGGACCCAACAGAAGCAGAAGAGATTAAGAAGAGGTGGCAAGAATACACAGAAGAACTATACAAAAAAGAGCTTCATGACCCAGATAACCATGATGGTGCATGCAATCACTCACCTAGAGCCCGACATCCTGGAATGTGAAGTCAAGTGGGCCTAGGAAGCATCATTATGAACAAAGATTGTGGAGGTGATAGAATTCTAGTTAAGCTATTATAAGTCCTCAAGGATGATGTGCTGTTAAAGTGCTGCACTCAATATGCCGGCAAATTTGGAAAACTCAGTGGTGGCTACAGGACTGGAAAAGGTCAGTTTTCATTCCAATCCCAAAGAAAGGCAATGCCAAAGAATGTTCTACCACACAATTACACTGATCTCACATGTTAGCAAAGTAATGCTCAAAATTCTCCAAACTAGGCTTCAACAGTACATGAACCATGAACTTCCAGGTGATCAAGCTGGATTTAGAAAAGCCAGAGGAACCAGAGATCAAATTGCTAACATCCACTGGATCATTGCAAAAGCAACAGAATTCCATAAAAACATCTACTTCTGCTTTATTGACTATGGCAAAGCCTTTGACTGTGTGGATCACAACAAACCATGGAAAATTCTTTAAATGATGGGAATACCAGCCCACCTTACCTGCCTCCTGATAAATCCATATGCAGGTCAAGAAACAACAGCTAGAACCAGACATGGAACTATGGACTGGTTTCAAATTGGGAAACAAGTATATCAAGGCTGCATATTGCTACCCTGCTCACTTAACTTACATGCAGAGTACATCATGTGAAATGCCAGGCTGGATGAAGCACAAGCTGGAATCAAGACTGCCAAGAGATATATCAATAACCCCAGATATGCAGATGACACTACCCTTATGGCAAAAAGTGAAGAAGAACTAAAGAGCCTCTTGATGAAAATGAAAGAGGGGAGTGAAAAAGCTGGCTTAAAGTTCAACATTCAAAACACTAAGATCATGGCATGTGGTTCCATCACTTCATGGCAAATAGATGGGAAAACAATGGAAACAGGGACAGATTTTATTTTCTTGGGCTCCAAAATCACTGCAGATGGTGACTGCATTCATAAAATTAAAAGATACTTGCTCCTTGGAAGAAAAGCTATGACTAACCTAGATGGTATATTAAAAAGCAGAGACATTATTTTGCTGACATAAGTCCATATAGTCAAAGCTATGATTTTTCCAGTGGTCATGTATGGATGTGAGAGTTGGACTATAAAGAAGGCTGAGTGCTGAAGAATTGATGCTTTTGAACTGTGGTGTTGGAGAAGACTCTTGAGAGTCCCTTGGACAGCAAGGAGACCAAACCAGTCAATCCTAAAGGAAATCAGTCCTGAACACTCATTTGAAAGGACTGATGTTGAAGCTGAAACTTGAAAACTTTGGCCACCTGATTTGAAGAACTGAAGAAACATCACTGGAAAACATCCTAAAGCTGTGAAAGACTGAAGGCAGGAGGAGAAGGGGACAACAGAGGACGAGATGCTTGGATGGCATCACTGACTTGATGGACATAAGTTTGAGCAAGCTCTGGGAGTTTTTGATGGACAAGGAAGCCTGGCACACTGCAGTCCATGGGACTGCAAAGAGTCGGACATGACCCAGCAACTGAACTGAACTAATCCTTTAGTTTCCTTATCTTTACAATACATATAGTAACATCTACTTTATATGGCTGGTAGAAAAGAAATAATAGAACACACACAGAGCATTTGAATGAGTGTCTAGTGTATAAATACACAAACACCCACAGGTATCTCCCGTAAGTATGCAAACTCTGTATCTCTTGCCATGCGCAGCTGTACAATACAAAATACAAACAAAAGAGAAATACGAGAGAAAAAGTCACCTTTGCATCTTCTAGAAGTGGGACCACACATATTCCCAAAACAGGAGGGGGGAAAAGACAAAGCAAAGCTGCCACCAGCAGTATCAATACCCACCCCCACCCCCACTCAGCTTTTCCAGCAACACTTCTGAAGGTGGATTAGGTGAGGAGGAAACCACTCTTACCAGGAATGTCAGTAATATTCTAAACAACTCAATTTGAGGACCACAAAATCCTTTATTAGAGATTATCTCAGCTAAACTCTCTAATGAGTAATGATCATTTTTTCCATTGTTCAGCCAGCTAAATCAGCCCAACAGAAGACATATATTTTTGAGTTTCCAAATGATTCAAAATGTCTGTTGACATCAATAAAATTTACCAATGAGTGCCAAGTTTCCCTTCCCTGTTAGTTTTGGGAATCAGACTATAAATTACACAACAAAAACATCCCTCACTGTATTTCTCTAACATAAGAGGAATGCTTCCCTGATGGTTCAGACAGTAAGGAATCTGCCTGCAGTGCAGGAGAAAGTCAAGTCACTCAGTCGAGTCCGACTCTTTGTGACCCCGTGGACTGTAGCCCACCAGGCTCCTCTGTCCATGGGATTCTCCAGGCAAGAATACTGGAGTGGGTTGCCATTTCCTTCTCCAGCGGATCTTCCCGACCCAGGGATCGAACCCAGGTTTCCCGCATTGGAGGTAGACACTTTAACCTCTGAGCCGCCAGGGAAGACCTGGGTTCCAACCCTGGGTTAGGGAGGTACTCTGGAGGAGGAAATGGCAACCCACTCCAATATTCTTGCCTGGGAAATCCCATGGAGAGAGGAGCCTGGTGGGCTACATCCATGGGGTCTCAGAGAGTCAGACATGACTGTGTGACTCACACACACAAAAGAGAAAATTATTGTTAAAACTTACAAGAAATGTCTGTGATATCAGTGTGACTTGTAGGGTGCTTTTTAACTTCCTACAGGTTATAATGTTTAATCATACTATTATATCCTAAAAGTGAAAGACTTGTATTAAGTACACACTCAACAGATATTCATTATATAGCTGCTAAACTTGGCACCCCACTCCAGTACTCTTGCCTGGAAAATCCCATGGACGGAGGGGCCTGGTAGGCTGTAGTTCATGGGGTAGTGAAGAGTCAGACACGACTGAACGACTTCACTTTCACTTTTCACTTTCATGCATTGGAGAAAGAAATGGCAACCCACTCCAGTGTTCTNCATTTCCTTCTCCAGCGGATCTTCCCGACCCAGGGATCGAACCCAGGTTTCCCGCATTGGAGGTAGACACTTTAACCTCTGAGCCGCCAGGGAAGACCTGGGTTCCAACCCTGGGTTAGGGAGGTACTCTGGAGGAGGAAATGGCAACCCACTCCAATATTCTTGCCTGGGAAATCCCATGGAGAGAGGAGCCTGGTGGGCTGCCGTCTATGGGGTCACACAGATTTGGACATGACTGAAACGACTTAGCAGAAAACTTACTGATCAAAATTTTTATAGAAGTCATTTTGGGTCAGAATGAGAGTAAGTATTTGAGAATTTTAGGAGTGAGAAAAATAGAGTCAGTCACAGAAAAGTCCGTGAGAGCAACATGTTCAAAGTTTTACTGTAATTCAGAGAACACAAGAATAGAATATCGGTCTATCATAACCAAGACAGATAGATGCCCTAGGTAACCAAAGGAGATGAACAGAAGAACAAAGATCCAAATACAGGCTCTTAGTTAGGAGAATAAGCTTAGGATAAGGTTAAAAAAAACACAAAAAACCTAACCTTCATACCTTCATTACCATTCCCTCTTCTTCCTCAAATGAAAATAGATTTGAGATTTGGTGACCCGAGAAAGGCATCTATTGACTGTGTTCCTTTCATTGATTTGGAAGAGAAGATTTGATTTCTCTTGAATAAGTGTAAATGGAATATTTCAGAGTTTGAAAGTATAGATAATTAAAGCCCAGGGAAACATCTTAGTTGCTTAACAACTTGGTGTTGTATTTGATTTTGTAAAAACTAGTTCATGTCTGCGGAGTAGGCAATGGCACCCCACTCCAATACTCTTGCCTGGAAAATCTCATGGATGGAGGAGCCTGGTAGGCTGTAGTTCATGGGGTCGTGAAGAGTCAGACACGACTGAACGACTTCACTTTCATGCATTGGAGAAGGAAATGGCAACCCACTCCAGTGTTCTTGCCTGGAGAATCCCAGGGACGGGGGAGCCTGGTGGGCTGCCGTCTATGGGGTCACACAGAGTCGGACATGACTGAAGCGACTTAGTAGCAGCAGCAGTTCATGTCTGGCATGTTTGCTCTCACAATGAAAATACACACAACGCATGGCATGCATTCGACCAGAAGAAATGGAGCTCAACTCATTTGCCAAATTGCTACTAAGCATCTACCAAATGGAAAGTATAAAATACATTTTGAAATACTTTACTGAACATCTTTAGTACAGACTCTCTCTATATATGCACATGTATAAAGTTATTAATTCTCAAAAAAATTTTAAGAGAAAACCAGGTGGCAAATAAGTAACTTGCCTCAGTAACATACCAGTAAATGATAATGAAGCAATATTCAAACTCAGTTCTGTCTAACTTCATATTATATGCTCTCAACCATGTCCAATGTCAGACCATATCCTTTGTCTTTTGTGTCTTATATTCAGAAGGAAGAAGGAAAGCATCCAAATGACTATATAATATCTACTACAATAAATTAGATAGTACAAATTAAGTCATATCAGATGATCATGACATGACCGACTTAAGAATGTAGTACTATATATAAATGCAATGGAATACTACTCAGCCATTAAAAAGAAGGGATTTTGGTATTTGCAACAACATGAATTGACTTGAGAGTATTATGCTAAATTAAATAAGTCATATAGATAAAGACAAATACTGTATGATATCACTTATTTGTGGAATCTAAAAAATACAACAAACAAGTGAATATAACAAAAAAAAAAAAAAAAAAGAAGGAAACTCACCGATATAGAGAACAAACTAGTGGTTGGGGGAGAGGGGCAATATAAAATATCACAGAGAGGGAAGTAAACACTATTGGGTGTAAGATAGGCTCAAGGATGTATCTTACAACGTGGGGAAGATAGGCAATGTCTTATATTAATTGTAAATGGAAGATAAACTTTAAGAATTGCTTTAAAAATTAAATGTAAGAAAATGAAATAAAATAAAGTCACATCTGAACTTCTCAGAGGGGAAAAAATTATAGAGGTAGGTTTATCTCTAAAATAACTGACAACTGAGAAGTTTAAGGGATGAGTCACTGCATCCGATTTCATTCCTAAGTAAGTATACTTTGCACGGAATAACCGGCACAGGGAACATCGTAAGGCTCCCATTTCTTATAGTATCTTAGCACTCACCACTTTTACCTAGGAGAAGGGCCCACACGACTATGATTAAGGTGATCCAAGTCCTCTTCGTCCCCTTTTCTAATTGAATTTTTCCATAACAGTACACTCCACTAACACCCAGTATTTGTCTCAAAATCCTTTTTATCCAAAGAGTTTGCTTGGTACAGTCTTCAGTGTGTTTTCTTAATCATATGTAGTCATTATATGACCTAGTGTTAGTCACTCAGTCATGTCCAACTCTTTGCAACTTCATGGACCAAAGACCACCAGGCTCCTCTGTCCATGGAGTTCTCCAGGCAAGAATACTGCAGTGGGTTGCCATTTTCTTCTCCAGGGGATCTTCCCAATCCAGGGATCAAACCCCGGTAATCCACATTGCAGGCAGGCTCTATACTGTCTGAGCTACCAGGGAAGCCCAAAATAGGCATTACTGAGCACCAACTAAAACAGGGCCTCGTCCATCTAAGACATAAAGTTATGATCCCTTTCTGTATGGGCCCTACAGAAACTTACATTTTAGTTAGAGAGGAAGGGTTTGAGCATTAGAAAAAAAAAATTTCAATAACCATGCAGAGGCACCACAGCAGTTATGAAAAGCCCTACAGAACCACAGAAGACCTTTTCACAGGCTTTGCAGAACAGGCAAAACGTAAATAGAAGAAGAAAGATTATCTGACAACTTAAAATTTCAATCCTTAATTAAATATTTCTTGTTTAATTCCTATGAGCACTAAAAATATGCAGAGGCAAGAAGCAAAGGGGAATTCAAATACAATGTGAGAAGGACCAACCAAATCAGGTTTTCTTCCTATATGGGCACATCCTATTTCCTGTACTCAAAGTCACTCCATTTTCCTGCAAGTTTTGTATAAGAATTCACTTCTGATAAATTGAGGGTGCTAAACATTGAGTAATAATCAAGGTCTTTAGTCCTTATTTGTAAGAAATCCCTGAAAGCTGCATTGAGAACCAGCTTTTGAACATTTGAACATTCGGAAAAGCTTTTGAGTTATTTGAACAGTACTCTCACTACTTGACAAGCAGGAGGATCAAGCCTAAAGCACATAGTTTAGAAAAGTTCATAGGATGGAATGAGTCCAGCACAACACTAAATAGTTTCCAAACAACAGTTCCATACACAGGCCATTTATGCTGGAGTCAGTGTCAACTTGCCTTCAACACAATAGAACCAAGGAAAAAGCTGTACTGGAATAAAGCTCGCCTGGACTGTGCCTTTCAGTTCAGTTCAGTTGCTCAGTCATGTCCGACACTCTTTGCGACCCCATGAACCGCAGCACGCCAGGCCTCCCTGTCCATCACCAACTCCCGGAGTTCACTCAGACTCACGTCCATCGAGTCGGTGATGCCATCCAGCCATCTCATCCTCTGTCATCCCCTTCTCCTCCTGCCCCCAGTCCCTCCCAGCATCAGAGTCTTTTCCAATGAGTCAACTCTTCGCATGAGGTGGCCAAAGTACTGGAGTTTCAGCTTTAGCATAATTCCTTCCAAAGAAATCCCAGGGCTGATCTCCTTCAGAATGGACTAATTGGATCTCCTTGCAGTCCAAGGGAATCTCAAGAGTCTTCTCCAACATCACAGTTCAAAAGCATCAATTCTTCGGTGCTCTGCCTTCTTCACAGTCCAACTCTCACATCCATACATGACTACTAGAAAAACCATAGTCTTAACTAGACGGACCTTGGTCGGCAAAGTAATATCTCTGCTTTTGAATATGCTACCTAGGTTGGTCCTAACTTTTCTTCCAAGGAGTAAGCGTCTTTTAATTTCATGGCTGCAGTCACCATCTGCAGTGATTTTGGAGCCCAAAAAATAAAGTCTGACAGTTTCCGTTGTTTCCCCATCTATTTCCCATGAAGTGATGGGACCAGATGCCATGATTTTGTTTTCTGAATGTTGAGCTTTAAAAAGCCAACTTTTTCACTCTCCTCTTTCACTTTCATCAAGAGGCTTTTTAGTTCCTCTTCACTTTCTTCCATAAGGGTGGTGTCATCTGCATATCTGAGGTTATTGATATTTCTCCCAGCAATCTTGATTTCAGCTNCTGAACTGAAACGGATTCCAATATCAAACAGCAAAGTTCAACAATTTTAAACTGCAAACACTTTTGCACCAACCTATTGAGTCTGAGTGAACGCCAGGAGTTGGTGATGGACAGGGAGGCCTGGCATGCTGTGATTCATGGGGTCGCAAAGAGTCGGACACAACTGAACTGAACTGATACAAGACATAATGAAAAGTCAGTTATATCACATCAACCTTTTATTATTTGTGATGGATTCATTTTAGGCCGGTGGTTTGAACTAAACTGTAGCCAATTTCATGTACTAAATCAAGTCATAAAGAATTCTACTACAGTGGAAAATGAAGTATGCTCGCCCTAAGGTGAAACTTACTCACTATAGTCATGGTAGAAAAGTAACCTGATTAAAGAATAAACTGGTTAATCTTAACTTTGTTTTCTAAGTCTATTTCTGTGGTGTAAATAAATTCATTTGTATCATTTGTTTACATGTAAGTGACATCATGTGGTACCTACATAGCTGAATCACTTTGTTGTACACTTGAAACTAACACATTACAAATCCACTAAACTACAATATAAAATAAAAATTTTTACAAATAAGAAGAAACTGATTCTATGAATTCTTTTCTTAGTATGACCATTTGAAACAAATTTCCTGACTGTAGCAATTCATTTTAAAATCACAGAAGTTTAGAGCACTTGACAAAAATATACTGCATTGTGCAACAAAATCATTTCTTTTCCACAGACCAGATACATATATTGTCTTTTGTTTATTTTGATGGCATGGAGTCAAGGTAATATTTTAAGACTTAAGTACCCTCTGTCCTCCTCCCTTCACTGTCATTTGTCACAAAACAGGCACTTGCTCTGTGATTACTGAAGGTTTTCCAGAATATTGTTTACTTGCCTTCCTGGTCACCCACCTCCTGCTCTCCCCTACTCATTTCCTGAATGTTTTGAAGTTACAGGCTTTTCTTTGCAGACCTTGGTCATATTCAAACTGGGAGATATTTTTCTGAAGGAACCAGGAAAGTTGCAAAGAAGAGAAGGTTTCTACTAATCCACTATTGACTCAGGCTATAATCTTTAAAAATAAATAAACTAAAAGAAATGGGAGCAACAGAAGACTAACTGAAGTAGGAGAAAAACCAGAGAGGAAAAATATCCCCAAGATGCTGGCATGATGGGAAGGTCCTAAGAGCAGCAGACCTCTGAATAAACACTGTGGATGTGGAGGAAAGGCCATTAGAATGAAAATAAAAATTTGTATAAGAAACGGGATAAAGAGGAATAGAACTGAAAAGGGAATACAAACCAAAAAAGGAGAATTACTCAGTTAAAAACATGGGTTGAGTGAAATGAAGCCAACAACTGAGGAGGCTGGGGTTCTGTTTTATGAGTTCCATCATTTGTCTAATGTTTGTTTCCTTGCTTTAACTGGCAACACTCCACCAAGACTGCAATTGAGCAGTCCCTACAAGCCTCCTCTAAGACCTCTTCTATGTTCTGTGAAAGAGCCATTGCCTGTAGGAAAGTTTAGAAGACTGGGAAACTGGGAATCCCTAAGCCTTGTGCTATCTTTTGCTTTATATAACCATCTCTGAAAAATCTATTTTGGCCATTAAGTAAATTAAGTAAATTTCAGGCCTATAACTGTATACCCATAGACATCCTTCTGAAAAATCACATCATTGACAACTACACAGGAAGCCATCATGTCTAAACACACACACGAGTGTTTGTGAATCATTGCCGATGGCTTCAATTTTCCCTAAAGCAAATTATGCACAATTTGGAAATGTTTACTGGTCACATCAAAGAAACTCATAAGCGTCTACCATGGGCACAGCCTATGCCAGGAACATAAAGGGATGCAAAAGTAAGTGGCTCTGTTTTCAAATAATTTACAATTTTATGGGGAGGATCAAGCAAACAAAAAATAGAGACTACTATTAATACTNATTTGGAAATGTTTACTGGTCACATCAAAGAAACTCATAAGCGTCTACCATGGGCACAGCCTATGCCAGGAACATAAAGGGATGCAAAAGTAAGTGGCTCTGTTTTCAAATAATTTACAATTTTATGGGGAGGATCAAGCAAACAAAAAATAGAGACTACTATTAATACTACTACTAAAGAAAATATATGTATACATATGCATATCTATGGCTGATCCATGTTGACATATGGCAGAAACTAACACAATATTATAATTTCCCTTTAATTAAAAATATTTTAAAGTGAAATATAAAATGCCCTAGAAGTCCATAAGAGATTAATTCCTATTAAGGGATTTAGAAAAGCTCTTAAACTGGATATTGTTTGAGCTGGGGGGAAGGGAGTGAATCTAGTTGGAAAGGCATTATGAACAGAGAAAAACATGAGCAGACGTAGAGAGCTGAGAAATTATATGATGTGTACAGAAAGAACATCTAATCCAGTTAGGGCAATTGAGCAGTCCCTATGAGCCTCAGGCTAATGACTCAAGCATCAGGTCTATTAAAGAACACTGCTTACTTCTTCCCTCTCTTAACAAGGCTGTATGGATACTGCTCAAAAGTATAGTTCTTGGAGCCAGAATGCTTGGATCTAAATCTGTTCTCTGCTAAGTCCTTGCTATGTGACCTGGGGCATGCAAATGTACTTTTTTTGCCTCCATTTCCTCTCTGCTAACTGAGGATTATTTGGACATGTATTTAATAGTGTTGTTACAAGAAACAGAGACTTTAGAAGAATCCATGGCCCATGAGGAACACTAGTGTTATTGGTTATTATCCCTCTTATCTAGGGACTCGGCAGACATGGAAAACCATAAAGAAATTTTTCTAATCTTTTCTCCCAGCTTCGTCAAACTAGTTTCTGGAATTTATACACAGAAAGCCTGTGTAATACAAAGGGGGTTGAGGAGCAGAAGTTAAAGACTAACCATTAAATAACCTGATATTCTTGCATTCAAGCTCTTAAAACATAAAACAGCTCTTCTGATAATTCTGTTCAACTATAAGCAAATAAACTCATTGTGCTTGCTCATCTATCAATGCAAAAAGGCAAATCAAAAAAGAACTAGTTTAACAGCAAAGTGTTTAAAACTGGGAATTACTTTATGTGTGTTTATTTATTTGCTTTCTTCCTTAGCCAGAAGCATTTGCCTGTTCAAAAATCCCGTGTGTCCCAACTCAAAGATTCACCAACAGAGACAGAAACGGCTTTCCTTCACCCTGTTAGGATCCCTGGCTGGGTCTGAAAACTAAACTGACAAAGACAGATTAACAGGAGAAAAGCATACACATGTATTCCCGATGTTTTGATGGCAGGGAGTCCTCGTGAAGCAATGAAGACCTGAAGGAACAGTTAAACCTGAGAATATGTATACTAGGTAATAGAGTGTAGAGTTGTATAGAAACTTGATTAGTCAAATAGCGTGAGGGAAATGTAGCAAACTCGGGGGAATTTAGCAAAGGCCTATTTGTTCAGATTCTTCTCAGTGTCCTTTTGTCTTTAGAAAAGGGAGTTCCTTTCCTCCAGGGAAGGCACCTCTCACATGAGGGTTTTATGACCTGTCTCAAGGGAGAAGGATGAGAAGGGCAAGGTGACCTTCCTGCTTCTGCCATTTCCTCAAACTCCTTCAGCATAAAATAATCAATATGCCAAGATGCCAAGGTGCCATATTTTGGGGTAGGGAGTCTTCAACTGCATCACATACTAGTTAGCTGAGCACAGTCCACTACTTACCTCTGTTTCCACGAAAAAACCCAAACCAGCCCTGGTTTCCACTTTCATCTGTACACATGTGCCTACTAAGTCAATCAGTTATGTCCAACTCTTTGTGACACTAGGGACCATAGCCTGCCAGGCTCCTCTGTCCATGGGATTTTCCAGCCAGGAATACTGGAGTGGGTTGCCATGCCCACCTCCAAGGGATCTTCTCAACCCAGGGATCGAACCTCCGTCTCTTATGTCTCCTGCATTGGCAGGCAGATTCTTTACCACTAGCGCCACACAGACTTGGAATAAAAACAAGGAGATTCTGGTGAAGTTATTTGCCTTCCTCTCTCGGCATGCTGCTTTTTTCTTTTCCTCATCTGTTAGTTCAGTGCAAGAAACGGTAGGCTACAGTTAAACAACAGAAGCGGAGTCAAGTCTCAACTTAAAAATAAGTTTGAATCCTAGGGTCATTTTTAGTACTAATCCCTTCTGGAATATGATAGGAGTTAGGTGACTAGTAGTAACCTACGGCCATAACCTAAGAGCTTAGCAAGACACTAAAGTAACTGTCAAGCACGAAGTCACCTCTTCTTCACCCCAGGACTCCCGGGCTTTCTCCTTCCCCAGTGAGGGACTAGCTGTGCTCTGAACTGTGCCCTCCTGCTGCACAAACACAGGCTGTAGAATGTGACAACATCGTCTGAGAAGGGAAACGAAGAGGGAACGAACCTTTTGTGGAGAAAACATTATCATTCATTAAGAGACAGTGCTATAGACNTAATGCAGGACTGGGGGTGGGGGAGGTGGTTTCAGGATGATTCAAGTGCATTACGTTTATTGAACACTTTATTTCTATATTATTACATCAGCTCCACTTCAGATAATCAGGCATTAGATCCTGGAGGCTGGGGACCCCTGCTATTAGTATGCATGTCTCCAGTTTCTCCTCACTTCCCCACTTGTTCCAACCTTTGTTCTGCTATTGGCTCATCCATGGAAGTGTTGGGAGAGGGGAAGAGATGGCCTCACAGGTCTGATCACCAACATGCAGAGTGTGGTTTCAGGGCACTGGGCCACCAGGCAGATTTTCCAGGACTCTCCCCCACTTTTACAAATATGAGATCATAAAACCTGCCAGCCTCTGGAACTCTAGATAAATGTTTTGAATCTCAAAAGACAAAATATTTCAGATCATCCAGTCTGTCAGGATATATTTTCAACTCTACCTTAAAAAATAAAAAGCCTATTTCCATCTTAAAATTATTTTTACCATGTTGATTTGCTCATCTACAAATGTATGCTGCTTAAAGTAGTAGCTTAAATGGGAATTTTAATGAATGCCATGAATCAGTGCCTAATTTGCACATTTTGTTAATTACCTGTGGTTTAGGATAATCCATTCAAGATGTTCCCTATTACCCTGGATAATTAAGAGTTGACCTATTTTCGAATTTTTGCAGCTCAAATAGAATGAATTCCAGTCAATTTTCTTTTCTAATAGAAAAGCCATCATTTATTTAAATAGTCTATCAGACGTAATTGGAATGTAAAATCTTAGGATGAAAATTGACTTTCAAAGGTCATAGAATTCGTCCCCCTACTCTTGGGTGGACTGTAAAGCAAGCTAGCAGAGATGCATTCCAACTTTTACAGAATGCGTGCATGCGTGGGTGCTAAGTCGCTTCAGTAGTGGCCGACTCTGTGAGATCCCATGGACTGTAGATACCAGGCTCCTCTGTCCAAGGGATTCTCCACCAAGAATGCTGGAGTGGGTCGCCATGTCCTCCTCCAGGGGACCTTCCCAACCCAGGGATCGAACCTGCATCTCTTATGTCTCCTGCATTGGCAGGCCGTTTCTTTACCACCAACGCCACCTGAGAAGCAGGAATGCTTACAGCACAGAATGCTGTAAAATGCAGCCAAAATGTGCACCAGCCTGGGGATCAGCGCATTTCTCTCTCTTCACCATCTGAGTCATTGATCTAATAACTGTTGCCGATATGAAATATATAAACATACTTACAGATACCTACAGGCACAACTGACACACCCTTCACACACAGAGAGATTTGCAATAAAGTTTCACAAGGAATCCTGGATAGAGCACACATCTTCTCAAAATTCTTTCTTGGGTACAACTGATAGTCCTTTTATGCCTAGGGCAGAATCAGATGTTCTTCTATGAGATTTCTCCCCACTCAAACAAAGAAAAAGAAGTTGGCTTTAAATTGTGGATCATATTCCACATTTAAAAGATTCAACAGCAGCTTTGTTGTAGACCTTAGCTGGGCAGTGAGCAAGCTCCAGGAGATGGTGAAGGACAGGGAAGCCTGGCATGCTGCAGTCCAGAAGTCCATGGGGTCGCTAAAAGTCAGACATGACTGAGCAACTGAACAACAAGAATCAAGCTCTCGTCTCTATCTTTTCATTAAGAACTCTGGATCCACAGGGGAACAATAGCGTGGGGTGAATATGACAAGTATCGATCCTTATTTCCAAGGAGTGGTTATCTGAGCGCTCCTCTCAATTTTCCCTCAAGGCTGTTCTGTCCACTTCTGCGGCACTGGGCCCCTGGGCTGCCTTGCGAAGCTCCCTTCTGGAACCTGCCTGTGGCCTGTTTGCTTCTTCCTGTCCACACTCAGGAAGCCCTCTCTACATCACGGTTCACTTTCCACGCAGAGGCCTTCTCTTGCCCTCTTTTCACTGAGCTAACACTACCCACGAATGATCCTCTTCTTGCTCAGACTCCCCATCTCGAAAGCTAGTCCTTGCCTAGGGCAGGAGATCCTGCCTCAGACAGAATCTGACTTCATGTGGAACTGCACACAGTGTTGATGCACAGAGCCGCTTCCCCAGTCTCCCTGAAGTTCTCACAAATTTCATCTACCCGTCTTCCTCCATCCTCATTGTGATAACTCCTTTTTGCCTGTTGCTTAAACCCAAGATTTCAGAGGCACACTTCCTATTTCTTACTCTCACATCACATACCCAGCCTCTACACTCAAAAATACTACAATACAGCATTTTGGTGGACTGAAAATATGGATACAAATTCTTTCTATCCTGCTATGCAGGTCCCTTTGCAATGTGACTTTGCTGCCCTTCTCGTCTAGAGATGGATCTATTTTCCCACCCGTTATAACCAGACTGCTCTCGTGATTTGTTNCACTCAAAAATACTACAATACAGCATTTTGGTGGACTGAAAATATGGATACAAATTCTTTCTATCCTGCTATGCAGGTCCCTTTGCAATGTGACTTTGCTGCCCTTCTCGTCTAGAGATGGATCTATTTTCCCACCCATTATAACCAGACTGCTCTCGTGATTTGTTTGGAAAAAACAGGATGTGGCAGAAATGATATGATGAGATTTTTTAGGTGAGGACTTCACAGCACCGCATTCCCTCTTCTGGAACACTGCCCTGAAACCCCCCACCTCACTGCACAAGAGGACTGGTTTAGTACTGGAGGATGAGCAACCAGGTGGAGGAAAATCAAGGATCCTTAACAAGGGAAGAAGACTGCCTTGGACCTTTAAACCACTCAGTCTTCTAGTGCATGCACCCACATAAGCGAGTCCAGAAGAAACTATCAGAGGAACCAGCTGGCCAACCCACAGGAAAAAGGATAATGATAAGCCACCAAGTTTGGAGGGGTGTGACCCAGCCACTTCTCACCACCTGCACTGCTGCCATTTTTTAAATTGATTTTCACTGGAGGCTAATTACTTTACAATATTGTGGTGGGTTTTGCCATACATTTTTATTGGAGCCACCAATCAGAATTATTTCAGTAGCTTCTTACCAGCCCTATCTACCTTTTGGCCCTTGGCCCCTGTTGGCTTTTATCCACACAGCATCCAAAGTGATCGCTTCAAAAAATAGTAGCCATATGATCCAGGAATCCCACTCCTGGGCATATATCCAGAGAAAACTCTAATCCAAAAAGATACGCACACGCCTATGTTCTTAGCAGCACTATTTACAATAGCCAAGATACGGAAGCAAACCAGATGCCCATCAATAGAACAGATGAATGGATAAATAAGATTACACACCCACACACACAGTGGAATATTACTCAGCCATACAAAGAAGGAAATACTGCCATTTGCAGCAACATAAATGGGCCCAACCTAAAGATTATCACAGTGAGTGAAGGAAATCAGAAAAATATCATGATATTGCAAACATGGAATCTAAAAAGAATGATACAAATGAAATTATTTACAAAACAAAAGTAGAATCACAGACAGAACACGAACTTATGATTCCCAAAAAGAGAGGAGGGATCAATTAGGAATTTGGGATTAACACATACACACTACTATTTACAATAACCTATAAAATAAAGGAATCTGAAAGAGAATTATATATATATGCACACATATGTCTGTGTTTCTATGTGTATGCTTGTGGATATATATATCTGTATATATATAAATCTGTATATATTTGTGTGTATGTGTGTATATATATATATTTATGAATCACTTTGCTATATACCCAAAACTAACACAACATTGTAAATTAACTATACTTCACTTTTAAAAAATAAAATCTCCTCCTCCCAAAACACAAGCCAGATCGTGTTATTCCTCTGCTTCAAATCTACCAAGAGTTTCTGTTTGACTCAGAATGAAAGCCCAGGTACTTACAATATCCTGCGAGACCCAACAGGGGTCACCGCCCGTCACCTCTCTGACCTCATCTCTTGCATGCAGAACCCACTGATACACAGGGCTGAACTGGACTACACCATTTTATATAAGGGGCTTGTGCATCTGTGGATGGTCCTGGAACCTGGACAACTGCATGCTCTTGCCCACTCAGCTTCAGCCACACGGGCTTCCTCTGTTCCCACACATGTCAGACATGCTTCCCTTGCTTGCGGGGCTCCTCTCCATCCATAGATATGATACACGCATATCTAACTCACCTGCCACCTTCAAATCTCTGTTCAAATATCACCTCCTCAGTGAAGCTCACCCTCACCACCTAATTTTAAATTGCACTTTGCATTTGTATCCTGTCCAGGACTCCTAATCACTCACACACCATCTATCATCCTATGGAAGTAATTTATGTTTATTGTCAGCCTTGCTTCATGAAAAGAGAGATTTATGTCCAGTTTTTCCGTTGATGCCTGGCACACAAAAGACTGGATAGCTATTTGTTGAATGAATACTCATTATTTACAAACTTTCAAGAATCACAGCGATTTTCAGAAACTTCACAAATGTTTTGCTTGAATTTCCTTTTTAAAATGTGCTTCTGCCATTTTGGAAAATGGTATACAAAATACACAGTCAAATATGGTACTGATGAGATTTTGTACAAATCAAAACAGCCTCAGAACTGCCGTGAACTGAGCATGGCAGCTTCCTGATTCCCCTCCACCTCCCGCCACCACCCACACTTTGTCTTAAAGCCCCTTGGCTCGGAGTAAACTCAGCTTTCTCCAGCAAGGCTCCCACAGACCTGCCCTGGCACTGGCTATCTGGTGAGCATGGGTTCCCAGAGGCAACTGCTAAAATTATCCTACACAGAAACCAGGGAGGGAACCAAGAAAAAAGAGAGCCAGAGAACCAGACGCATTATCTGAAAATCGGAAGAAGGCCTGAGAATCCCCAGAATGATGGTAAAAGGAAGGACCGGAAGTAATCAACAGAAATGCCAACAGTCTTTAGGAAGATTAAAAAAAAAAAAAATTGAGCTAATTAACTGACAAATTTGACCATGTGAAAAACTGTATTGAGAAGCATTCTATAAGATTGTTATAGGATATGGNCCAGAATGATGGTAAAAGGAAGGACCGGAAGTAATCAACAGAAATGCCAACAGTCTTTAGGAAGATTAAAAAAAAAAAAAATTGAGCTAATTAACTGACAAATTTGACCATGTGAAAAACTGTATTGAGAAGCATTCTATAAGATTGTTATAGGATATGGGAGGACCCAGTGTTTCACTGCAGAAAAATAGGCTAAAGAAAAAAAAAAAATTACCTGCAGAAAAAAAAAAGATACCATAATTGAAAGAAATACCATAAAAATTACCCCCTTATCTACAAAAGTTAGAATAAACATCATACTTTACAGTAAAATATTAAAATCATTGTCCTGGGGCTTCCCTGGTGGCTCAGTGGTAAAGAATCTATCTGGCAATTCAGGAGACACATGTTTGGTCCCTGGGTTGGGAAGACCCCCTGGAGAAGAAAATAGCAAACNACAAAGAAGGTGAAATGCCAATCAGATTGCTCTAGTCTTTTCCTCCAGTGCCCTCGATGGTTTCTGTGGGCATAATGGCAGCAAGCATTCTGTCAGCAGAATAACCTCAGGTCTCGCACAGCTGGTCACCTCAACAGGTAACACTTAGCCTCAGACATGGAGATAATCCTGCTGATAACCTGGCTTCCCCTCCTCCAGTTATCTGGTCCTTCACCTGCCTCTGCCACTCACTCCGAAGTCCACTCCTCGGCATTGTCATCACGACCCCTTTGCCCGTTTACAGCCTATTGTGAACACAGCAGCCAAGGAACAAAATGGAAGTTAGATCTCTTCATTCCTGCTCAGGCTCCCAATGGCTCCCTCTCACGTGTAAGGNTTCCCCTCCTCCAGTTATCTGGTCCTTCACCTGCCTCTGCCACTCACTCCGAAGTCCACTCCTCGGCATTGTCATCACGACCCCTTTGCCCGTTTACAGCCTATTGTGAACACAGCAGCCAAGGAACAAAATGGAAGTTAGATCTCTTCATTCCTGCTCAGGCTCCCAATGGCTCCCTCTCACGTGTAAGGACACAAGACAAAGTCCTTATAATCACCTCCTAGTTCTCACAGGATCCTGACCCTGTCATTTCCCTAATCCCATCTCTGACCATGCCCCCTCACTCACTCTGCTCCTGCCCCCTCGACCCTCTGGGTGTTCTGCCAGCACACTTAGCATGCCCAGATGGGTGTTCCGCCAGCACACCCAGCATGCCCAGACTCAAGGCTTCCGTCATTGCTGTTCCTTCTGCTTAAAATGCTCTTCTCCCAAATTACTCACTTCAACCTGGGTGACTTTGACCTTCTCCGCTCGTTCTATTTAATGAAGTTGCACCTCTCCCAGTATTCCTCATCCTCTGTCCCTATTCTTCCATATAGCACCTACTAACACCTGAATTGCAACATAACATTCATTATTTTTATTATTTACTGCCTTCCTCCACTAAAATATAAGCTCCAGAGGGCAGGGATTTGTTGTGTGTTTTCTTCACTCCTGTACCTTCAGCTTCAGCAACAATGTCTGCAGTGTACTCAAAAAGTAGTTGAATAGATGTTACCTGTGGTGTCAGGACCTGTGACTATGGTTGGGTGTTTGCACATACATTCACACGCATATACCCACATACACACACCCATAGTCAAGCACATATATAACTTGGGATTACAGAAGCACGGATGGAAGGATAAGAGCCTTCAAAAAACCTCCGTGTTTCCCTCCGGCTCTTGGTTTTGCACTGTTTGCACCTGACTTCAAAGGCTGTGGAAATTTTACCTACATAGAGGACAAAATGACCCAACTCTCCCTCTGTGGACTCACTGAAGGCAAACTCCATTCCTCAAACGCCCAAGTTTTCCACCCACTCACATCTCTAACTTTGCAAAGCCTGAAGTTTCAAGCCTTTGCAACCAGAGATCCAAATAGCAGCCCCATCTACTTGATAAAAAGAAATAACTGGCTTTATCTCTGATAGGGTTCAGAATTGACTTTTATGCATTAGTCATTCAACCTTGAATTGAATTTTGACAGGCTCTGCAGTGTATTAAATTGCTCCCGCAAGGATGAGAAGTATACATTCCTTATTAAATGTGTAACAGAACTCAATAATGCCTGTCATTTTCCACTGCAGAGATGAACTTGAATTAAAGAAGAATTAATTCGACTAACTTAAGCAGAAGTCTAATATCAAGTTTATTTCAGTTAAGGTAGAAGACAAATAAATCAAATTCCTATGCAAAGCTCTGCAGTAATTCAAACAATAATCTGATTCAAAATGATAGCTGGAAGTATGTCAGCATCAAGGATTTTATGAACCCTTTACAGCCCACAGAAATGTTTAAATGAATGGCATATGGTAAAAGAAGTGAACTGTATTTTCAGAAAGGATATCTAGTTGCAGGAATGAACTTGCCCTTAAGACAGCCCTGCTGTATATTCCTGGGCAAAATGGACAGCTGGGGCACATATGGAGCAGGCCTTTAACACTTAGCGAACACCTGCTATGAACACCTCATTACTTCCTTTTATCATATGAATCCTGTTACAATTCTCTTATTTCTCCTTCTGTGTCTAACTATGCCTTTGCTTTCTGTAAGACTCTGCAAATGTATGACTCACAACGCCCCCACCCAAACAGCCCTCATTTCCCCTTAGGTCATCTCACTATTCATTATGCCTTGCCATTTGTAGATTTCAGTCTAATTTCATCATTTATGCATCTTCCATCTACCATAACACCACACACTCATGCCCATCAACAGAGGGTCATGAGTCATCTTTCCTTCCTTACTCAACCTTATTTGACCTGAGGGATTACTATTACACAGAACTCGTCTTGGGCAATGTTTTGAGACAGTTGTTTTTGGCTTTTCTCAAAATGCTTCTTTCCCTTATCTGAGTTTTTCCCACTCCCCCAAAGTGCCAACAGACTTCACAATCCCCCAGCTGTCCAGCACTGTCATGACTGGTAACCCAGGCCTGCAACCTGGAGGTATCAATCTGAGTCCCCTATCCTTGTCTTCATCCTACTCTACAAAA
Source organism: Neotragus moschatus (assembly GCA_006410615.1). NCBI lineage: Eukaryota > Metazoa > Chordata > Mammalia > Artiodactyla > Bovidae > Neotragus > Neotragus moschatus. Next base: position 610,270 of record SJYA01002621.1, on the reverse strand, counting down.
CAGCATATCTGTTCTGTGTCCTAGTCCCTCTATGCTTTTGGCTCTAATCAACCTAAACCTGTCAACATCAAATGATTAAGACTTTTTATCCAAGCAAAGTATCTGTAAGTTTATAGACAATCATCTAAGTAGTAAATAAACCCTTGCTGCTGTTGCTGCTGCTAAGTCGCTTCAGTTGTGTCCAACTCTGTGCGACCCCATAGATGGTAGCCCACCAGGCTCCCCTGTCCCTGGGATTCTCCAGGTAAGAACACTGGAGTGGGCTGCCATTTCCTGCTCCAACACATGAAAGTGAGAAGTGAAAGTGAAGTCGCTCAGTTGTGTCTGACTCTTAGCGACCCCATGGACTGCAGCCCACCACGTTCCTCCGTCGATGGGATAAATAAACCCTTAGGGAGGGAAAAAAGAAAAGAAAAACACAGGTCTGATAATACCAATCAAGACAGCAGAGGTCAATCAGAAGCCATTTTGGAACCAAGGCGCTAGTGGTCACCTGCCAATGCAGGAGGGGTAAGAGACTTGGGTTTGATCCCTGGGTTGGGAAGATCCTCCCTGGCAGAAGGCCTGGCAACCCACTCCAGCATTCTTGCCTTGAGAATCCCATGGACAGAAGAGCCTGCTGGGCTACATTCCATGAGGTCTCAAAGAGTCAAATACAACTGAACTGACTTAGCATGCACGAGCCTTCAATCATTTATCAAACCATATCTCCAGATAACTGCCAATCCACCTCCTTACTGGACCAGCCTCAGCAAACTCCTATAAGTGCTCCCTGTCAGCATTATTTGAAGGCATTTCATCATCCAGAGCCCACTTCTAGGTCCTTGGTTCCCTCTATGCCCCTGTTATCTAACTCAACAAGTCAAACTTTCAGAGGCATATGTAGAAAGTATCTGATGCCTGGCGAACGTCACTGCCACGTTTACTCTAACTCTAAACAGGGCTGCTATTAAGTCCTGATGGGGAGAAAGCATGAGCTTGGGATTCCAAGCCACGCCTAACTATCCTGCTGAACTTCCGAGTAACTTACCCTTGGAGTCTCAATTCTTGGACTTTTCCCAGCTGTTTGGACTCCCTGGACTTTTCTGAGCCCCCTAATGCAACTGTTTGCCTGCTTTGCACTACCCTTTGGGTACTAAGTTCTGTTTGGACCTTCTAACACCTAAAGGGTAGTTTTTTTCTACCCCAATCATTCCAGAACTTGCCCTTCACTTAATAGGTAAAATCTGCTTGTGGCTTTTGATCCCTCCAAATCTGTCAGTCTCACTGTAGTTAAGGAAGCACTACACCCTGCTAGTTCCAGGCAGAATAGTCTCATCTTCTTTATCAGGGTTCACTACCATCTAATCAAAGCTCATGACATATCTTCTTCTCCACTCTGTCCATCTCATTTTCCTATGATCTTCCAGGTGCTCTACTATGGATACCATGCTGAAAATATAAATCAGTCCTTTTCTTCTGAAGTGAGTCTAAAGATTATAATAATGGCTTGGGCTCTTGGTCATAATGATGTTAATCCTTAGGGACAGTTCATAGGTGAGCATCAGTCAGCCTCGGTCAATGATAGTGCTGCTGCTGCTAAGTCGCCTCAGTCATGTCCGACTCTGTGTGACCCCATAGACGGCAGCCCACCAGACTTCCCGGTCCCTGGGATTCTCCAGGCAAGAAACTGGAGTGGGTTGCCATTTCCTTCTCCAATGCATGAAAGTGAAAAGTGAAAGTGAAGTCACTCAGTCGTGTCTGACTCTTAGCGACCCCATGGACTGCAGCCTACCAAGCTCCTCCATCCATGGGATTTTCCAGGCAAGAGTACTGGAGTGGGGTGCCATTGCCTTCTCCGGATAGAGGGCTAGAAACTGGTCAAGAAGTATGTAAAGATTATATTTGTTCATTTTTAAAAAGTGATCTTAGGAGCTTCCCTGGCAGTCCAATGGTTAAGAATTTACCTTGCAGTGCAAGGGACACCAGTTTGATTCCTGGCCCAGGAAGATACCACACACCACAGGGTAACGAAGCCCATGTGCCACAACTGCTGAACGCAAGCTCTGGAGCCCGTGTGCCACAACTACTGAAGCCCACCAGCCCTCGAGTCTGTGCTCCGCAACAAGAGGAGCCATCAGCACGAGACACCCACGCACTGCAACTAGAGAGTAACCCCTACTAGCCTTGAGTGGAGAAACCCTGCGCATGGCAACAATGACCCAGAGCAGCCAAAATAAATTAATATATATTTTTTAAAGTGATTTTAAGATTTATCCAAATGCCATTAGTTGCCATGCCCATTCAAAAGCAAAACCAGATAAATCATGTATTACCTTATATTCTATGTATCTTTATTCTCTTCAAGGTACTTTCCAATAACAACCTCGTAAAATTTCCACTCCTACTCAATGATTCAGAATATATCCACAATCTGATCTTGAGAAACGTGTCCATGGACGAGGACACTTCCTGACATATCCCATAAGGGTGTTTTCTCCTCTGGGTTGACTACCTCACAAGCAGTGCAGGTGAGCACAAGCTATTTGTCTTTATTTCCAAAGCACTCTGGGAGATCAGAAGAGATGAGAATTGATTAATGCGCCCTATGAAAAGTTCAATAACTGTTTAATCACAGCTTGGAAATAAAGCAATGCTTCTGATCTTTTACAAATTAATTTAACGTTGCATTAAAAATAAAATAGGCTGTAAATTGTGCTGTGCAGGAATAATCAATGGCTCATTATCTTTGCTTCTAGCAAAATGCACTGATTCTTTTAAACTCATTAATGAGCAGTATCGGGCAGTACACAGCTGCAAATGTGCTCAAGTATTATTGATCCTACATCTATAAAACTAATCTCATCTGGGCAGAATTTATGAGCAGTAATAATGCAAACTCTTCTCAGTTTATACTAAAGAAATAAAGAAGAAAATTCATGTGCAGAAGGCAAGATTCTAAGATCACTGGGGGGAAACAATTTCTGAGCCCTTATTCCATTCTGCAGCCAGCACATCCCAGCACTTAATCACTGTTAAACATAAATCTAATAAGATATCATCAGTGGTGGCCAATGAGATGTTAACAGAGTTTTTCCATACAACCAAGACATTATAATAATTCCATAATTTGGATTGATATTACCACTTTCTTTAGATGTTCCTAGGACATTATGTGCAAATTAGCAATAAGTTTACTTCCATATTATATTTTACAACATAATGCTTACAAATATTTTTCTACTAAAATAGAATTGGAGGTAGATTGCTTTCATTGTCCAACTTTGCAAAATATGTGTTGTCCACATGTCCAGTTGCCTGCTGGACATCTCCCTCTTGAAGTTGTCCTCAAACCTATCGGGTCCAATATTGTGGGCCAGCTCCTGGGGAGGGTGGGGGGGGTAGTGATGGAGTCTTAGCACCTAGCTTATCCTGGATACTAAGATGTAGAGAGAAGGCAGAATCGACCTTTGCAGCTTCTTTAGAGAAAGAATGGTGGGAGACTAGAGAATCCCACACAAAGAGAAGAGNCTTAAAACTCAACATTCAGAAAGAGAGATGTGTATAAGAGACAGGTCTTAGCACCTAGCTTATCCTGGATACTAAGATGTAGAGAGAAGGCAGAATCGACCTTTGCAGCTTCTTTAGAGAAAGAATGGTGGGAGACTAGAGAATCCCACACAAAGAGAAGAGGAGGGTGGGAAAGGGCAATTTAACCACTCCACCCTGTACCAGATCTCTACTTTCTATTTTATTTTCGTTGCTGCAAACTAGAAGTAAAACAACTATTTTCAGGTGACACCAGGGACTCCTTTACAGTGAAATTGTAAGTAATCGCCAAAGTATGTATCATAAAAATGGGACGTTCTGCTAAAAGCTGCCAGACTGGCTCCCTCCCATGCTTTTGCAAAGCTTCACCAACTTGGCTGAGCCAAGATTGCAAAGATTTCACATCCTCCTTTTACTAACTACCCTCATCTATCGCCAGAAGCAGGAAGGAGAAATAACACAAGTGTGTAGAAATTGCCAATGTTTGCGAAGTCTCTCTAAAACTGCATCTTGAAATTTTATACAGCCAATCGTGATGCACCTTCAGGGGGCTAAGCCTGCTGCCACTAACCCTGGCAGCCTCCTGACCAGAAGCTCAGGGAGAAAACTACCACGTGATCTCGTTTCCCGGCATTTCAAATCTCCAGTATGCAGATAAGCACTACCGCGTCCAGCAATGGTTACGAAGTGATTTGACAGATCTCAGCCCCTTTCCTTATGGGGTGTTTAACTCTAACAGCATGTTCTTGCCCACTTCTAATTTTATTATAGAACCACAGACAAAACCTCACTCTCAACGCGTCCTCAGAGATTGCCGAACTGTCCATCAACTGTCCGACAGATTCAGGGCCAGATGAGGTCAATACTCAGTCATACTTGGCACCTGTGAATCTGAAGACTGCCACATTTCTCAGGAACGGATCCAACGGAAGGCAAATTCAGAGGGTGAGTGAGGCCATAAAGCAGGACCTGAGTTAAGACAGTAAGTGCAAACCAGAGGCTGCTCACCTTCTCTCAGAGATGGAGCCGTCCTTCAGCTAATCCAGGAGGGGGCAGCAGAGTGACAGGCCAAATCTAGAGATTCTGAGAGGCACGTCCAGGAGATGCAAGGGTTCTCTTTTCCACCTACTAGCTCCCAAGACAATGGCAAGACCCCAGTGTTCTTGCCTGGAGAATCCCAGAGATGAGGGAGCCTGGTGGGCTGCCGTCTATGGGGTCACACAGAGTCGGACACGACTGAAGCGACTTAGCAGCAGCTCCCAAGACAAAGCCATCTTTGCCACTTTCAGTGGTTGAATGTGTCAGGCTCACAGGCAAGGACGTGATTAGCCAGAGGGAGTTTCTGAGGTCATATATATGTAAAGACTGTTGACCTAATCATAAGCTATTTTCTTCTATTTTGGCAGAGGCTAGAGTTTAATATGGGCTTCTCTGGTGGCTCAAACGGTGAAGTGTCTGCCTGTAATGAGGGCTGGGAAGATCCCCTGGAGAAGGAAATGGCAACCCACTCAAGTACTCTTGCCTGGAAAATCCCATGGACTGAGAAGCCTGGTAGGCTACAGTCCATAAGATGGCACAGAGTCGGACATGACTGAGCGACTTCACTTTCACTTTCAGAGTTTAATGTGATAACAGGTTCCAGAACAAGGGCTTAAGCTAAGTAACAGCTTTGAATTATAATACATCTACAGCCCTTCTCAAACTTTAGTAGGAAAGGACATTACTTACAAATATTGTTTTTAAGGCTCAAGGGTGCAAGAAAAAGTGCTCAGCATCAAGAAGCATTAGATAAATGAAAATCACAGCCTCAGTAAGATACTTCATCCTCACTAGGACAGCTAAAAGCAAAACAACGGACAAGTGCTGACAAGCACGCAGAGAAGCTGGACTGTAGAACGATGCAGCCACATTGAAAAATGGTATGGCAGCTTCTCAAAATGTTAAATACAGACGTACCATATGACAAAGCAGTTCCATTCTTAGCTACATGTCTGTGTTTGTGGGCCATAACAACAAGCTTAGATTGGGTGGCATAAAGAACTGAAACTTAACTTACAGTTCTGGAAGTNATTGAAAAATGGTATGGCAGCTTCTCAAAATGTTAAATACAGACGTACCATATGACAAAGCAGTTCCATTCTTAGCTACATGTCTGTGTTTGTGGGCCATAACAACAAGCTTAGATTGGGTGGCATAAAGAACTGAAACTTAACTTACAGTTCTGGAAGTTCAAGACCAAGGGGCCAGCAGGGCTGGACTGTCCTGAGGCCTCTGTCATCGGCCTGCAGGTGACTGCCCTCTTGCTGCCCCTTCACATGGCTNAAACAGACAAAATAAAGACATATTTAGACATAGAAGGTTACCAATCACTGATCCTCACTGTGCTGCTAACTTGCTTCAGTCGTGTCCGACTCTGTGCGACCCCGTAGATGGCAGCCCACCAGGCTCCCCAATCCCTGGGATTCTCCAGGCAAGAACACTGGAGTGGGGTGCCATTTCCTTCTCCAATGCATGAAAGTGAAAAGTGAAAGTGAAGTCACTCAGTTGTGTCTGACCCTCAGCAACCCAATGGACTGCAGCCTACCAAGCTCCTCTGTCCAAGGGATTTTCCAGGCAGGAGTATTGGAGTGGGGTGCCATTGCCTTCTCCGATCCTCACTCTGAATAGATTTAAATAAAAATAAAACAGCATCTAGTAGGAAAGAATAAGAAGCAACAATGACCGGTGGAAAACGTTACAGACACCATTGATCTGCACTCTCATATTTAAGGACCATCAAATCAGATGATTGAGGAGCTTTTAAAGACAAATTCTCTGTCTTTGTTCTTGCATCTATAATACAGAGATGATCATTGTTATCTGCTGCACAAAATAGTTGCAAAGATTAAGTGTGTAAATGTGCGTCCCTGGAACAGTGCCTGGCAGCAGTGAGCTATTATTATATATGTCTGAACCCTTGACAGAAAGCCTTGCTCTCCTGTCCTCTGTCCAAAGAAAGTTTTTTTAATAGCTTCCATGACTCTCTTTCCTTACATATCACAAATGGCTTATTTTCTACCTAAATTCTTCAAGATGTTCATTAAACTATTTTTTAGAAAGAGTACTGGGGATCCACTGAAGGGTTCCAAACCAAAGAGTACAAGGCTCTGGTTTGCATTTAATTTATATATTATAATTTTGAAAAAGCTCTCCTGAACATACTCCTATTTGAGTTTTTGCAGGACCTAGATAGTGTTTGTATTGTTACGCCTATTTTATAGATGAGAAAGCTAAGCCTCTGAGAGGTCTTGCAGGTGGTGAATGACAGTCTGGTTTACATTTTTAAATTATCTGTGAAGCTGCTGTATGGGAAAGAGGCAAGAGGGCAAGAATGAAACCCAGGAGGTCACTTACAATGTATTCCAAAAGGAAAAGTGGGAGCTGATAGTGCTCAGCTCAGCATAAATTAAAGGCAAATGTAGAAAAATAATAGAAGCAAAAGATACGTGTTAGGACGTAAAATTGGTTACTAAAGAACCACTGAAAAGCCTGCATGCATGTGTGCGTGTTCAGTCACGTGCTACTCTTTGCCACCCCACAGATTGCTGCTTGCCAGGCTCCTCTGTCCATGAAATTTTCCGGGCAAGAATATGCTGGAGTGGGTTGCCGTTGTAAAAAGTTAATACCCAGATTCTCAAAAATCAGAAAATACAACTCTGAAAACTGTCTCATGGCAATCTAGTATATTTTGTTTATGCAATACTTTCAAAAATCCTAGATTTCTATCCTAACTTAGCTTCAACTATACAATTGCAGACTGTACGGTTCTTACTCCCTTGACTTTGATCATCTGATTAAATCTGCCTTTATGTTTCCCTCTCCCTCCTCTGTTCCATGCACCGCAAAGTTTTATACATACTTCAAAGACTGCCTCAGATTTCATCTTCTGCACCCCCAGAGCTTCTGCAGGGGGCCTTGATAGTTCCTCCCCTTATTTCCCAAATGGGCTATGTCCACAGTATCACTGGACTTTCCCTTATTGAAGTCTACCTTATCTTAGTTACCTGCATTATCACTCTCCCTGGATTACAAGACCCTAAAAATTAAGGGAAATGGGATATTCAGTCTGCATCCTTTATATCCCCAGCTTTAAAACTATTAAAGGAATTGAAGTGAAAAGGGAGTCACCATCCTTGAATGACTTGAACAATGAGTCCTCTGGGAAAAAAGGACCAACTACCTCAGCTCCCAGCATAAGGTGCCTCTGGCTACCTCATCTCCAAAAGTTTGCCTCTTTTGAGTGTCAGACCTGATTTGACCAAAAACATATACATACCCACTGCCAAATACCAGAGTGGAGAGAAAAAAGCTGAAAGCAAAAAATACTCCTGCCTTAGACACCTTAATATGGCTGCAGTGAAAAGGAAAAAAGAGGAATGAGCTTTTCTCTCTCCCTTTTCTGAGAACAAGAAGATAAAGAGAACACCGAGCAGCCTGAACATTCCTAGTTTTGTTTTTTTTTTTTTTACCTTAACTGCTTCTTCCTAACTCTGCATGTCTGTAACTAAGTTTGCTTTTCTGCCCCCTAACTCTGCAGGAGCTACAGTTCACATTTTTTCCTTTGATTCTGTTCTAAATACATCCCCTATCTGTTGTTTACCCTTACAAGATGCTTCCCCTTACAGTTACATATCAGAGAGAATCCAGCAGAGCCATTGAACTGCCGGACTCAATTACTGAGCTACTGACCCCAGTCTAGTCTTTGAAAAAATGCAAGAAGCAGTCAAGATCCTATCACCTTTGTTGCTCATCACCAACTCCCGACTGGAAGCCCCGGGACTCCTCATGGAGGAGGGGCACAGACTCTAAGGCGTGAGCCTCCTGTGTTCCCCTCTCCACCGGCAGAGGATAAAAGCTACCTTTCTATTTCCTTCCAACTCTGTCTCCGTATTTTTCATGCAGCTTCGGTGGGCAGAGATGGCCAACATTTTGGCTGGCAACAATATGGAGATGTTATCCTTAGCTAAAAAACAGGAAAGTATCCTTATCCATTAGCATTTTGCTATTTTGTATTCTATTCCTACACTTTTGTGATTGCCAAAGTTTTGCCCCATGAGGTGCGTCGCGGATACCGGCACTAGGAATCAGCAAGCACTCATGGAGTAGTGAAGAGGGTCCAGTTTAAGAGACAAAATAATACAGAATGGAAATAGCAGTTGGCCTCCTTACATAGAGAAGCAGCTGGGTGTGCTCTGGGTAAGAAGATAATGTAGTAGTCTCCTAAGTTCACTTGAGGACAGCGATTACAGCCTCTCAGACAGAATGTGGCAAACGCGTCTGCGGTGTTCATGTCCTCACAGGGTGCCTGTTTGAGACGTCTCCACAGAACTATACACAGACCTTCTCCTGAAGAGCCTGAGGCCTACTTAAAAATATGTTCAGTTCAGCTCAGTCACTCAGTCGTGTCCAACTCCGAGACTCCATGACTGCAGGATTCCAGGGCTCCCTGTCATCACCAACATCCAGAGTTTACTGAAACTCATGTCCATTGATTCAGTGATGCCAAAACCATCTCATCCTTTGTCATCCCCTTCTCCTCCCACCTTCAGTCTTTCCCAGCATCAGGGTCTTTTCCAATCAGTCAATTCTTCACATCAGGTGGCCAAAGTATTGGAGTTTCAGCTTCACAGCAGTCCTTACAATGAATACTCAGAACTGATTTTCTTTAGGATGGACTGGTTGGATCTCCTTGCTGTCCAAGGGACTCCCAAGAGTCTTCTCCAATACCACAGTTCAAAAGCATCAATTCTTTGGCACTCAGCTTTCTTTATAGTCCAACTTTCACATCCATACATGACTACTGGAAAAACACAGCTTTGACTAGACAGAATTTTGTTGGCAAAATAATGTCTCTGCTTTTTAATATGCTGTTGAAGGGAAAAAGTTAAATTTTAAAAGCAATCCTTTGTTCTGATCCTTAGAGGCAAGCATGACTCATGGAAAAAGAACCTGCCCCCTATCTGATGACCTATAGTCTAGTTTCCTGGCCCTCACAAGAGACCCCCCGGGTAATTGTTTTTCTGTTAAACTTTCCTAGAGAGCTGTTTTTCTGAGAATTGGCTAACTGCCGCAAGGTGGTCAGTCAGCCTTTTCAACCTGATAATTTCCAGACCTATCTCTGTAAAGGTCAAGCTATGCCCACCAATCAGTTTGTTCAGATTGTCTTCACCCCACCTATACCTACTTGTAGCTTTTGTGTATAAAAACTGCTCTATAACTGAGGTTGGGGTTCGCTCCTTTCGAGGATGATCGAACCCCGGCGCGCCGGTTCAATAAATCCTCTTGCTGTTTGCATCGAATTCGGGTCTTGGTGATCTGTGAAGCGACGTCTCCCGTGATTAGGCCGTTCAGGGCCTAACACTGTCTTGCTTGGTCACAACTTTTCTTCCAAGGCACAAGCGTCTTTTAATTTCATGGCTGCAGTCAGTGATTTTGGAGCTCAAGAAAAGAGTCTGTCATTGTTTTCACTGTTTCCCCATCTATTTGCCATGAAGTGATGGGACCAGATGCCATAATCCTAGTTTTCTGAATGTTGACTTTTAAGCCAACTTTTTCACTCTGCTCTTTAACTTTCATCAACAGGCTGTTTAGCTCTTATTTGCTTTCTGCCATAAGGGTGGGGTCATCTGCATATCTGAGGGTATTGATATTTTTCCTGGCTATCTTGATTCCAGCTTCTGCTTCATCCAGCCCAGCGTTTCTTATGATGTTCTCTGCATATGAGTTAAATAAACAGGGTGACAATATACAGCCTTGACATACTCCTTTCCCTATATGGATCCAGTCTGTTGTTCCATGTCCAGTTCCAACTGTTGCTTCCTAACTTGCATGCAGATTTCTGAAGAGGCAGGTCAGGTGGTCTGGTATTCCCATCTCTTTCAGAATTTCCCACAGTTTATTGTGATCTACACAGTCAAAGGCTTTGGCATAATCAAGAAAGCAGAAATAGATGTTTTTCTGGAATTCTCTTGCTTTTTCCATGATCCAGTGGATGTTGGCAATTTGATCTCTGGTTCCTCTGCCTTTTCTAAAACCAGCTTGAACATCAGGAAGTTCATGGTTCATGTATTGTTGAAGCCTGGCTTGGTGAATTTTGAACATTACTTTGCTAGCATATGAGATGAGTGCAATTGTGCGGTAGTTTGAGCATTCTTTGGCATTGCCTTTCTTTGGGATTGGAATGAAAACTGACCTTTTCCTGTCCTGTGGCCACTGCTGAGCTTTCCAAATTTGCTGGCATATTGAGCGCAGCACTTTCACAGCATCATCTTTCAGGATTTGAAATAGCTTAACTAGAATTCCATCACCTCCACTAGTTTTGTTCGTAGTGATGTTTCCTAAGGCCCACTTGACTGCCCAGTCCAGGATGTCTGGCTCTAGGTGAGTGATCACACCATCATGATTATCTGGATCATGAAGCTCTTTTCTGTATCATTCTTCCGTATATCTTGCCACTTCTCAATATCTTCTGCTTCTGTTTGGTCCATACTATTTCTGTCCTTTATCGAGCCCATCTTTGCATGAAATGTTCCCTTGGTATCTCTAATGTCTTGAAGAGACCTCTAGTCTTTCCCATTCTATTGTTTTCCTCTATTTCTTTGCATTGATCACTGAGGAAGGCTTTATCTCTCCTTGCTATTCTTTGGAACTCTGCATTCAAATGGGTATGTCTTTCCTTTTCTCCTTTGCCTTTCACTTCTCTTCTATTCACAGCTATTTGTAAGGCCCCCATCAGATAATCATTTTGCCTTTCAGTGTTTCTATTTCCTGGGGATGGCCTTGATCCCTGCCTCCTGTACAATGTCATGAACCTCCGTCCATAGTTCTTCAGGCACCCTGTCTATCACATCTAATCCCTTGAATCTATTTCTCACTTCCACTGCATAATCATAAGGGATTTGATTTAGGTCATAGCTGGATGGTCTAGTGGTTTTCCCTACTTTATTCAAGTCTGAATTTGGCAATAAGGAGTTCATGATCTGAGCCACAATCAGCTCCCGATCTTGTTTTTGCTGACTGTATAGAGCTTCTCCATCTTTGACTGCAAAGAACACAATCAATCTGATTTCAGTATTGACTATTTGGTGACGTCCATGTGTAGAGTCTTCTCTTGTGTTGTTGGAAGAGGGTGTTTGCTATGACCAGTGTGTTCTCTTGGCAAAACTCTTATTAGCCTTTGCCCTGCTTCATTCTGTACTCCAAGGCCAAATTTGCCTATTACTCCAGGTGTTTCTTGACTTCCTACTTTTGCATTCCAGTCCCCTAAAATGAAAAGGACATCTTTTTGGGGTGTTAGTTCTATGAGGTCTTGTAGGTCTTCATAGAACCGTTCAACTTCAGATTCTTCAGCATTACTGGTCGAGGCATAGACTTGGATTACCATGATATTGAATGGTTTACCTTGGAAACAAACAGAGATCATTCTGTTGTTTTTGAGATTGCATCTGAGTACTGCATTTCATACTCTCTTGCTGACTATGATGGCTACTCCATTTCTTCTAAGGGATTCTTACCCACAATAGTAGATATAATGGTCATCTGAGTTAAATTCACCCATTCTAGTCCATTTTAGTACACTGATTCCTAAAATGTTGATGTTCACTCTTGCCATCTCTTGTTTTATCACTTTCAATTTGCCTTGATTCACAGACCTAACATCCCAGGTTCCTATGCAACATTGTTCTTTATAGCATCAGACTTTATTTCCATCACCAGTCACATCCACAGCTGGGTGTTGTTTTTGCTTTGTCTCTGTCCCTTCATTCTTTCTGGAGTTACTTCCCCACTGATCTCCAGTAGCATATTGGGCACCTGCCGACCTAGGGAGTTCATCTTTCCATGTCCTATCTTTTTGCCTTTTCATACTGCTCATGGGGTTCTCAAGGCAAGAACACTGAAGTGGTTTGCCATTCTCTTCTCCAGTGGACCACATTCTGTCAGAACTCTCCACCACAACCCATCCATCTTAGGTGTCCCTACACGGCATGGTTCACAGTTTCATGGAGTTAAACAAGGCTAATGATCACATGTGGTCCATGTGATCAGATTGGTTAGTTTTCTGTGATTGTGGTTTTCAGTCTGTCTACCCTCTGATGGAGAAGCATAAGAGCCTTATGGAAGCTTCCTGTTGAGAGAGAGTAACTCAGGGGGAAACTGACTCTTGTTCTGATGGGCAGGGCCATGCTCAGTAAATCTTTAATCCAATTTTCTGTTGATGGGTGGGGCTGTGCTCCCTCCCTATTATTTACCTGGGGCCAAATTATGGTGGAGGTAGTGAAGATAATGGCAACTTCCTTCAAAAGGTCCCATGCAGGCACTGCTACATTCAGTGCCCCCAACCCGGCAGCAGGCCACTGCCAGTCCACACCTCTGCAGGAGACTCCTGGACACTCCCTGGAAAGTCTGGGTCAGTCTTTTGGGGGGTCACTGCTCCTTTCTTCTGGGTCCTGGTGTACAAGGTTCTGTTTGTGCCCTCCAAGAGTCTGTTTCCCAGTCATGTGTAAGTTCTGCTGGCTCTATGGTGGGGTTAATGGTGACCTCCTCCAAAAGGGCTTAGGCCATTCCCAGATCTGCTGCACCCAGAACCCCTGCCCCTGCAACAGTCCACTGCTGACCCCTACCTCCACAGGAGACACTCAAACACAGTTCTGTCTCAGTCTCTGTGGGGTCTCTGGGCCCTCACATATGCATAAGGTTTGTATGGCCCTCTGGCAGGTATGGGGTCTGATTCTAAATGCTATTTTGCCCCTCATACCATTTTGCTGGGGCTTCTCCTTTGCCCTTGGACATGGGGTATCTCCTCAATGTTGCTCCAGCACTGCACAGCCACAGCTCCAGTGCCTACCTTCTTGGTGGTAAAAATATGTTAGCTACTGACATATTAGGGATAAGATAGGTTAGGGATAAGACAGGCTTGTCCAAAATGGCATAAGCACAACTTGGCAAACTCCCCAGATGGCAATTTTGGGAAGCTACTCTGTGCTCAACTAAAGCAGACTCCCAGTCTGTACAAACACACCTAGAACACTCACCCCTATTTGGCTGCCTGTAGTCTGTACAAACTCACCTAGAATCCTCACCCTTATCTGGCTACCTGTATTTCAGGCAGACCTTTAGTCTCTTGATATGAGAAATCTAATTCTCCTTCCTGTTTCAAAAAGAGGGATCCATTCCAGGGCCCAAAACTGGGCTCTTGTCTAACACTTGTGCTGCAGTCCAGCCCCGGTGGATCCAGGGTAATTCGAAGGAGAGATGGCGTGGGCAAGGAAAACTTATTTAGAAATATAAGATTAGATTAGGAAGAAATAGTATAGTAGGAAAATTTAGTGGAGAAAAGAGGCTGAATAACTTGGTTTATGTGGAAAGCCAATAAAACTTCAGGACAAGAAGTTTGCACTATCTATGTTAGGCCACCAGCATCCTCTTGAATATCGGAGAGTGCCCTGCCTAGGACTCCCTCTCGCATGGAACTTAAAAGCCAGGGCAAGTAAGTAGACATGGCGAGCCTCTACACCCCAGATGGGAATTCAGCCAGAAAATAGAGCAAGACATGGGGGAACCAGTCTTCCCAGGACTGGCCCCTCCATTATTGTTCAGAAGGCTTTTTATACTTTTTGATTATACATAGAGATCAATGGGTAATACAAAATTATGCAGTGTCAGCAGCCCTGACTCTTATCAAAACCAGGCTATCTCTCTGCATACCTAGTTAAATATACAAGTCTTAGGTGATTTACATCATCTTCTGGCCAGAGGGCCAATTAACATTTTATAGCCCTTTTCTGATACGGGTTTGTCAACCAGAAGACTTATTTGTTAAAAGTGTTGTTCTTCCCAAAGGCTGGTGCCACTCTCAGAAAGCACTAAATAAAGTTACATTCTTATTTAGCAAAGATACAACAATTTATAACAAGTAAAGGGAGTACAGTGATTTATAACAAAAGAAAAGTAATTAACTCAAAAGTCCAGTGTTGCTAACATCAAAACTACTATATTCCTTTTTCTATATCCCAATTACATTGATTAATATCCTTCAGGTGTCTAAAAGATAAAGGATATGGAGGCCTGGCAGCAATCATTGAGTCAACAGTGAAACCCGTCACCAATATGATTTTTTAGCTCTTTAGAAAAGGCTCTGTATCTTTAAGATGCTTTAAGCTTTGTGCCTGTCACAGTTGGGGGGCTGTAAACAATCACAAGTAGTTGTAAAGTCCGGGGGGAGGGGGAGAGGGAGGAGGGGAACCTGTCAGGCAAGTTAGAGAGCCATCAAAGGGGTTTGAGCTGAAACATCCCTTCATATGCAGGAGACTGAAGCCCCGAGTTCACTTTTTCCAGAGAATGTCAGAAGAGTGGAAAGCACAGCAAAGCAGGCAGACTCTGGTTTTTGGCGGTAGATGTTCAGGAAAATGCAGGGGGAACCCCTGAAGCTAGATCATACCTTTGCGTTTGTCTGGCTTCCTTCCTCATGACCTTTGCCATGGGTGGGATTCCTCACACTGGCTCCTGGCACACTTGGAAATGAATTGTCCAAAGAGACACATGTGCTGACAAAGCAAGAGATTTTATTGGGAAAGGGCACCTGCATAGAGAGCAGTAGGGTAAGGCAACCCAGGAGAACTGCTCTGCCACATGGCTCGCAGACTCGGGTTTCCTGGTGATGGGTTAGTTTCTGGGTTGTCTTGAACCAATCATTCTGACTCAGAGTCCTTTCTGGTGGTACATGCCCTGTTCAGCCAAGATGGATGCCAGTGAGAAGAATTCTGGGAGATGGTCGGACATGTGGTATCTCCTTTTGACCTTTCCTGAACTCTTTCAGTTGGTGATGGCTTACTGGTTCTGTTGTAAAACAACTCATGCAAATGGTTACTATGGTTCCTGGCCAGGGTGGGCCATTTTGGTCAGTGTGCTTCCCCTGACATACCCAGTGAAGAGAGTCTAAAATAAGCAACTCAAAAAGACAGGACATTCAGGGAATTTTCTTTTTGAGACTGAAAAACAGCCAAGGGCCCTTTGCTAAGCCAGTGTTTGGTGGTGTTCTGTTGGTGCACGTTGTGTGGCATGCTGGCAGTAGCGTGCCCTGGCAAGCCACAGCCACCTCTTCTCAACACAGAGTTAGCCATTCTGATCCTTGCTTTCCTCATGTATAAAATGGGGATACTACTTAACTCACAGTGTGGTTGTTAATGCAATCATGTTCAGTCCAGTGATCACATGACCAGCTGTGTGGAAATGAGGTGCACCACGTATCTCCACCTCTTTTAATGCCCTTCAGTCCCATATCCACCACCCCTGCAGCAGCTACACCTTCTCTCTTCATTAAAAGAAGTAAAGGCAAAATAGAATCCGATCACACAGCAGACCATCTGCTTAGCTGCACCAGACAGAGAACTCTGAAGGCTGGAATATGTCTAGGGAAACTTGGGACTCAATTCTATACTCAGCTGGCAAAATCTAAATGACTCTAGCTCACATATGCATTCAAATATGCATGCATTTTTATTTTAATATTAATAGTTCAATAGTATTTGTTATCTGGAGGAAGGAGCCACAACTCACTCCAGTATTCTTGCCTGGAGAATTCCAAGGACAGAGGAGCCTAGCCGGCTACAGTCCACAGGGTCACCAAGAGTTGGACATGACTAAGTGACTAAGCACATGACACTATTTGTTATATGCAGTCTCCTGGAATCTTCACAGGGAGATGGGATTGGGTAGCAGAGGACCCTCTTTTTCCAGAGAACAATTAAAATCTTCATCTTTCTTTTAATGGCTATCAAAGCATTAAACTTGAAGACAGTATTAAGTTGTACATGGTGGCACAAAAGCTGGGAGATAGATGCTAGAGGGGGAAAAATAAAAAGGTCTGAATAAAAAGACAGAAGGGACAGGGCAGGATTTAGAAAAAAGTACATCAGAATTACTAATTTCCAAAGGTGAGGAGAAAGAGAAGAATATATAAAGCTGTGGGGTAGAGAAGAGAATGAATGGTAAGAAATAAGATACCCCATGGGAATTTCTGGAAATGTTACGCACATCAAGTTGTAAACATTCTCCCTCATCTCTCTCATGGAATTTTTATTAAATTCTACACTGCTTTTTAATGCCCTTAAACAAGTACATTTTTATTTTAAGGGAATTTGAAAAGAAAAAAAAAGAGGCTAAATAATTCATTATAAATATATAAAGGCATACCACACTTGTATTAATAGAGAAGTTGTTTCACTCCACCCTCCATGAAATATACATTGAACAAATACTTAAACATAAGACTGATGCTGAAGCTCCAATATTTTGGCCACATGATGGGAAGAGCCAACTCATTGGAAAAGACCTTGACATTGGCAAAGATCGAGTGCAGGAGGAGAAGGGGATGACAGAGGATGAGATGGTTGGATGGCATCACCAACTCAATGGATATGAGTTTGAGCAAACTCAGGGAGCTGGTGAAGGACAGGGAAGCCTGGCGTGCTGCAGTCCACGGGGTCACAAAGAGTTGGATATGACTGAGCGGGTGAACAATGAACAACAATACAGTCCTTGGGATGCCAACTTGTTTTCTCAACTCAGCTGGAATTTGGGGAAGAGGAGAAACCAGATTAAGACAACACAGAGAGATGAGAGAGGAGGGAGCTGAGGAAGCTGAGAACACGTTTATCTGCTGGGATTAGTGTGAGATTGCTAACCTGCTTCTACAGGATGGAACAGCAAAGGACTCTCACAATGCAGGGAGAGAGAGGAAGGGTAATATGTGGCAAGAGAATGGATATTCAGAAAGACAGAAAATGACTACCAATGTCCAATGCTTCAGCAAGGTCCAGTGAGATCAGGAGACACAACTCTGGTTGGCGGCAAAAAGCCATCTCCGAAGAAATGAGACCAAGTAATATCACAGATTAATCAAAAGACAAATTTCAAAATGCAAGTTTACGAGGATCAGAGAAGGGCTCCATCTACGGCTCACTTCTCCTACCCTGCAGGCTCTCTGCAAGCGAGTCCATCCATTTCAGTGACCTCCTAAATGATGATCTCCCCAGTCTGTTGCCCATGCACAGACAGTCCCTCCATCTGCTATTTCCACCTGCTTGTCCTATGGGGATCTCCATTTCACTGCATCCAAAATGGAACTTTGATCACCTTCCTCCCCAAGTGTTGCCCCTTCCACATTCTCTATGAATAGTGCTTACACTAAACACCTGGATGGCCTGCATTCCTCCCTTTTCCTCACTTGCCCTAAGACCACTAACCCAGTGTGAACGGGATTTGTAACCCCTGGATACCGCTTCATCCCTCATCTCCTTTTCCTCCCCTACTCAATCAGTTTTGCAGCTCTTTGACTTCTCCCATCTGTGCTTTTTGTACCAGTTTTCCTACTGGTGTCCCTGTCCAGCCTGGCCCCACTCTGCATCGCTGCCGAAATGACTCTTCTGAAACACAAATCTAACCAGATTTAGATTAGATTCAAATTCCATCCTCAGCATCAGTAATCAGGATGGGTACAAGATGGGATAAAAATCACTTCTGTGCTTTAACTCTTTCTGCAAAAAGGAATCATGATCAATTTCTTAACCTACAGCTGAAGAATTTCTGTGATGATTAATTCAACACTGCTTTCTAAAAACTAAGTTTTCATGATTGTAAATGTCAGGGAAACGAGCCCATGATATAAAGCTAAGCTTTAAAGTTTTAACAAGCAGACTCCTAAATTATGTTTTATAGTGTGATATCATCAAGTGCACATTAAAAAAATTCTAAAAGAAAAGGGTCTAAACTTTTAATTGCAAGTGTCTCTTAATGATATAACTACAGACAACTATTATTTTTTTGTGTAACACTATTCCTACCTCTCCCACAATGAACATATAGTTTTTCTGTGATAGAGGCAAAAGAGTCAACTTTTTAAAACTTGAGCTGTCTGAAAGAAGCACTTGTACACAAGAGAATTCCCAGTATTTAAAACTGGTGTCATCATTCTGAGGAGTGCTGCTGGATGTGACTACTTACTGAGCTGTTACAAGGAACTGGTCCTCTCTCTGTGCTTCTCTCAGCTTTCATGTCTAGGGGACATGACCAAGGACAGTTTTGAAAAACCCCACATTAACCAGCAAAGGAGGCTGAAAGAATACAGAAGCTGACAGTTAATTAAAGGAGGCTACCATGTGGCAGGCAGCCCCCAGCTGTGGTGGGTAACAATCGTAGCTCTTCTGGGGCCTTGAAATAAAATTCTGAATACTAAAGCAGGCACAAAATAAAGTGTAATTTATATTGGAACTTTAACACAACTGCTAAATGAAAATTCAGCCAATAATATTCTCTACCAATTTTATGCATATGATTCAGAGAAACTTAACCCCAAAAGGAATCATTTATAGATTCTATCTCTGAGTCGATTTTCATTAAAGGACTATTTTTCTACCTGTCTGTATTTTCAGTTTCTTGGCTTATCTCTTTCAAAAAGAAATTTCCTTGTAACTGCTTCTACCAAGCAGGAGAGAAGACCCATGCTAACTATAGGGACATAAGGAGGCTTCTCTAGCTTAGTTCTTGTTTCATACAGGACAATCTGCATAACAACTGTACACATAAAACAAACTTGTAAAAGTGGTCATTAGACAAACTCAGTTGCTTCAAATCAGTGGTTCTCAGTCAGGGAAAATTCTGCCCCCAAAGAGATATTTTCATGATCATAACTGAGGTGGTCTCACTGGCTTCTAGTGGGGGGGAGGCCAAGGATGCTCCCCCCGAATGCTGAGGGCAGCCTCCCACCACAAAGCATGATCCAGCCCCAATGTCAAAACATTAAGATGGAGAAACCCTGAAACATCACAAAGCATTAAATAGCTCATGGTAGCCGGCTTTCAGGAGTGAGAGACAAATGCATATTTTTATTTGTTAGACTCAAAGTCACCCACTGTCCCCCAAGGGCCTGCCCTTGGAGGATAGGATTCAGGACTCTCTCCAGAAACTTGGAGAATCCATTACTGAGTCTTTTCTGACCTTCCTCCAATACCCAAAGCAGCCAGCCTCTCCTTTTCAAAATCAGAAATATCCCTCTAAATTTCATGCATACCTGTCATCACATTAACAATTGTTTTTCATCATATTATCATTTTATACTTGACAGACTATGTAACAACTGGACAGNTATACTATTATTTCCTAATCTAATCTTATATTAATAAATAAGTTTTTCCTCACCAACGCCGTCCTCGCTTCGAATTCTCTGGACCTACCAGGGCTAGACTCCAGCACTGCTTAACTCGGCAGACCAGGTCTTGCATTGTCTGGACACTGACTCTCCAACATTTTTCACGGCCGCTGCTCTCCTCACTCTCTACTGTAGGCACACAGGTCTTCAGAAGTTTCAGTGCTTGATACTTTCCTCTATCAGAACTTTGAAGTCTCCAGTTATTCCCTTTCATGGTGCTTTATTTTCACTTGTCACATTATAATTAGTTATTTGGGTAATTAAGTTGTTGAAAATCTCTCTACCCCATCGACTATAAGCTTCATAAGGTAAAGAACTACCCCCCTCTACTCACTGCTATATTTCTTATCTGGCATAGCACCAGGTACAATGCCTGGGACATCATAAACATCAAAATACCTGAATAAAAAAATGGGGTAACTATATGAATAAATAGAATGAGTATTAGCGTCTAGCTATCCAAGATAAGTAGATGATTAGGTAGATAATTGTATATGACATTCAGAGTGATATATTGGGAGACATACTCTAATTGTTCTCTTGAGTTTCACCCTGTCTTCCAAGAAAAAGGCATTGGCAGCTTTGTTATGGACAGTCAGTTTAAGGATGTCTACATAGCAAACAACCTTGGAAGACAGAGGTTTTTCTCCCTCTAAGGCAAAGGGCATATTTGTTTCCTGATCAGGATAATAAACATAATAACTTCCTCCAGAGCGCAGGTTTGACAACTTGTGAGCAGCTCTTTTATACAATTGAGAGCTTCCTAAATTCAGATAGCATATTCAAAAGCAGAGACATTACTTTGCCGACTAGGGTCCATCTAGTCAAGGCTATGGTTTTTCCTGTGGTCATGTATGGATGTGAGAGTTGGACTGTGAAGGCTGAGCCCCGAAGAATTGATGCTTTTGAACTGTGGTGTTGAAGAAGACTCTTGAGAGTCGTTTGGACTGCAAGGAGATCCAACCAGTCCATTCTGAAGGAGATCAACCCTGGGATTTCTTTGGAAGGAATGATGCTAAAGCTGAAGCTCCAGTACTTTGGGCACCTCATGCAAAGAGTTGACTCATTGGAAAAGACTCTGATGCTGGGAGGGATTGGGGGAAGGAGAAGAAGGGGACGACAGGGGATTAGATGGCTGGATGGCATCACTGACTCGATGGATGTGAGTCTGAGTGAACTCCGGGAGTTGGTGATGGACAGGGAGGCCTGGCGTGCTGCGATTCATGGAGTCGCAAAGAGTCGGACACGACTGAGCGACTGAAATGAACTGAACTAAGTTCAGAGTGTCTCTAACAAGTCTACTGTGTGCACAGCATCTGCCTTCATTGTCCTCGTTGTCTTTAAGGAACTTAATGGCCCAAGGAACCCATACAAACATGAAGCTCATGGTGCTTGCTGTGCTGAGAGTCATCGAGTTCTTTGTCTCTAATAAAAGTCTCCTGTCTTCTGCCAACACCTATGAAACTATGGCAGGCTAAAAAAATAGTGTAAAATCTCAAACAGATACTTCATAATTTTTGACACCAAATGCTTGAACAACTGGCAGAGCTGTGAGGAGAGGTGGAGGCTAAGAGCTTCTTGCAACAATTGGGAAGGTTACAAAAGACTGGTTGTGAATTAGAGATTCTCCTCAAAAGGTAGTTTTGCCATGACTCCAAAAAGGAAAATCTTGACCCCAGATTTATAAATATCACGTAATACATTGTAAAAATGTTAAAGTGTAATTCTCAGAACAATTTCAACAATGGTCTGTCTTTAAAATAATGACCCCTGTACCCTATACCAAGTCTATTAAAACAGAACTATTTATTTATACAATAATTTTAGTTTGACTCAATTTTTACTGATCCACTAATTTTTCTAATACTTCCTAAAAACCAAGTATGTATCTCCCATGAGACAATAAAGAGTATAATTGGCCTTGTATTTGAGTTGGGCCTAAATAAAAAGCATATAGTATCTATACAACACCAGAATTAAAACCTCTAAACTCTTAAAGAGTTAGCTATGCCCACACCTTACTCTCATTCTATCCCCTGTTTGTAATAACAACTCCCTCCCCACAGTTTTTTCCATTCTGTGTATCACCACTGTAAATACATTTTAGATATATTAATAGATATATTAATAAAGACAGTATATGCAAAAACAAGCACAATATACTACTAAAAAATAAATCCAATATACTAAAACCTCTCCATGTGGAACATGGCATGTGTATAAAGCAAATTAAAAACATAATAAAGTTTAGGTTTTTTGCCCACCTTTTGATTGGGTTGTTTTTCTGGTATTGAGTTGCATGAGTTGCTTGTGTATTTTGGAAATTAATCCTTTGTCAGTTGTTTCATTTGCTATTATTTTCTCCCATTCTGAGGGTGGTCTTTTCTATAAAACTATAAACCTTGTTTATAGTTTCCTTTGCTGTGCAAAAGCTTTTCAGTTTAATTAGGCCCTATTTGTTTATTTTTATTTCCGTTACTTTAGGAGGTGGGTCATAGAGGATCTTGCTGTGATTTAAGTCACAGAGTGCCCTGCCTATGTTTTCTTCTAAATTTTTATATTTTCTGATCTTACATGTATGTTTTAAGTCCATTTTGAGTTTATCTTTGTATATAATGTTAGTGAGTATTCTAAGTTCATCCTTTTACACATAGCTGTCCAGTTTTCCCAGCACCACTTATTGAAGAGACCATCTTTGCCTCATTGTATAGTCTTGCCTCCTTTGTCAGAGATAAGCTGCCCAAAGGTGTGTGGGTTTATCTCTGGGATTCCTATCTCATTCCATTGGTTTACATTTGTTTTCATGCCAGTACCATACTGTCTCAATGACTATAATTTTGTAGTATAGTCTGAAGTCAGGAAGATTGACTCCTCCAGCTCCATTCTTCTTTCTCAAGCTTGCTTTGGCTATCTGGGGTCTTTTGCCTTCCCATACAAATTGTGAAATGTTTTGTTCTAGCTTTGTGAAAAAAGGCAATGGCAATTTGATAGGCATTGCACTGAATCTGTAGATTGCATTTGGAAGTATAGTCAGTTTCACAATATTGATTCTTCCAAAGCAGGAACATGGTATCTCTCTCCATCTGTTAATGTTGTCTTTGACTTCTTTCATCAGAGTCTTTTAGTTTTCTGCATACAGTTCTTTTGTCTCCTTAGGTAGGCATATTATTAGGTATTTTATTAATTTTGTTGCTATGGTAAATGGAATTGATTCCTGAATTTCTCTTTCAAATATCATATTAACACGTATATATGGAATCTAGAAAGATAGAACTGATAAACTTGTTTGCAAAGTAGCAATGGAGACATAGACATGCAGAACAGACTTATGGACATGGTGGGGTGAGGAGAAGGTGGGACAAACGGAGGGAGTAGCACAGGCACATATACACTCCCCCATGTAAAATGGGAATTTGCTGTATGATTCAGGGAGCTCAGACTGGTGCTCTGTGACAACTTGGATGGTTGGATATGATGCGGGGTGGGGGAGGCTCGAGAGCGAGGGGACGTGTGTATACCTATGGCTGACTCATGCTGATGGATGGCAGAAACCAACACAGCATTATAAGTCATTATCTTTCAATTAAAAATAAAAACTATAAAGTTTAACATAAAATGAATTGATAGTCTTCTCTTTAAACATATAGGTGCAAAATGAAATGACATTTCTAGCGAATTTAAATAAGCTCAAAATTCAATTGCTTTACAGCTACAGTAAGGTTTGCAGTTTCTGTTTCCCTTTATTTCACAAATAAGCTCCAAAGGCGGCAGTTTTCTATAGGAAAGGTAGTGCTTGCATAGGAGCCAAAAATAAAAGATCAAATTACTGATGGAAACTCACCTGTGAGCACAACCCAGCAAGAGCCGCTAGCGGGGCTCATTTAGAGTCTCTTAATGGGTTTGAGTCCAAGAACTCCCTGAAGACTGAGCTGATTATATCAGGATTTCTGACTGCAGTGGTCAAAGTAACATCCACAGGATATGACAGGAATTATGATGGATATCGAAAGCCCTGCAAGTTGAAGAGTAAAATCACTTTTCTACCTGAGAGTTCTGTTCCGTACAAAACTCAGTATAGATCAACAGTGAAAAGTTAATCTCTTCCCAGCAGAAGCAATGAAGACGTACAACACACAATTCTGCCAGACAAAAAACTTTTCTGCGTGAAGACTTTCTCCACAATCTAATTGAAAAGTGTATATGATACTACGTAATCTATCCGATTACTGAATATCCAGATTAACATGGGAAAAAATGATCACTTCTCATGATATACAGAAATTGATTGGAAGAGTTTGACAATAAATGTCTTTCAGGTATGAAAATATATCTTTGAATGTGACCTAAGGTTTGGTGCTATGATTAAAATTTTAAATTAAATACGGTTAGGGGAAATTATTATATAAACAAAAAATAATTTTGAACCTATATTTATAGAGTCAAACCTAAATTCTTTTTAACAAATATATATACATTTAAAATGAAAACTAGTTAAAGTTAAGTAATTTATGAAGCATAGCTCCCCACTTCTACAATGTGGGCTGTGCCTTGTGACCTCCTTCCAAAGAGGATAGCGTGGAAAGAAGGAAAAATTTGAGGGGGGCACTTGATAAACACTACCTGAGCCACGCGGTCAAGATTTACATCAGTGATAAGTCATAGTCTCTTAATATGATATGAGAATGGCATGTGGTCCTCCTCCCTCCAAACCCACTGCCCCAGTCTAATGAATAAAACATCAGACAAACCCCAATTTAACGACATATACAACACACTTGGCCCAAACTCCCCAAAACTATCAGATTTCTTGAAAACAAGGAAAATCTGGAGAATGGTAAAAGGGTAAACTTTTGGCTACAAGATGAAAAAGGTCTGAGGCTCTAGTGACTAGCATGCTGACGATAGCTGATAAAGCTGAATTGTATAAAACTGAAATTTGCTAGGAGTGTTTTCATACACACAAAAAATATATATAAAAAATCTTACCCTATGTATATGAAAAATGAAAGATAAGGTATGTAGTCTAATGGATAGAAATTCTTATCATTTAGTGTTCACAAAATAATCATTCGAGACGTTTTGGTCTGCCTGTGAATAAGGAAATTCTAGAGTCCTGAAGACAAAAAAAAAAAAAAAAAAAAACCAAGGCGAGTTTGAGAAACTGTCATAGCCAAAAGAACCCTAATGAGATGTAATGACTAAATGCAATTTGTTATCCTGGATGAGATCCTTGAATAGGAAAGTAACATAAAGTGATACATTACTACTAGGTGAGCTTTAGTTAACAGTAAGGTATCAATGTCATTTCATTAGTTTTGACGAAAATACCATACTATAAGCTGTTAATAACAGGCAAAACTGGAAGACAACATATGGGAACTCTGTACTATCTTTGCAATCTTCCTCAAATTTAAAACTATTCTAAAATACCAATTTCCTAAATTATTTTAATGAGTCAGTCAACTTTTCTGAAAAAGCAAGGCTACAAACATCTGAAGCCAGACTCTATGCAAAGTCAGTAGTGACTGTCCAACTATATCTATTATAATTATAAAGTACTCATATTTCCACAGAGCTTGACAGAATCTAAACATAAGACAAAAGATTATAAATTAATAAACCAATAAGTAAGAATGCACCTACCTATACAAAATCTTCCATGCCACATCTGACTAGCATCTTCTATGTTTATTTTTCTAGCAAATAAATGTCTTCAAAATGGAAGCCACTGTTTCACTGCTTCTGATGAATACAAAGCACTGACCTTGGCTGACAGCAAAAATAAAATATGCCAGGCTAATATGGGATGGATTCAGAATAAAAAGTTACCTTCTCTGCAAAAAGATCCTTCCATAGGGGTGCCTAAAAACCCTTTTCCCAGGGTATAAAGGCCCTCATAACTACACAGATTTAATTGCAAATCCTGATTCATATTAATCCAAATTTCTACTCAAGCTTAAATGACTGGTTAGGATTGCTTTGCTTCCACAGCTTGGCAATGGCCTTTCATGAAGACATGGACAGAGAGGAGCAAAAGAAAATAAAGGAGGAAAGGGCGGTAATATTCATATTGTAACTCAGCAGCTCAGCTATGTTTATATCTATTTCATATACACTGAAGTGGTTATAATTGGTATTTAGGTTGCCAATAAATCTCACGAGCCAAACGAAGTCTCATGAGATATATTGGGAATCTAAATACCAATTAAAACATCACTTCAGTCCAAAAATACATACCGATTTTCCAACACTGAATTATTCCAACTGGCTTTTGGAATCCAGACCATGTGTAAAATGTTGCCTACCGATATACATTCACAGCAAGAATTTTACACGTGGCGTCCACTTATTTATACTATTTGAGTAAATCTGCACCTATCCTCTTCTTCACATAAGACCTATTAAAGTACCAATACTATCTGTCCTAAGGGAAAAATTAAGATATAACTCTAGTTGCAGAGTTGTTCCATAGTAGTATTTATAATAGGGAAGAGCTCATTTCTAACAGAAAGACTCCTTAAGTGGCCATGTATATCTGTGCATTGGTATATTATACAGACATTAAAGTCACTAAAGAACATGTTTAATGTCAGGGAAAAATATTTATGACATGGGAGGGGAGAGGGTCAATTGTCTCTCTTCTCAGACCATTCTCGTCATTCTCTGCTCTGTTCCATCTCACAGGAAACTATTTCCTTGCCACACGGCATCCAGTGGTTCCAGGCCCCGAAAGGCACCTGGAGAAACTGATTGTGGATATAGCTGACAACGTCACCACTGCCCCCAGGTCACCTGGGATTCCTTTTCATGGTTTCTGTGTGCACCTTACCCTACTCCACTAGCCTCTATGTGATGTCATTTCAAGGGAGTCCCTGCAGTTACTTTCCAGAAAACTGTTTAAGCTCCCAGTGCCCACTTTGCCTCTCTAGGAAGCAAAGAATTGGAATGCCTGGGACTTGATTTTAAGGGGCAGTGGGAAAGGGGTCACCTTTAACCAGTGACGAAGATGGCTGGGGGTAAGAAAACCCAGCTCCTTTGCTTCAGGAGAACTGAGACAGGGCTTACACCCCAGATGCTTCCGGCGGGACCCCGCTATAGTGTCACCCCCCAGGAATTCTGCTTGGCTTTCACCCCTCTCTCTCGATCCTGCCTCTCCCACTGTGCCACCCACCATGAGCATTTCTATAATAACCTTTTATACATAAATCCTTGCCCCAGGAGAACTCAAGCTAAGACTGTAAGTCTTAGAGTTTTTCCCCCTCTGTCTGGCGCCAGGGTTGTCACCAGCAGGGCTGCTCTCCTCCATGGATCCAACTCCTGTTGATTGATTCCCCCCACTATGGTTGTTCAGCACTCAAGTCCCCAGTGCTAAGGTTAGAGCGTTGTTCACAAGAGCAGGACTGTGAGATCTGGGATACTTGGGCATCTCCGATAAAACTGAAAATTCCTGCACCTCTCTAAGTCCCTTGGGCCTCCATTGCTATTTCAGATTAAAAGGGGATGGAGGTTTCAGAAATGAGCTTGCACTCAAGTTACTCCCTCATCTTTTGGAGCCTGTGACTGAGAAGCAGTTGGCCTAAAGAATAGAACGGTTTACCAAGGCTCACTGAGGTTGGTGTGCTTTCTCAAGATGTAATAAGTTTTAAAACCAGAGACCAATACAAGGGGCTGTTTCTCCCACTGTCGATTATACATAGACTGAAAAGTAAACGATGACAGAAGTGGCCCTTGTCCACTGTTACACTTCATATTCCATCATTGCAAACTTGCATCCTGGTGGTTCACAGGTCTTAGTTCCCCAGCGGAAAAGATTTCAACTAAAATGTGCACAAACCATCTCATTAAATTAAAAGTTAAAAGGTCCATCTGGACATTTCAGGTTCCTCATGCCACGGATTTAACGAGAAGAGGAGTTCCTGTCCTAGCTGTGATGATTTATTCAGTCTGTCAAAAGGAAGCTGCACTGCTGCTTCACAGTAGGGGCAGAGAAGACTGTATGAGAAGCCAGAAGATGCAACAGGACAACATGCAGTGCTTGCATGTCCAGAGGTAAAAGTCAGTTGCAAGATCATAATGACCGAATCAAGGCAGGACCACTGAAGACTCACATGATTCAGCAAGAAAGGTTCTGATCAGTCCACCAAGAAAAGAACCCAGATGGAGCACGCCTATATATAGGATAACATGGGATGAATAGTGGAAGAAGAAAATCAGTGTCAACTATGGCCTCATGATCAGTTACAGAACTGAGCAACAGCAGCTATGCTCATCTGCGTTATACACAAGCATGTGTGTATACATACACACATGTATTCATATACGGGCTTCTCTCATAGATCAGCTGGTAAATCATCTGCCTGCAATGCAGGAGAGCTGGGTTCGATTCCCGGGTTGGGAAGATCCCCTGGAGAAGGAAATAGCAACCCACTCTAGTATTCTTGCCTGGAGAATCCCATGGACAGAGGAGCCTGGCTGTCCATGGGATCACAAGAGTTGGACATGATTTAGCAACTAAAGCACCACCATACACATATATACGTGTGTGTGTGTGTGTTTACCTTTCTCCTTCCTCTATTTTGTTCGAGTAGCACTGACGAGCCATGATTTTGTAGCTTAATTCTCCAAGAACCCGATCACAGATAGGAGTATCCACAATTCATAGTGGGAGCCCCTCCCTTGTTCTGCCATTCAACATCCTGCCTCTTGGTCCAGGCTGTCCCCAAGGCAAGGGCGGAAAGCAGGAATTGTATAAGGACTGAGGGAATTCCCTTGGAGGCAGCCAGGGCTTTACGACTGGAGGCAGCTGTCTACAGCTAGGGGAGGGGAACAAGCTCAGAAAGTCCACAAGACGCCTGTGCCTGAGGCCTTCAGAAGATTGGGGCTGGTAGGAAGACAGACGCCACAACCCCCAGGCACTCCAGCTCAGGAGCAGAGAGCAGCAGCCATCAATGACAAGGAGGGGTGGGAGACCGTCCGTGAGGCAGACACAGGGGAGACAGGGCAGGTCTCAGTACTCACTCTTAAAGTCCCCACTCTCTTTGAGAAGCAGAATATCACCCCAGAGATGGGCCAGAAACATACTCCTTTCTTAGTCCCTGTTTTGTATTTGAGATCTGGAATCTCTTCCAGTGATAGTATCATTGTCAGTGGTTTCTGAGGAGGTAGCAGGTACTGCGGGATATCTACCCATGTCCACTCCCATCCTCTTTGACTTTCCTGATGGAATTCCCATCTTATGCAAGAGATCTGCCCTCCTCTAGGCATCCATATGGTTTATTGAAGCCTAGAACCACCAGACAGGGAAGGCAAATGGCAACGCACTCCAGTATTCTTCCCTGGAAAATCCCATGGATGGAGAAGCCTGGTAGGCTGCAGTCCATGGGGTCACTAGGAGTCGGACACGACTGAGCAACTTCACTTTCACCTTTCACTTTCATGCATTGGAGAAGGAAATGGCAACCCACTCCAGTGTTCTTGCCTGGAGAATCCCCAGGACGGGGGAGCCTGGTGGGCTGCTGTCTATGGGGTCACACAGAGTCGGACAAGACTGAAACGACTTAGCAGAAGAACCACGAGAAGCCCCAGGGACAAACCCTGATACAATTAGTTGTTCAGTCCTCTCTGACTATTTGCGAACCCATGGACTACAGTCCCCCACACTCCCCTGTCCACGGGTTTTCCCAGGCAAGAATACTAGAGTAGGTTGCCATTTCCTCCTCCGGGGATCTTCCCAACCCAGGAATAGAGCCCAGGTCTCCTGACTGGAGGCAGATTCTTCACTGTCTGAACCACCTGAGCAGTGATAGACTTAAACCACTCATGGAGGTCCTGGTGGTCTTGCCAGTGACTGACTTAGTCATGGCACGTGCTTCACTTGTGTCCTACGAAACATGGGATGTCTTCTCTCAGCTTCCTGGAAGATTCCTTCAGTCTTAGGGAGCCACATTGAGAAAAGATGGTCTCTTGGAGATGTGGTCATATCTGGCTAGGACCCTTGGAACAATTGCAGTCCTCTTACAATTACAAGGGGAGAAAAGTCCAAGGACAAATCCAAAAAGCCTGAGGATAGCAGAGCAGAAAGACAGAACATGGAGTCTTAATAGTATAACTTATCCATTAAATTAGCCAATGCTGGTCCAGCCCTGTCCTTGGTTTGTGAGACATTAAATATCCTTACTTCAGTGAATTACATTTGGAGTTTCCTGTTGTTTGTAACCAAACATGCTCTAATTGATACAGGAAGTATCTCACACTTTCTCCTGATGGGTGGAATTTTAGCTGGAGTTTTAACACTAAGTATTCCCTTATCCTACTGCTCTCCACCCACGTGCCCTTTCCCAATAAAGTCTCTTGCTTTGACAGCACGTGTGTCTCCTCAGACAATTCATTTCTGAGTGTTAGACAAGAGCCCAGTTTCCAGCCCTGGAAGGGGTCCACCTTCCTGCAACAAATGGCGACTCTGGTGGGGACTCTTCTTCACTGAGACTAACATCCTGACCACTCAGGGTACGCAGGGGCCAGCTTGCCTGCCAATGGACCAGACCCAGTGGCCGCAACTGGGACCCTTTTGTCCCTGGTCTCCTCCTGACTCAGCCAGAGTTCCCCATTCAGTAAGGAACAAGAGACTTTACTGACCTCCCTCCCCTTCCCTCTCTCTCTCTTCTCCTTAACCCTTCCTATCCTTTCCTGTTTTTCTCGTCCCCCGGTCCTGGATGCAGGAATCTGGTCAAAGGGCCCTCAGCCTGAGCTGAGGATTGGAGACTGATCACCTCCTCTTGGCAGGGAACTCAAATTCTGGTTCCGGTCTGGTCTGATTTCTGATAGGGCCGAATTCCAGTCCTCCTTTCTCTAGAGGCCCAGGGAAAAGTCCCATAAGGCCTGGGTATCTGTAGGTGGCAGGAGACGTCTGTAAGGCCACCCCTTTCGCCCCCCTCTCCTGCCTCCTCCCTCTTCTTTCGACCTGGCTTCCTTTCCTCCCTTGAAACCTTTGATGTCAGTACTTGGATCTGAAGTTCTGTGTCTCTATAGGAGGTTTTCTGAGAGACTGCATTCTTATATTTAAGGCCTTCCCTGGTGCAGAGGTTAAAGCGTCTGCCTGCAATGTGGGAGACCTGGGTTCAATCCCTGGGTTGGGAAGATCCCCTGGAGAAGGAAATGGCAACCCACTCCAGTATTCTTTCCTGGAGAATCCCATAGATGGAGGAGCTTGGTGGGCTACAGTCCACAGGTCGCAAACAGTGGGACACAACTGAGCAACTTCACTTTCTAACAAATGACCCTCAAATCTTGGTGGTTTAAACACAAAAGTACATTGCTGGTTCAAGATCAGATATTTGGCAGATGACTTTTTCTGTGTGATTCAGGGATTCTTGCTTCTTTTGCTTTACCATCCTAATCTCCATCGGTGTTTCCTTGACATTATGTGTTGGATCCTCTGAATTTAACTCACTAAGTGAACTGAGAAAATATGGAAGATGCCAGATCCATCCAGGAGGTTAGATCAGCCACATGTGTTTTAGGCATATCCAATGTATTGTCAGGTGTGAGTTTTCTACANGATTCAGGGATTCTTGCTTCTTTTGCTTTACCATCCTAATCTCCATCGGTGTTTCCTTGACATTATGTGTTGGATCCTCTGAATTTAACTCACTAAGTGAACTGAGAAAATATGGAAGATGCCAGATCCATCCAGGAGGTTAGATCAGCCACATGTGTTTTAGGCATATCCAATGTATTGTCAGGTGTGAGTTTTCTACATGTAACAGGAACCCAAGTACACTAGCATTACCAAATTGAGTTCATTTTCCCACACATTAAAAAAAAAAATCAAAAATGGCAGCTTAGCACCAATACAAGTATACCAAGATACCACCAAGGTCCTAGAATCCTCCAGTCTTCTCCCTCTACCATTCTTAGCACACCTCTTTCTCCTGCATGCTTCCAAGATGGTGTCATACTTCAAGGGATTACAGTATTACACTAAGGTCCAGACAGGAAGGAGGTGAAAGGAGAAAGGACTGAAGGCATGTGCCGCTTTTCTGCCTCTTGTTACTTGAGGGAAAAAAATTCTCCTGGAAACCTCCCAGGGGGCTTCCACTTACTTGTCATTTTTATTTATTTATTTGCTACACTATGTAGGACCCTTCGTTTCCTGACAGGGATGGAACCCCATACCCACTGCACTGGGAGTACGAGTCTTAACCACTGGACCACCAGGGAAGTCCCTTCCACTTTCTTTTCATTGGCCAGCACTGCATTTTCTAGCACGGGAGCTTGTGTACCAAGTATTTACCTAGTACTTTGCCATACTGAATGAGAGTGGGCTTCTGTAGCTAAGGAAGAAGGGAGATGGGCATAGGGTAGGCAACGATGAGCTTGCACCTCACCTTGACACATCCACAAATTTTAGCCGGGATCTCTGAGACCAAATTTTTTCTACATCACATTTCAAGGCCTGTAACTCTAGAAAACAGACACCCTCATTTCTTTAATGTTGTTGTTGGAG
The DNA here is from genome assembly GCA_006410615.1 of Neotragus moschatus. Classification (NCBI taxonomy): domain Eukaryota; kingdom Metazoa; phylum Chordata; class Mammalia; order Artiodactyla; family Bovidae; genus Neotragus; species Neotragus moschatus. The sequence goes on along the minus strand of SJYA01002621.1, from coordinate 577,994 downwards.
GAACATTTGTTGAAGGAACTGGGGATTTCAGATTTGCTCACATATTACCGCACATAAGATATAGCACTGATTTCATGTTTGAGTCAGACAGGAGTTTGATCTGAGATAAACTAACACAGGGTAGGGTCCCCAAATCACTTATTTTCATCCCAGGCTATCCCACTTCTATCCTCTACCTTTATTCATGGTTTCCGGATCTAGGAATGCGATTCCACTGACTGTATCTATAACTTTGGTTAGCAGGAACAAGAACTGACAGTTCTGATTTCCCTGAGAATTCACAGGAAATGGAGGAGAGGCCCCTGGGGGTTCCAGTTTAAAGGCGCCACTTAAGATGCCACTTTGAAGTGGGAGAGAGTACCACTTTGCATTGGCTCACGTATTTGTTTCACTCATCGAACACATTTTCAGAAATATTTTCTATTATGTGTAAGATCTATATTAGATCATCTGAAAGATACAAATACATTAGGCACAAACTCACCTTCCAAGATTTCATAAGATAGATAGCAAGTATGTATCAAAATAAACACAATACAAATTAAATTACAATATGCACAAAGGACTGAAAAAAAAAATCACTTCCTCTGTCTGTTTAGAAAGGTGATTGTAGCACACATCTGAGTCCTAAGCATGGATGGAATTTTGGTAGACAGCTATAGGGAAAAGGAGGTTCAAATGGAGGAAAAACGTTCTAAGTAGGCAAAGCCTCTCTCCAAGAGTAGAGAAGTCTATTTAGAAAATCTAGAAGATACGTAGAAAACAAAGTTATCAACATGGCTTGAGACCAATTTATGAGACCATGGACGCCTACATGATTTAAATATATTAATATCAACCTGTCCTGGGTTGCAAAACTGGCAAGAAGTGGGTTATTTTTTGTAAGTTATACTTCAAAGGGACAGAGAAAGAATTTACAATTCTAAGGTTTCTAAAAGAGGACACACTAAGGAAATGAAGAACAGGACCAGGAGTCAGGATGAAGCCTGTCTCAAGTTTAGCCAAGCTAAAGGGGACATTAAGGCTCTCTTGGTCATATCTGAAAAAAATAAATGCGGGTCCATGTGTTAACACGGAACCATAACACTGAGCTAAAACATTAAGTTACCAAATTCTGTATCTTTTTAATATTCATATTTAGGGAGTTGAATGTTTAAAATTATATATCAGGTGTTTGTAACAATGGCTTTCTTAACTTGAAATACACCTCTGTCCTCAAAGTTTATTAAATCAGTGCACTTTCCTAACTACACGCCAATCAGCCTGCAGTACAAAGATAGCACCAAAAGCAGAATCTCTCCTCATCCCACCTGTTCCCCCAAAATCCACAAAGTGTGTCTTTACTTGGCATTGATCCCGGCATGGCTGTCTCTCGCTGTCACTCATCTCTAAGAAATCAATGGCATTAGTAAAACCAGGGCTGCCCTCCTACCAATGTAATCCTCAGCTACTCATGTCACCAATGCGAAGGTAGGAAATGGAAGATTACTTACATAATTGCCACTTACTCTGATAGAAACACAGAGGAAACTGCTTTCTTCAAGTGTCAATGAAAATATCTCAAACCTATGATTTGAATGATTCATAAAGCAAACTGAAAGTGTGCCCTTGCTCAAAGGCAAAGGAAAAAATGTTCATAAAGGAAAAGTTAAATAGGTAGAAGTGGGGATAAAAATAGGTTCTCAAACAAAACATTGGGTAGCAGCAGGTGTGGCAAGTGTTACTTCTTCCTAAATAACAATTTTTCCTTAGGATCACTTGATTTTCTCAGAGTACCTCTAAAATTTTCCATTTATTTTCTGCTTCTTCCAACAGCATGGATGACAGGAGCAATAAGTTATAGTGTAGACAGCATTTCTAAGATAGATCTAGGTAAAGGTCACTTGAAGAAAATTAACTCCCAACCTCACTGATTATTTAAGCTACAGTTACCTTTCAAGATTAGGTATTCAAAGAACATATTAGGTGTAATTCCACAGAAGTATTTTCAGTGACTTTTCAATCATCCTTTGGCTTCCCTGGTGGCTCAGACAGTAAAGAATCTGCATGGAACTGGGAGAGCCAGATTCAGTCTCTGGGTTGGAAAGATCCTCTGCAAGTGGGCATGCCAATCCACTCCAGTGTTCTTGCCTGGAGAATTCCCATGGACAGAGGAGCCTCATGGGGTTGCAAAGAGTCAGACATGACTGAGTGACTAAGCACAGCACGGCAAATCATAAGGATCAATAAGAATCAATAAGGATTCTTCCTATGGTGGTTTAGTCGCCAAGTTGTGTCCAACTCTTGCGACCCCATGGACTGTGTAGCCTGCCAGGCTCCTCTGTCCATAGGATTCTCCAGGCAAGAATACTGGAGTGGGTTGCCATTTCCCTCTCCAGGGGGATCTTCCTGACCCAGGAATCGAACCCAGGTCTCCTGCACTGCAGGCAGATTCTTTACTGAGCTATTCCTCCTATACTCATTAACAATTTTTATATAATTTTATGAATGAATCTGATGATTCTCAGGGACTATTTAGAAGGAATTTTCAAAGCCATGCATCAGGAAGACAAAAGAAGTACCACACTGACTTTTGGAGTGATTTTCAAAGTGAATGGAAAAAAGTCAAAAGCTTGTATTTCAGTGTTTTATGAAAAGAAAACCTATGAAGGCAAATTATCTAGAAATTAGAAATTAAGTTCAAAGTAACTACAGGTTTGGTTTCATTTAGTGTCAGATATATGGGGCCAATTCTCAGATAGAAGACACGTATTTTCTTTTATTAATAAAAATAAGGAATAGCGACACAAAAAGGAACAAGCAGAAGGCTAAAATAAAGTGAGAAAGTGAAGAGATAAGTGAGCGCCTAAGTCAGCTTTGCAAAAGGGTTTCTGCCGAACCTGGAGACCTTATTCTTCTGCTTTGGAGTCCGCGTAAGTTTTAGTAAATAAGGCAAAGCAAGCACAGGGTAAGGAATCTTCTAAAAGATTCTCCTCCATGAAACTGAAATTCTAATGGGTTTCACCCCCAATGTAAGGGTGAAAAAGAGATCCCTCAGGCTAAAAATTCAATAGTCTCAAACTAGGCACTGAAAACAGGAAGAAAGTTTCCCTGAGAACTTATAACCACAATCCAGATTTCATAGAAGGTAAAAAGCAAACCAAACCATGCAACCAAAAACTCAATTGAAATTTTACAGTGATTCTGCATTGGCTATTACCTAATAGAATTAGCGGGACATTCCCTGGTAGCTCAGTGATAAAGAATCTGCCTACAATGCAGGAAATGCAGGTTCAAACCCTGGGTCGGAAGGAGTCACTGCATAAGAAAATGGAAAACCCTCCAGTATTCTTGCCTGGGCAATCCCATGACAGAGGACCTGGGCAGGCTACAGTCCATGGGGTCATAAGAATCAGACACTAGTTAGTGACTAATCCACCATCAGCAACAGAACTAGCAGTTGCAAACACAAACTGTCTTTGGAGACCTCAAAAATATTCCCTTAGATAAAATTAATGTTAACAGCTCTAGCCAAAAATCACAACACAAACAGGGAAACTACACTGTAGGCAAAATTTTAAATACAACAAATGTTAGTTTAGACTTGTTTAGACTTGAAGGAATTTGAAAGTGAAGTGAAAGTGAAATTCAGTCATATCTGATGCTTTGCAACCCCATGGACTACATTCCAATTCCCCATGGAATTATTCAGGCCAGAATACTGGGGTGAGTAGGCTTCCCCTTCTCCAGGGGATATTCCCAGCCCAGGGATTGAACCCAGGGCTCCCACATTGCAGGTGGATTCTTTATCAGCTGAGCCACAAGGTAAGCCCAAGAATACTGGAGTTTGCAGCTTATCCCTTTTCCAGGGGATCTTCCCAACCCAGGGAATGAATCCAGGTCTCCTGCATTGCAGGCAGATGCTTTACCAACTGAGCTATCAGGGAAACCCTGAAGGAATTTGAGGCTTTTAAAAATTATCAGAATATTACTCTTCTACACAGAATATTTAGTAACTGTTATAATAAAATTAAAAAACCCAGCAGTGGTCACAGGACTGGAAAAGGTCAGTTTTCATTCCAATCCCAAAGAAAGGTAATGCCGAACAATGTTTAAACTACCACACAATTGCACTCATCTCACACTCTAGTCAAGTAATGATCAAAATTCTCCAAGCTAGACTTCAACAGTACATGGACCAAGAACTTCCAGATGTTTTAATTGGATTTAGAAAAGGAAGAGGAACCAGAGATCAAATTACCAACATCTATTGGATCATAGAAAAAGCAAGAGAATTCTAGAAACATTTACTTCTGCTTCACTGACTATGCTAAAGCCTTTGACTGTGTGGATAACAACAAACTGGAAAATTCTTCAAGAGATGGGAATATCAGACCACCTTACTTGCCTTCTGAGAAATCTGTATGTAGGTCAAGAAGCCACAGTTAGAACCAGACATGGAACAACAGACTGGTTCAAAATTAGGAAAAGAGTACATGAAGGCGGTATATTGTCACTCTGCTTATTTAACTTATATGCAGAGAACATAACTTATATGCAAAATGCTGGGCTAGATGAAGTACAAGCTGGAATCAAGATTTCTGNATGGTGCTTTTCTCAGCAGAGGCGAGTAGACTTCAACACCCGGTTCTATTAACAGTTCTCAGATGTTCAGGCAAATGAGGCTAACATACACGCAGGGGGGTGGGCTTCCTTTGAAACTCTGAATATACTAATTAAATGTGAAGCTGAGAAGGATAAAGGCTGAAATGAAACGGTCATCATCTAACATTTCTTCACCTCCTGTATGAAGGGCCAACAGTCTTATTATGAAAACTACACAGGCTCAACTGTCAAGAATGAAATGGTGCTGCCAGATATTAACCCAGGGGTTACGGTATGTTTGGAATCCCCAATTTCATTTCATTAGAGACTGTTCACCGAGAGTGAGCGTGACACACTATGCTGTTAATTTGTAACCATTAATCTGATTCCACTCTTTCTGCCCTGACGAAAAAGTTGCCTAAAAGCTCTAAAGTCTAGCTCTCTCAAGTTCTGCCTGCTCGATGAATGGGAAGATTCTCATGGGAGCAGGAGTGTTAAGGAACGGACATCAGCTTGCAGAGCACAGATACAAGAGAAGAACTTGGCGTTTTGCTGTATCTTACGTGGCACCAACCCTGTGAGCTCTCTCCAATCAAGGTTGAGTGCATTCTTCTCACGCCTGATAGGAGGCATCAGTCAAATCTCCATTATTCCACAGAGTTATAGCATATTAATAACATTACAGCTGCCAGATTATCGGGACTAGTCATTGCCATGTGGATCCCAAGTGATCCAAGCCCTGCATGGGTCTTGCTGCATTGCCATCTATTGGTTGCAACTGAATTCTCTTTGGTAAGTCCCATGCAGCAGAGATATATACAAGATTCAGTGTCATTACATTTAATGAAACTGATCTCAGATATGAAATTGCCCCCAAGAACTAGAGTCAAATATGCTGCTTTCATTTCTGTCATTCACCTCCTCCAAGAACAGTTCAGAAATAAATTAGACTCCACATTTTTATTCATAATTCATGTTTCAATAGCAACTAAAACTTCAGATCTGTTCAAATACGTGTTTGAGAATGGAAAGCCGATTATGAATTACCTTTGTTGAAAATGAGAAATAAAGGGGAATGTTGCAGTGCTGGCATATTGCCACAAAATTTAAGTGAAAATCATGCTTATTCTTTCTCATGACCCTAAGATTCCTTTTGTCTATATACATCTATATACTAGGAGGAAAAATTGAAGTATTTCTTGTAACAGTTACTTGACTGTTGGCTTAGGACCTTAAGAGTGAATATTATCAGAAACTGTATTTGGTAGAGGAACTCAAACTTTTTTTGGTTTAAACAAGATCACAGGAAGCTGGTTTTTCTCAACCTTCAGGTAACTAACCCACATGCTATGATTTAACTAATCTAGCTTTAACTTACTTTGGAGAAGGGAACGGCAACCCACTCCAGTATTTGTGCCTGGAGAATCTCATGGACAGAGGAGCCTGGCAGGGTATAGTCCATGGGGTCGACTGAAAAGATTTAGCACACTCTAACTTACTTAGTCAATATGGAAATTAGAAAGATGCTCTTAGAATTAACAGTTTATGTAAATAGATCAACTTCTAGAATGGTGGTGTGAGCACCATGAACTGTCTCACCAGTAATAAAAACCATTCACAGCTGCTGAGAATTTAATCTCTGGAAATTTTCCTAAGGGCACAAAGTAAGTAGAAAAAGGCTACTTAAGAAAATCTACTAAATCTCGGTAAGAACTTGAAGAAACTGAAGCATCTGACTGTGACTTGCTCTTCCACCCCCAATTCATTTACTGTCAATGTGGCTTCACAATGGATACCTACCTTCCTACCTACATTTATAAGCTCCTTGAAAGCATATTAAAAAAAAAAAAACTATGTCTCACATATGCTTTAGAGCAGTGTAATAGAAAAGGTTCAAAAGAAATATTCTCTGAACAAGATTGCTTCCAGAAGCAACTATTCAAGGGGAAGACAGGAATTTATAACGGAGAAGTCTTCTATTGTTCTGGCTCTTGTGGTAACACAGAACCATAATGTATAAAGTTGCCATTCTCCCCAAAGTGACGAATCTTCTCTAAATATACCCAGGCTGTTGGAAGTAGACTCACTCCTCTGAGAAAGAGAGGTCAAATGGTGAGAACTCCATGTGGCAGAGACAGAAGTTGGTGTGGATTCGATTCTCTGATTCGAAGGAAAGCTAAGCCTCTAATAACTAAGTATGAAACCGTGTGCTTGTCTACCTAGCCCTGTTCTTTAGCAGAGACTTGTGTTGTCCACGGAGCCCTGGTTCTTGTGAAGTCAGTTTGAGGTGCTCAGAGCTACTGGTGAAGCACTGGGGAACTACTGGGCTCTTTATGTGACTTACAGCATCTCCAAGACCAGGGCTGTAACGACAGTTTTCCAATGGCTGATGGAATCATCCATGAGCGCTTCCAAACAGCTGCTGGAGAAAATCAGAATTACCACGTGTGTCTTCCTGTGGGCAAAACTAATTTGAAAGTAATTCAAGGGAATTTTGTGACGTTTATTCACATGTCAAATTAGTCTCTCCCTAGGAAGAAAGAATGTTCAAACACAGATCAGGATTACATAAGTTTATATTAAGAAGGAAAACAAATCAGTAATTCCTAACAGAGGAGCAGAGTGGCCTAAGGCCACAATGGCTTCTTGGAGAATCCTAGCGAGCTCTGACATTATGGCTCCACAGCTGCCTGGGAGGCCAGAGAGCCATGCGGGGGACCAGCATGATCTGCCATGTTTTTCCAGGGCACTGCTAACTCCCTTCTGGGTACCCTCTCAGCAAAGGCTAGCTGCAAGAATGACCTGCCATTTCATAGGACAAGAGCTTGAATGAATAGGAGGCTGACCGACAAATTTGTCTCTGATGAGTGAATTTTAATGTGGATAGGAGATCTGAGCTCGTTTCTCTAGCAAGCACCATGTGTTGACCAACACTCTTTACCAAGTTCATTTTTCTTGGCCTGCCTCCCTACAGAGGTTCAAGGAACTAAACACTGCACCTGTAATGTTCTGGCCAGTGAAGTATAAGACAGTCTTCTGGTCTATTAATAGAAAGGATTTTCTTTCTTAAAAGATTCAGCTATGACGGATGCCACCGCTTTTATACCCCCTGCATTGTTACCACAAGGTACAAAGCCTAGAGAATTGTCCAGACGGTAACTGACATCACTGAGCCACTGAACCAACCCCAGCCAGGACCTACTTTCAGACTTGTCATTATGAGACAAAAATAAAAGTCTTTTTATTAGTCCTCTGCTGGTCAGGATTTCTATTTCTTACAGCTGAAGGCATTCACAACTAATTCTATTGCTTTACCAGGATAGAGAGAAGACTGCTTATCATTTTGACAGGAGACTGGGGCTTTATACAGAAGAATGTGGAAAGTTATTGTAGAACTCATGTCATAATTTTTTTTATTTCCTGCACATACCATGCTATTAGGCATCACATGAAAAGTCATTTGTACTAAGTAACCCACAATCTCATTACCCTGCATGGTCCTGCCACAGAGCAGGGCAGTTAGCCCTTCTGATGAGTGCTCAGCCTTTATATACAGGGATGACAATGGATAACCCTCGCCGTTTGTCTTGGAGACTCTCGGCTTGTAGTTTAGAGCCTGTTTCCTAAAGTTCTTTCCCAGTGTGGCCAACAAACTGGAAAAAGTTAGAGTCCACACTAGACATAGTAACAGTCTCATTCCCCAAGAGCAAATTTAAACCCTGATGGCAGTGAATATTTGTCCCCAGATCAGCTCTGCCAATACCATATGGAAGTTTGTTAGAAGTGCAACTTCTCCGGCTCCTACTGACAAACAATTACATGTTAGGAGTTTGAGAAACATTTTCCCTAAAGCATAAGGGTATATGGAATGAAATGCTCTCCTCCTCCTTTCATGTTTTCCTTTTATCCCCAGCTTCTTCTAATTCACTTTCCCCCCCGCCCTTCTCTTCTGTTAATGTTAAATATCTTCAGATGTTATACAAATCCATCATTTGGTATTACCAAAAGGAGCGCTGACCTCACACTAAGGCTCATGAGACATTTTCCATGTACAGATCAGAAGTAACTCAAAAGTGTAACCCTCCAAGTATTTATCTAATGAGTGTCAAACCCAGCTGGGAAGCAGAGTAATAAGTCCCAGTATATGTCCGTCTGCACCCCCACTAAAGACACTGAACCCCTTTTCTTTATTTAATCCATCCTAAATCCTGAGTCTTTATTCTCATTTTTCATTCCTTCCTGTCATAGTCCCTTCAGGCTTCCTTAGCCAAAATATCATACACTGACCGGCTTTAAACAGAAATGTATTTCTCACTTGTGGGGTCTGGAAAGTTCAAGATCAAGATATTAGCAGATTCAGTGTCTTGTTCACTGTGTCAGAAGGGGTTAGAGTTTTTTCTAGAGTCTTTCATAAGGGCACTAATCCCATTCATGAGGGCTCCACCCTCATGACCTAAACACCTCCCAAAGACCCCACCTCCCCCCATCACCTTGAGCATTAGGA